>JANBXA010000328.1:17190000-17575000 GCA_030556225.1 Cricetiscus sungorus | reverse complement strand
GTACCCCTGCTCCAAACCCACCCTCCCCTGAGCTCTGCACAACCTCCTTGCCTGACCAGCCTAACCAGGGGCTCTGTTAACCTGCCGCTAGAGGGCAGGAAAGAATTGCCCAGCATACCTTCCTGAAGGCTTCCTGTTTCTCACAGCATGGCCCTAGCAACAGGAAGGCAGCAGCTGCCTGTCACCTTTCTAGTGTTGCCCACCACTGCACTAAAATCTTCCAGAGTCTTGTTGTCCTTACTCAGAGGCCCTGTCCACTCCAAGCCCCTGGGGCCCTGTCACCCAGGCCTTGTCTCCAGCCTTGGCCCTTTGCCTTGGGCAGCCCAGCTACCGGCACCTGCTCACTTCATTAAAAATAACCCCAAGGCTTTCTTTGTGCTGACTAGCCAGTGGCTAATGCATTGGGTCAGGGTTGAAAAGGTATGCTTAGCAAGTATATCACACTTAAGTATGCTTGCCGAAGGCCTGGTTTGGGTGTAGTACCGGTCCGTTTTGTAATTTAGAATATTATTCTGAAGGTTAGTGCCTCTCTAGTATGCCAGAAGAATCCCTAATACACACAGAAATAGGCAAGTACACACACACACACACACACACACACACACACACACACACACCCAACAACAACAAAAAAGGTTGCCAGACTAATTAATTAATTGCAGTTTCCCAGGCTAGGTTTGTTTTTTCTTTCTCCTAGCAAAGGCTTGAAAGCCTCTAGAAACACACAAAAAAAGGATTTTTCCTTCCATTTTTAAAATTTCTTTCCAAAGAAAAAGACAGAGGAAAATGAACCTTGTATTATGTGCTTCTTTAAAAACAAAACAAAACAAAAAAACAGTGCACACTCATGGAAACCATCAGAAAGAAAAGACAATAAAATGACTCCTACCAGCTGCACCAGACCCTTCCCTTCAGGGAACTCTGAAGAGGAAGAGGGGAGGAGGATGGAGGCCACCGGGAAACAGTCTTCCAGACACAACAGGACTGACACTCATAGGCACTCACAGAGACTGTGGTCGCACGGACAGGGCCTGCACAATTCAAGCCAGGCATGGTCCCAGTGCTGAGGGCTCCCGTCCTTAACCGAGGAGCTATCTCCAATGGACATCTGCTTGCAATGGAGTCTCATTAGATAGACAAATGACAGTTAAGGGAGTCCCTGTGCCCAGCAATAAATGCCCACCTTAAAGTGAACTCAAAGCTATTTTTGGAGATGTATTCATTGCTTTGTCTGGGTGGTTTTATTTTTTTTTTTTTTCCTTTTGCTTGTATATTATGGTTTCCATTTTTGTGTGTTTATAGGTTTTTTTTTAATGTCTCTGTGTGGGGGTTATTGTGCTTTTTCTTTTTTTTTTTTTCTGGTCTGTCTTTTTTTTTTCCTTGTTCATTTTCTACAAAGAGAAAGAAGGAAGGCATGGATTTGGGTGGGTGGGAGGTGGTGGGAAGAATCAGAAGGAGATGGAGGAGAAGCCGTGATCAGAATATATTGTGTGGAAAAAAATATTTCCAAGAAAAAAAAATTAATCAATCCTCTTCCTTAAAAAAAAAAGAAGAAGAAAATGGAAGGAAAGAAAGGAAAGGAAAGGGAGGGAGGGAGGGAGAGAGTGAGGGAGGGGGAGAGAGAGAGAGAGAGAGAGAGAGAGAGAGAGAGAGAGAGAGAGAGAGAGAGAGAGAGAGAGAGAGAGAGAGAGAGAGAGAGAGAGAGAGAGAGAGAGAGAGAGAAGAGCTCCCTGTATCCTCATAAATGGCATGGCTCTCTGGGCCGTAGTGGCCCACGCCTTTAATTCCAGTACTCAGGAGGCAGGTGAGTTAGGGGCCAGCCTAATCTACACAGTGGGTTCCAGGGTAACTAGGGCTGTTACACAGAGAAACCTTGTCTCCAAAACAAAACAAAACAAAACAAAACAAAACAAAACAAAACAGCATTTGCTCCCTTTCTGCGGTTTCTTTGAAGAGACAGGTCATTCTCTCTCTCTCTCTCTCTCTCTCTCTCTCTCTCTCTCTCTCTCTCTCTCTCTCTCTCTCTCTCTCCCCTAATAAACTTTATACATAAAAAAAAAAAAAGAAAGAAAGACAGCATGGCTCATTTTTCCTTATGGGATTTTTAAAAATGTTTTTTTCATAAATATAATGGTGTGCATATACATAACACTTTCCTAAGAACTTTATATACGGTTACAGTCATACCACAAATATAATTGCCGTGTGTGTGTGTGTGTGTGTGTGTGTGTGTGTGTGTGTGTGTGTGTGTTGCTCTATCTCTGGTACATTCCTTTGACACAGGGTCTCTCCCTAAACCAGGGTCTAGGCTGGTAGCTAGAGAGGTTCAGCAATGTCCTGTGTTCATGTTCCTTACTGTAATTCCTTACAGTCACCCACAACCTTGTCAGGCTTTTTATATAGGTTCTGGGGACTTGAACTTACGTCCTTGTGCTTGTTTAGTGAGCACTCCTGCCCTCAGAGCTATCTCCCTTCCCTACCATTGCTTAATGAAGATACTATCAAAAGTATCTTCCCCTGGCTGGGGATATAACTCGGGGTATTGCACAAACTGGGTAAGGGAGGGGTCTTTGGTCCTCAGCCCCTCCTTTTCGGGTTAAATTGTCAGTTAGCAACGAGCCACACCAGCTTACCAGGCCCAGCTGGCTGTTGTTTCCTGGCAGCAGCCTGGATATGCACGTGGAGTCACCAATGATATTCCACTTCGGGGGATTTCACATGTCCAGAGCTTAGGGTAGGGGTGACTTGAAGAGATGGCTGCCTGCACTCTCTGAGAACATCTCCCCACACAGATTTCCTAGGGTTTTGTTTAGTTTCGTCTTGTCTTGTTTTTGTGTGTGGCCGATTTCATCGGGAGTCACTTGGAACTCCCGCTGTCCTTCTAATTCCTACGGGAAACCTTGCCTGGCTTGCTCCTTCCTCTCTTTGTGATGTTACATAAACACCTGCCTTTTAAAAATAGAATTACTTAAATTGTGGTAAAATATGCACAACACAAACTTACCATCTTAATGCTATAACATTTCCTTCTTGCACAATTAAATATCAGCTTCCCATTTCTTTGTCTCCAAACCTCTGCCACCCATGGTGCCACCTTCTGTCTCCGTGACTCTGACCTCCAATGGGACCTAGGCTGTAGTGTAACAAACGGACTATGCTTAGCAGAAGAGAGACCCTGGGTTTGATTCCCAACATCCCCAAACCAAATTAAAAAACCTCTCAGGACCTCATGCAACTGCAGTCATGCAATACTCATACGTACAGACAGACAGACTTTAGTGTCCTCAGAGTTTGTACAACTTTGACCTTGTGCTAGATTCCCCTCCCTTTCTAAGGATGAGTGTTTCCCACTGTATGGATCGGCCGTGCTTCACCTATCTGGAGATCACTCCCATCTACAATGGGCATATGAACTTTCGCACTTACTGTGATGTCTTTGACATGGGGCGGCAGGGCAGGGGGAGTGTTTGAGACAGGGTTTCTCTGTGTAGCTTTGGAGTCTGTCCTGGAACTCGCTATGTAGACCAGGCTGGCCTCAAACTCACAGAGATCCTCCTGCCTCTGCCTTCCAAGAGCTAGGATTAAAGGTGTGCACCACCAATGCCCAGCTGTGTTTGACATTTTAGTGTGGGTTCCTTGCCATTGTTTCACCTGGTACTTTTGAGCCTGAGGCATACATCTCCTAACTGTCTCCCTCGTTTTCTCTCTGCTCATGCCTTTTCGATTTCTCACAGAGATGAACACACTAAAGTTAGAAATTAGCAAAATTATATATATTACTTTGCAAGTGCTTACTTTGCAAGCCTGAGGACCTGAGTTCAATTCCCAAAACCCCAGTGAAAGGGGGGAACTGACTCTACAGTTGTCCTCTGCCTTCCATGAGCATGAGCATCCTTACACGCACACACACACACACAATAATAATAACAAATAGGTTTTAAGTTAGTCATGGATCCAGAATACCTGAGTCAGAACGTGTGACATGTGTTTAAATAATTGTACACCATTAGAACTGAAGAGTTGAATGTTTTCATAGTCTGAAATGATTGTGTCTCCATATAGCCACTATCCCCTGTCGGTCTGGAGAGATGGTTTAGTGGATAAAATAATTGCCCAACCAGCACGAAGAGCAGAGTTTAGATCTCCAGTACTTACGTTAAAGCCAGGTGGATGTGGCGACCCACCTGTGACCCCCGTGCCCTGGAGATGGAGATGGGATTCCAGGGAAAGCTGGTTAGCTAGACTAGCTGTATCTTCCAGCTCTGGGTTCACTGAGAGCCCCTGCCTCACTCCGTGAGGTGGAAAGTGATGGAAGACACCAGATGGCAGCTTTGGCCTGCCGTGGCATACATGGGAACACACACATGCACACACACAGGCATCTCAGCTGGGGGACATCTTCACCCAAAAGGGGAAGTTGTGAGCTTCTGTTACCCAACCCCATTCTTTAGAAACTTAGTCATAACTCCTTATCAGGCTGGTGAACTCCAACAGATTTCAAGATTGCGTCGCAACAGGGAAGTGAGGTGCCTCCCAGAAGTGACCAGTGCTAAGTTCAGGCTCTTACTCTAGAAAAAAACGATGCAGTTAATCCACTGGAGCCTGGAGCCTTGGCTCAACCAGCGCTGAGGTTGTGTGTGTTTCACCAGCTCATGGTACTGTGGGTACCAGGGCTCCCCCAGTGTGGGGGTCAGATAGGAGTCTCGCTGGGTGGGACAGGAATGAGGTGCAAATCTGTGTGGGACACAGGTAACTACCACATCCTTTATATTGTGACTGGTACAATGAATGCGGATTGAATTTTGCTTCAGCTATTTTGTGCTGGAATGACACAGACCACCTGGCCTCAGTGCAGTTATACACAGCGTTGTTGTAATTACAACAACAGCTCATCTAGTCCTTGTAGACCCTGTGAATTGAGTATCATTATGGCTCCCATTTTACAGGCTAGAGAACTGGGCCACACGGAGAGGTCAGCCTGCCCAGAGCTGGAGATTTCCATCAGGTCACTGTAGCCCCAGGATCTCTGTACTTGTTAAGGTCCACAGTGTCCCTCCACAGAGCACAGTGGCATCCTAACTTCAACTGTGACAGGGACTCCCCTGACTTAAGGATGGCTCTGTCTCCCAAGTTGCTTCATCTGTTTATCTTTTACTGTTCACAATTAGATCTTCACCTTTCAGCAAGAGCGTCTTGTTGAGAGACATGTAATTTGTTCCCCTTCAGGAGCCTGACTATGCTGTTCTCTATCTGCCCTGGTCAGCAATTTTAGAAGCTAGAAGCTATTTAAGGTCTAACAGCCCAGAGTCTTGTCCTGCCTCCTCGCAATGCAGGTACTAGCTCTCCAAGTTACGTGTTCTCCTTGCCCATAATTGTAGAGTGGTTACTTAAAGAAGACAGGTTGGGATCACAGCAGTTTTGAAACTGAAACACTAGAATTCGGGTCTTCAGACCGCTGGGAAAACAATCAATGTAACTACTAAATGAAAGAGATGAAATTTAACTTTAAGGATACTTTACGTTAAATCATGTGTGCGCACCTGCATGTGGGTGCCTGAAGAGGCCAGAAAGACAGCACAAAATCCCCTGGAGCTGGAGTTACAGGCAACTGTGAGCATCCCAAAGTGGGCACTGGAAACATTGCCCCTTCAGAACATTGGTTCCCTTCAGAACATCGGTTCCCTTCAGTAACAGCCATCTCTCCAGTCCCCAGGTAGAAAAATTTAAAACCTCGAGGTTATGTTTATGTCTAATGTAAAAAGTCCTTCTACACCTGAGAGTTTGTAGTGACATAAACAAAAGGCCCACACACCCCTGTGGTCTGCCATCATGACTTTTTTTTTAAGTAGTGAGGGAAAATGTAAGATCTGATCCAAAGTCACACAGGAATTGAGAAATATGCTGGGGCCGGGTGGGGAAGGATGGCTCAGCAGGTAAGTCTGCCATGAAGCCTAAGGTCCAGAGCTCAGTCACTGGGATCCACATGGTGGAAGGAGAGAGCTGACTCCCAGAAGTCCGGAAGTTGTCCCCTGACTTCCACATGTGCAGTGGCGTATAAAGGCCCATAGACATACACACACTAGATACATTTTATTTTAAAATAGATTTAAAAAATATGCAGGGCCTGCAGGAAGAACATTAAAGTAACTCCCTGGAGGACAGGCCACATGAGTGATGCAAAGAAGAATATTCCTCCTCAGTGAGAAAATCCCACGTTAACACTATTAATTTTAATAATTGTTAATTAGTGCTATTAGTTATTAATCATTAGTTATTATTAATCCCATCCCTGAATTATATATACTCTTGACTTCATATAAAAGAACTACTCAGCCAAGACATTTCTGCAAGAGAATAGAGAGGGTGTTTTCAATTGTATTGTAGCCACTGGGCTCTGTTCAAACAAAATCTTTCCTGCTTCTGTTCAGACATTTTCAGTGGGTTCTTTACAGCTTCTGGGATAAAGTTCAAGT
Source organism: Cricetiscus sungorus (assembly GCA_030556225.1). Taxonomy (NCBI): domain Eukaryota; kingdom Metazoa; phylum Chordata; class Mammalia; order Rodentia; family Cricetidae; genus Cricetiscus; species Cricetiscus sungorus. The sequence goes on along the minus strand of JANBXA010000328.1, from coordinate 17,568,527 downwards.
TCCTGAGCACAAGGAACTCTAAGAAGAGGCTCCTAACAATAGCCAAACGCTCACACTTCAGCCTGTACTGGGGCAGCATGCTGTTTTTTCCATATTTCCTTTCGGACACTGTATACATTGTTGGTCATAACACATTTGTCTAGAAACCTAGACACCAGAAGCTTGGCTTTGGATGGGGCCCAAGGCAATGGCAGAATTCTGGGCTTAAAGAATAGCAACTGCCTGAACAGGGGCCAGAATTCTCTGAGAGCCCCCAAATGCCAATAGAAGCTTCCAAATACATCCAAAGCTGATCAAATAACACTGGATTGTCACAGGACCTTTCTAACCTGGGCGTAATCTGTGACTTCAGAGGTAGTATCTGAAAAGAAAATAGGGTGAATGGACCAGGAGTCTGGCAGCATCTGTGTGTGTTGGTCCCTGTCCTGTGACCCTCCATGCAGGCCCCTGTGGTAGCAGCGACTCTCTAAAACAAAGTGCAGACCAGGATTTCCAAACCTGACTGCCAAACTCTGCCAGGGACAGACACCCCATATTCTCTGTTAGGACTGGATGTTCAGCCTCTATTCTCTGGCCAGGCCTGGCCTGAGGTGTCAGGAAGCCAAGCCCAATTGTTGACCTGCTCCCTTTGATGTTCTCTGTACTAGTCCATCTGTAGGATCACACCCTTACCTTCCACATGGCCACAGGACTTTAGAAATCTCAGTTCTCTAGCCTAGGCCACCTCTTGCTGGGTTCCCAATGCTGACTTTTGGTCCCTTCCCCACAAGCTTTGCATTGAAATTCATATTCCATGTAGTCTAGAACAGCCAACATCAACGATGCATTCTTGGCCTTCCACCTCTCCAATGTGGTCATGTCTAGCCTTGGGTCTGTGGAACCCTGGCACCACTCTAGAGACCAGGAAGTCAATGTCTTCCCCCACTGTGGGTATTTGGAGATAAATATGGTTCTCTTTTGTATCAGGGGTTTGAAACTGAAGCCACCTGGCAATGTGTGGAGACAGTCTGGGTTGCTGTGCTGAGGTGGCGGGTACTACTGGCATTTGCTGAGTGCAGGCCAGGATACTGCACCAGACAGCCTCCCCCAAACAAGTCATTTGACCACCAAATGTCAGTAAGGTAGACCTTGAGAAAGCCAGCTCAGTACTTAGGCTGACCTCCCCAGAGTCCAACAGCCATGCGACACGGAGAGCTGCTGCTGCAGAGACGAGGGGAGGGCGCCTCTTACTCTAAATAGCTGCAGTTAGACGAGATGGTCAGAGGAGATCCTCCATTTGGAAACCCTCCTGTGGGCTCTGGGCCACACCCTTCCATTATGCAAAGGCAGCTGCCCCAGTGAGCAGGGCAGGCATAAAGGTGACGTGGTCAGGAGTGGCTATTTGATCTCCAGTTTTTCCAGAATTTCCACTCCTGTGCCAAGCATGCCTCTCCAGATGCTGTTCCCTGTCCGAGAGCTCAGGAGCCTCACCTAAAGCCACCTAAAGCCATCATCACCTTCCAGAGGTGAGGTGTTTCCCCTCTGCACTAAGTCTTCTCGACAGACATCCATTCGCGGGAGCCGGAAAGGTACAAGTCCATCAGGACCAGGCAGCTCTCTGTAGTCTGGTAGTTTTGTTTTGTCTGAACTATAATTTCAGGGCTGGAGTGCAAGGGAAACCCTTATGAATCTGAGTGTGGGCTTGCGTTTTTAGGGGTCTATTGAAGTGGGTTTGGTCTCTGTTTCTTTTGGGGGAGTTCACTTGGGTAGATTTTAGGGTTACTGTTTTAGGTGTGAGGACCTTCAGCTGGAAGGTTATTCACTTATATTTTTGTAAACCTTTGACTCCATCTTCAGGACTCTTCAATCTCCTTGGTTACTGTGGCTACCCTATAACGTCATATTATAAATGAGGTCCTATATCCCCTGTGCTTCCTCTCCGAGAATGACACTTGCCAATCGCATGTGTAGCCTAGTTGACTTTTAATATCTCAGGTAGTAAAGATTTACTCTGTGACCTGATTTTTTTTATGATAGTGTCTACATATGTTCTAGAATATTAAACTCATAGGCAGGATCACTAAAGCAGACTAAGTAGTATTTGGGAAAATGTAGTTACCTTTTTTTTTTAATTGCTGTTTTCTATTCCATCTACATTGAAGACTTTGAAATACTTCTTACCCTTGGGCATTCTGTTATCCAGTGAATAGAACCCTGAGCAGAAAAGTTTGTCCTCCCATGCCACTGTTTGTCAAAACACCTTCAATGAATTATTCTTTGAGTTAAATAGCTACTTTTTCCTTTGCTATCAAGTTGACCTAGGGTATTTATTTATTTATTTATTTGTTGAGTTTGTGCCTATATGTCAGAGGAATGCATAGAGAGTTTAGGAGTGCTGGTTGCAACATTTTAAGGAAAGCATTGGGTGGTATTTGTAGTACATTGTATCCATGGACAACAGAATTGGTTTTCTTTGGAGGTGTGTATTGGTTGTTTGGGTCTTACAAAGGAAGGGAGGCCTTTCTGTGATGGCTCTGGTGTAGCCCCAGGGGTCAACAGTTCTGAGGAACCGCTTGGAAAAATACATTTGCATAAACGCTTTGGGGGTGTGGACTCAGAGTGCCATGGACTGGAAATTATCTCCAAGGGGTCCTCAGTCACCCCATGCAACCTGCTGGGCTTGATGGGGCTCCCCAGAAAGGACTCTGATTCTCAGTAAGGGCAGTGGTATGACCCCCACTGTTCCCAGTCCTGGTAATGGTGTGACCCCTCCTTCTCAGAACTAACAATGGTAATGACACCCAGTGTTCTCAATCCTGGCAACAGCATGATGCCACTGGCCAGCTCAGATCCCTGACAACTCTCCCATTTCTGACCTCCTGCATCAACCTTGCCTAATCCTGCCTGCAACCAAGAGCAGACGTTCTTACCCCACCCTTGGTCACCACTCCTTACCACTTGGGTTCAGTTCTCTTAACTTCATCCCCACCCCACTCAAGCAGGCTCTTTCTTAGACCTGACAGCTCCTGGTCCTGTCCCTTCCCTCCTCCCATTCCTCTGTGGGCAGTCTCTCTGTGAGCTACTTCCCTACATCCCCAGCTCCATCTTTTCTTACTCTCAGCTTTTCAAATAGACTTAAGGCTCTCCTATCCTTAAAGACCTCTGGACCAGAGGCTAGAGAGATGCTCAGCACTTAAGACCACTGGACATGGGTTTGATCCCCAGAGCCTACACGGAGGCTCACAGCCATCCATAACTTCAGTTCCAGGATATCTGACACCCTCTTCTGGCTTCTGCAAGCAACAGTACATGGACTTTCCTGTAGGCAAAGCACCCGTATACATAAAATAACTTTTAAAAATTCAAAAACTCTACGGACCAATAAACAAATCTCTCACACCCCAATCCCTCCCTCTAGCCCTGCCTTTCTCCCAGGCTTCAGTCCCAGGCTCTAACAACAGAATTCTGTAATCATTGTTTTTCTACTTGCAGATTAAAGGCTTTCTCAACTTTGTTCTCTTTGCTTCCAGGAGACACCTCTGTTTTCTGTTTAACTACCCCTTCTCTGTCTTGGCTTGTTCCCGAGCCATTAAATGTGGGAGTTCCAAATTAATTCCCTCAGCCTTGTTCTTATTTCACCACATGGCCAGTCTCTGACATCACCTTTGACTGGCCAGTACTCCATGCAACCTTGTGAAAGCTTCCACTTGTTACAAAAGTACAAAATACTTAAAAGATCAATGGACTGGATAGACATGATGACTCACATCTGAAATCCCAGAACTAAGATGCCTAAGGCAGGATGATTTCCACACGTTCGAAGCCAGCTTAGGCTACATAGTTCCAGGCCAGTCCCCTAGGCTACAGAGTGACATCATATCTGGAAGAGAAAAAAAAAAGGGGGGGGGAATCAAAGAGTTCATGATAACCTATGAAAAGCCTCCATTTTGTTAGGAGAACCATCCTTCAGTCTGTCCACTCACGTATGAAGTGACTATCTATTCCAAACAATGAAGCCATTACTGAGATGTCTATTGCAGTCTGATAGGGTAAGGCACATGGCAGCGTGAGAATGGGGGTACCCTTGCATGAAGCCCAGCCCAGTTTGGCACATTAGCAACCAGTTGGCTGATGCTTTCCAGCTCTCGGGTTCCAGGATCATCTCTCCACTGGAGGTGGCCAGGATCGTGCCTCATAATCCAAGTGCACTTTAGCCTGAGCTGGGTGCTGGCTTGGGGTACCACTGTTTCCAGAAAACAGGTAGGATGATCCCACTCTCCCATTCAGTGGTACTACTAGTAATGCTCCTGGTATTCATGGGAGGTTTAGCTTGCATCTTTGGCCTTGGTATGTCACTGCTATGCCAATGGCCTTAGATGGGCAGTTGGGTGATATAGGGCAATCCCACCTCCCCAAACCCTCATGGCCAGGGGCAGGGGTGGTGGCACAGCAACCCATGACAGGGGAAGAATGAAACTCAGGACAGTACCATCTGTATGGGCATTGCACCATAGTCGTCTAGAGAATGGCCTTGTGCTTTACTTTTCTTATACGTTTAAATGTAGTAGAACTTGTGACCTGTGACCTTTACAATAAAAATGGATTCTATTGGCTGATAGACAGCTCAGGGCTAGAGTCTAGAGGAAGGATCTGAGATTAGCATAAGGGTAGATTCTGTTGGTGAAGAGTATAAATTACAAGGAGCCTCTTTTGTAGAGATGTGTTCTCTTCACTGAAGGACTAGGGCCTAAATAATGCTCAGGATATTGGAGGATTCAGGTGGACACTGAGCGTTTCACAGGCATCCCCAGTGAGTAGGCATCATTCATTTCCTTCACTGAAGAGAACAGGCTGAGTGATTGACAGTCCTGGCTTCTCCAGTGATTTTTCTAAACTGTGCTTCCTACACGGCTACTCGTCCAGTTAAGCCCAGGGAGGCAGCCAAGGACTCACTGAGTGCCTGCTCCCAAGTGAGGACCTATGGGTGTCTGGCAGGGGACATCGCTGTGTCACACAGCATGCTGGACATGTGCCATAGACGTTCAGGGACTTACAGTGGAGACCTGAATTTGAATCCTGGCCCCCCTTCTCCAACATGTCTGTGGACCTTAGTGTTTTGTAAACAGAAGGTGCCACACAAAGCCTGATGGCCTGAACCACGGTCATCATAACATAGAGTCACAGCTGTGGGTTTTAGGCAATTGTCTAAACAAAGTGAGAACAAACATGTGAGCACACTGTGTATGCAAGCCATTAGAGGTGCTCACCCTGCTGTCCATCATCCATGGGGCCCGTGATGCATGTCTGTGAAAACAATTGTTAGGGTTGTGATGGAGAGAAATGATTTCATGTTGGCTACCTGATTAATGGGAGGCTGAGAGCCACTGCCTTCCCTCTGCCTCTGCTTTCTGTGGTCACCCTGCAGCTCAAACCACAGAGGAAGGCAAAGCTAGCGAGCCTAGCAACAGATGCCAGGGAGACCATAAACTGGTCTTGGGCGGGGCCCCAGTCTGGCTTACTCTGTAGCTGAGCTGGTTAGCTGTGATCTTTATGGTCCTCCAACAATGCTGGCCATTGTGTTTGTTCCCTTCTCAGGAGTCCCTTTCAAATCAGGTTCCTGGGCATGATCTTGTACACCTGAGGACTGATGTTGAGACTCTTAGACTTTCCTTTCCTTTCCCTTAAGAGACCACAGAGCACACACCCACCACCCACACATACCAACCCCCTCACATACACCACACGCACACACAAAACACACACCACACACACATGCACCACACACACCCACAGACACATACCACACATGCATATACCATAATACCATACACACCACACTACATACATACATCACACACACACACAAAACACACACCACACACACGTGCACCACACACACCCACAGACACATACCACACATGCATATACCATAGTACCATACACACCACACTACATACATACATCATACACACTAGACATATACTAGATATATACACACACCACACGCTACACCATACACACACACACACACACACACACACACACACACACACACATACACGCCACACTATAAGCTGATAGGGACTAGGGACAGATCTTTCCAAAGCCTACTGTGTACACACAGAAAGAGTTCTGGGACTTAAAGAGTGTCAGCGAATCTACGAGCTCACAGGTCAGGCAGTGCCTAACCTTATAGAAAGAGCTGTGACTGCAGAGCCAGCTTATTAGAAATGGCCGACCATCAATCATATTTACCAAAAGGAGAAAACTGAACTGCATCATATATCTCACAGCTCTTTATATAAAAACCCTGGACCCTACAGGGTGTGGAGGCACAAACCTATAACCCCAGCACTCTGGAGATGCAAACAGGAGACCCCAGAGCTTGAGGATACTATCAGCTACACGAGACCATCTTTTAAGAGAAAAGAAAAGGCCCTTTGACACCACCGAGTTGTCAGTTGAGTGGATGAGCTCCCCGCAGACATCAAAGGTGCCCTGGGGCTTCTTGTCTCATGCGTGCATGCATTTGGTTGGGTGGCGTGGGTTTCTTCAAGGCAAAGACTTTTCTATTGCTCTGCTAGGACACTTCTGCTGCGGTGAAAATTTTGTGTAGAGGCACACACTCCATTCTACCGAGTGCCACTTTTCTCACACCCTCCCACACACCTTCCAGAAGCTCCCTTCCCATTCATTTACCCTCACTGTGACCTTGCAAGACATCAGAAGGATAAAGAGGCTCAAGGGGCATCCGCCAAAACTAACGGAAGGCCTCTCCACTTTATTAGAACATAGGTTAATTTATTTAGTTTTTGTTGAGACAGAGGCCAACTCCACAGCTCTGACTGTCTTGAAACTTGCTATATAGACCAGGCTGTCCTGGGACTCAGAGATCTGCCTGCCTCTACCTCCCTTGTACTAGCTAGGGTTTTTATTTTATTTTATTTTTATTTTTTAAAGACAACATTTCAATTAGCCAAGGCTGGCTTCAAACTTAATATAAAAACTCTTAGTCCTCGGGGCTCCACCTCCCAAGTAGATTCCATGCCTGTGTAGGCAGGCTAGGCCCTGCAGTTTAGATTGACATGTTACCACCAAGGGCAGGCACTAAACATGCCACTCACTATCGACTTCCACTTTTGGAGCTGGGCACTGCCTGTAGCTACCAAACAAGGCAGGCTGGGCTCACCTAAGTCAAAACATGGCACCCTCCTATCTGGGAGAGCAGGGTGTTGGGGTGGCAGCTGCTGTAACATGCTGCCACCCTGCAGAACCACACGACACACATGCTTATTGCTATTCTGTGGCTGCAGGTGTTCCCTGAGTCTAGGAGTCTGGCTCCAGACTACCTCCCACAGCTTATTTTGGGGGGAGGGGGTTGCAGAGTTCCCCTTTCTTAGGTCTGCCTCACCTCTCTGGCTCAGGCCAGTTCTCAGCTGTTTTAACTAATGGCCCAGCTTCCTTCCTGCTGTGGAAGAGGAGACAGCAGTGGGGGAGTGGGGGTTCCTGCTGGAGGTTGGGGGGGCCTCAAGAACGGTGCTCTGTGATTTCTTTGCTGGACTCCTGGGAACGGGACACAGACAGAACCCTCGTTTATGAGCTTGTTAGAAGCCCAGGGATACCTGGCAGGGGGTGGGGGTGTGGTCCCTATGCCCACAACCAATGTCTTCAGCCATTGTTTGGGGACAGGTAGAGCAAACAAAGCCTGCCCCTGGGCTGCAGTGGCGCGGGTGTCCCAGGGTTCCTAGAATCTATCTACTTCTCTAGATCAGAATACACTAACAGGACTCTTACTAACCAGCCTCCACTCTCACCTGTAAAGTTAGTCCTAGTAGAATTATTTGTACCCCCCATAAATTCCACCAACCTTTGCCGTTACGATGCCATCTAAAATTATTCTCTCCAATGGTATAAACTTTGTAGAATCAAGCACTTTAAACGGGTATCACGCTGAGACCAGATGCTGGAAGCTAGTCCCCCTCCTTAGCGGGGATGCTTTCTCAGAGCGTGGTACCTGTTCTCTTTTAACTTGCACGTACTCCCAAAACCACGCCCCTTCATCCCTAAAGCACGCCCCTCCATCCCGTTTGGCCAGGTTCCTCTGCTTTCAGAACCCATCTTCCTCTAGGTCTACACTCTGACCACCCCAGCCCTTTGAAGCACTGCCCAGAGACATGGTGTCAAGATGCTGATCCACACTCACAGGCCAGTGCACTCGCGTGTTCGCTGTTAACAAGAAGCAAGTCCTCCGGGCTGAGAATAGTGAGCCATAAAGCTCAGATGTGTTGCTGGCTTCTCCAGAATCTTTCTGGTAATTCCAGAAAAGAAAAACAGGTCAAGGGACCCTGTTGTTTTTCCTTTTGAGCCTATAGAAGGCCCTTCTAGGGCGGAGAAAACACTTCACCTAGGTCTGCTACGCGGACTGTGGGGAGATATGCGGCCGGGATCGGCTAAGGGTGAAATCTGTGCAGTTTCCTTTGGGTTGTTTCAGTCCATAGCGCACAGCATTAAAATATTCTGGTTGCTTGGCCGCATGGCTTTAATTTTAAGTCAGGGGCACTCCTACTCAGTGGACATGGAAGGAGCGTGCTAGAAATTGGGTAACTGTTCTGCGTCGAGATCAGTTTCTTGCTGTCCTGTTGGCGCAGCACCATAGCCCGAATGGAGTAGATGGGGGCTCCAGACACCGCCGGACCGCTGCTGTCACCCAGGCCTGATGCTCGCTCCTGTCCTGGGTGGCCAGGGGCGGTAGCTCTGTGGTCCCCAAGGCTGCGCCAGCTCAGTAGACCGCTGCGGCGGGGCAGCTGAGTTTGGGCAGAGGCTCGTGCGCTGTGGTTCCGTATGGTTCCAGCTCAAGCCACGCGTGTCCTAATGGAAGGCGTGCTTCCCGAGGCTTGGGCTGGTCTCCCACGGTGACTCAGCCGAGAGACGGCCAGGGCGTGGTTACGGGTGGGGTCCCTAAGGTGATTCCCCTCCGTCTTTCCGGTGTCAGCCTCAGGGACTGGGTGGTGATTGATGGTACCGCAGCTGGCTAGCCAGGAGCACTCAGAGTGGGGAGGAAGGCAGATCCGGAGCTTCTGAGGCAGAGCAAAGGGAGGAGCTTGTCCGGGGCCTTAGAGGAGGAGCTTAGGGTCCCTGGTGGGCGGACTCGGGTGGACCTCAAGGAAGGAGAGCTTGGGTTGGAAGTATCACCGTGGGTGAAGCGATCCGCTGAAGGGGCAGGATGGGGCTGCGTGGACGGAGCGTGGGAGACAGACGGATTCCCGGATGGGTGGAGCCGAGGAGGAAGGGGCACACCCCCCAGGAAAGAGCGCGGGAAAGGGGCTGGGAAGGAAGGAGTGGCGGGCACAGAGTGGGTGGGGCATGGGGGCGGGATTAGGCGGGGCCGGGGCGGAGTATGCCCGGGGCTCCTCTCTTGCCACCCCCTTCCCCGGCCCGGGGCCACCTGCGTCCCGCCCTACCGGCCGCACCCCAGTTGGGGAACCACGGAGCCGGGTGCCTGGGCTTCGTGTGCACCAGGGGGATCATCGCGGGTTCTGCTTCTGCCTGGACGGCTGTCCTGGATCCGGAAATGTGGCCTCGTTGAGAGCCCTCCGACTGAGCGGGTCTGCGGCGCGAACTCAAGGGTGGGAAGTTGGTCTGCACTCTGGCAATATGTCTAGCCCGGCGGGAGCAAAAAACCAGGAAATCGACTGTCTGAGTCCAGAAGCGCAAAGACTGGTAAGAGGAACACGTGGTTCAGACTTGCGCCTGCCAGCGGTCCCCGCAGAGCTGGGTACCACCCTCCCCCCATGTCTATAAAGTCAAGGGCAGTGGCCCCTCCGCTGCAGTGGTCCTGCTGGAGCCGAGGCGAGTGGGTTCTGCTAGAGCCATTCCTGATGCCCGTGGACAGGTGGTTGGCTGAGTGCAGGATATCTGCAGGTGGCGCTCTGAAAAGTATTTTTTATGTCCCATCGCCCCTCTCAAGGACGAAGAGGAGCGTGGTCTCTCCCTGGGCCCTGGTGATGGTCTCTAGGCAGGTTCTGCCCAGCTGGCTGGTTCTGGCCTGGATCCAACGGAGATTGGAGATCTGAGTGTGGTGTAGAGTTTCACAGGGAACTGCTAGTTTGGTATTTTACAAAACACAGCACCTAAGAACTGGGCCCTCATCCAGAGCCACCACCTTGCCTAGGGAGGCTTGGAGGGCTTACAGGCGTTTGACCTTGGGGAAACCTCCCTCTAGGAGCCGGGGCCCTAATCCACTTTGGCGGGTGTCAGTCTCTGGTCTTTTCACTTGCCGAACTTAACTTGTGTGTGTGTGTGACCTTAAAATCGAGGACCAGCGAGTTGGAAACCTTTGTTACACCGCCCTTCATGGTTGTGGTTTGGGGGCTAAGAGTTGAAACCCGATGGGACTATGTAACACAAACTAGCCTTAAACTCGGGATCCTCCCTTCTCCACCGCTTGCTCCTGTGCTGGGCTCCCCACCCAGCCCATTGCTGTGGTTGCTTATGAATGGGAATATTTAAAAGTAAAAGGTACTCTTTGAAACAATGTTTTATGGAATTAGACCCACAGAAAGGAGACCCGAGGTTCCTATTTTGTTGCGCCCCCCCCCCCAGTCCTTGATAAAAGTGTGAGCCCCAGTCACTCATTCACCAGGAAGGCTGATCCTGTAGTCGGTGTTTGTGTGTGGAATAGATACAAGGCTGCTTGTTTGACTGGGGGAGCCTAGTCGGAAGTGCTGAGAAAGTGATAGTGTTTGCTGAGTCCCCCCCCCCATTATTCTATGCCTTCACTTGAGTTTTGGCACTAATTCTGGCTTTTGGAGTTAGCCCACAACTTGTGGGCTTAGGGACAGAGCCCGTTTGGAACCCTCTTCAGGGCAGTCTTGAGATCTGGGAGGAGGGAAAGCTTCTGAGACAGTGCTGTTAGAACAGACGCCCAGGCACACCATAGAAGGCAAGAATGGTGAGGAAGTCAGCTCTGGGCCCGTTCTAGCATACAGGAACCAAATGCCAGAGTCCTGGGCAAAGGGGAGAATAAACAGGCAAACACCTAGAACAGCGTGTAAGGAAGGCAGGGAAATGCCCAAGAGGTGGGGACCCCACCTCCAATCCCAAGACACTAGGTACAGGTCCCACCGCTCAACACTTGGAGCCTGCCTGGGACCCAAGATATTGCCCAGCAGTAAGAGGCTAGAACCAGGTCCTCTTCCATGTGCTCATTGGTCAATCAAGACCCACCCTCCCTCTCAGAATCCAGGAAGCACAGATCACTAAAGAGTGAGTGAATGTTTACATGTAAGATTATGGCAGAATTCATCTAGCAATGAGCTCTGCCCTGTCCTAGATGAGGCTATTTTTAGTCTTTCTTTCTCTCCTTAATGTAATGTAACCTTCATACATTGCTCTAAAGCCCTCTCCGTGCATTTGATAAAGGACTGCTACCTAATAAAATACAGTCTGTGCCTCCTCTTACCCTACTAAAATCTAACAATGCTGAATTCTGGGACATATTTGGCCCTAGAAAATTCTAGAAAGAAATTGTGAATCTTTAAGAGGTTTACAGAACTGTAGCAAAAACTTTGTTAAAGGAGAACACAGAAAAAGAAACAAAACGTGGCCACTGTTTATGAGGCTAATGGGCTGTTGGGCAGGAAGTGAGCAGGGTTATGACAATGGCCGGTGTGTTAGGAGGGGGCCACCCAGCTGCTTTGGACCCTGGGTTGAGCATGTAACTGGAGACCAGCAGTGACCATTACAGAATGCCTTTTGTGTTCTGCAGTAAATGTCCCTGGCTCGTAGGAACAAGCTCTCCAGTGGACAGGGCTGGGTTAAATGATTGTGAGAGGACAAGGTGAGCAAGAAGAAGCAGACAGACAGATGTGTGACCTCCTCAGACAAACAGCAGGATTAGGGCAGAGTGCGTGGTGCAGCCTGGGCGCCCCCAACACTGGCACTCGGAGGCTGGGTCTGGCCAGCCTGGGCATAGCCAGACCCTGTTTCAAAACAAATAGAAAACTCTAAAGGCTGAGGCTATAACTCGGTGGTAGAGTGCTTGCTGGCCTGCCTGTGTTCAAGGCCTCAGCGCCACAAAGAAAAAGGGAGAGCAGGAGGGGAGAGAGCAGTGTTGAGGGGTGCTAGGCAGGTCTGCTGGTGGAAAGTCTGAGGCTCCGCATCCATGGTGGAAACTGGCTTTCTTTTTCTTTCTCTTCTTTAATGTGTGGGTGCTTTGGCTGCATGGATGTCTATGCCTGCCCGGTTCCAGAAGAGGGCTTCAGATCCCCTGAACTGGAGTTACAGTCAGTTGTTGGCCACCATGTGGGTGCTGGATATCGAACCTGGGTCCTCTGGAAGAGCAGCCCGTGCCCTTAACCATTAAAGCCGTCTTTCCAGCCCCAAGCTGCCATTCTTTAAACCTCCCTAACTTCTTTGTGTTGCTGAGGCTGTTCCACTCTGGCCTCTCTCCACACAGTGAAAGTAGCCAGTCCATACCAGGGCAGGAATCTGATGGAAGGGTAGAAGTGAGCCCCGCCAGGCGTGTGCAATTCACAGCCCACAGGCTGCAAGCAAGCAGGCCATCTATGAGTGCAGCCCTCCACATAAATGCCTAAAGTCACTTAAAGCACTGAGAGATGTTTGTTTGGTGACTCAGTCACAGGGTTCTCAAACATGAACTGTGTAGATGATACTGTGTCACAATACAGCTCCTCTCACAGGAACCTGTATGTCACCCCTCAGGCCTGGGAACTGGGGGTATGGACTGCCATTTTTAATGTGTCATTTCCCTGAGTAGTTAAGATAAAAAATAGTAAGTTCTTTTCTTTTGAGTTGTAGCACTGAAGTCATTTGCTTCGTTTTTTAGTCTGACTTATTTTATTACTCTGTGAGTGTGTGTGTGTGTGTGTGTGTGTGTCCCAAGCATGATTTAAGTGCTCTCTGTGTTCCCCCATAAAGGAACCCCTCTCTCAGCCACTATTGCAGGCAGATGGAGGTTGACTTTGAAACCCTTGTACTTGAGGCTGAATTCATGTGCTTCCTGGCTTGGGAAGCATAGGGACCTTGGAAGCCCTCCAGTAGGTGTCAGGCACCTGCTGCCATAGACCTCACTGACCAGAGCACAAAGGTCGCCTGCTCTCCTGTCACTGCTGGAGCCAGGCTCCTCTCAGTCAGAGGCTGTGGCTCCCAGGCCACTCCAATACCAGCCCCTGAGCCCAAACTTTCTCAGTACAGGAGACCCCGGAATGCAGTGATAAAGGCCAGGAACTAAGATGGAAACAAATGTCTCTACTTGTAGTATTCTGGGGTTACAATGGAGACTAAATTTCCTTTTTTCTCTCAGTTAGTTTCTGTTTAGCCCAACAACTCAGGTAGCGGAAGCCTCCTTTGCAAACGGCATAAAACTTGAGGTTTAGCCACCACCTCCCCGGATGAGAGCAGGAAACTGAGTTAATTATGGTAGCCATTTCTCAGCAGTTGACTGACTGGAGTGTAACCTGCTTAGAGTGAGATTCTTAGTCAGTCAGGCAGAACCGGGCCAGGCATTGCTACCATGTATTTGCTCCTCAAAAAGGCAATGTACCAGAGGAACGGCTTATCCCAGAAAAATCAGGCTGTGACTCAGCGTTGGCGCTGTTTGTGACCAGTTACTCAGATGCCTGAGTTCCCAAAAATTCCATTCAATTCCAAGGATTAACCTTGGAGTCCAGAGACCTTTCCTTGCAGTTTCAGGAAGGCTGGGGCGCTGGGGGTGCCGAAGGTGTGTGTGTGTATGTGGGTGGGTGCTTAAGTAGCGGACTACTTTTACTGGAGGCTACCAGTTCCCGTTTGTATTTTAAAGATGGAGGCTCACTTTCTTAAGATGGACTTAACGGTACTTATTGGGACCATAGATATAGATAAGTGAATTGATTTCTTTTTCCCAAATTAAACCACACATTAGTGAAGATACACCCTAGAATTAACTCAGAATTGCCAAGTGATTGCTGACCACCGCCACAGTCACTTGCCTCTGGGGCAAATTCCAGAACTACCAGTAAAGGAAGAGACAACACCAAAAACAACCAAGCCACTCCCAGCCATGCTGTAAGACAGGCTGCTTTCCCTTGAATGCCCAGCATGACCGCTTTATACTAAAGAAGTAACCCTTCAATTACCGGGAGGAGAGTTCACTTTTAGTTTGTCTCTCTTCTCTAACGGAGAGTTTTTCCTTTAGAGTAGCAGCTTCTTCTTCTTCTTTTTTTTAAGATGTATTTTTTCTTTTTATTTGTGTGTGGATATGTGCATTGCACACAAGTGAAAGATGCCAGAAGATGATGGGTCTTTTGGAACTGTGGCTACAGGTGATTGTGAGGGTCTCCTCACCCTCCCAGCCTAATGTGGGTGCTGAGATCTGAACTACAGCCCTCAAGATTTATCAACAAGTGCCATCTCTCTCCAGGTGTGTGTGTGTGTGTGTGTGTGTGTGTGTGTGTGTGTGTGTGTGATTTTTGTTACTGTTTTATTGGAGGGGAACCGGTATGTGTGACAGCATATTTATAGAGGTCAGGGGACAACTTTGTAACAGTCTTTCCTTCCGACTTCACATGTTTCTGGGGGTTGAACTCAGGTCGCCAAGCTTCCATGCCAAGCATCTTTACACACTAAGCCATCTTGCTGATGGACCACTTTTATTTTATTTTACTTTTGGAGGCACGGGTTTTTAGTATGGGGGCCAGACTACTTCCTGCAGAGTTGTGGTCCTCCTGTCTCGCTTCCCAAGCGCTGGGGTTGCATTGCAGGTCTTGGCCACCATATTTGGCGCTTTATGGCGGAACCATGATGTCGGTTCTGATTAGTGGCAAGGCAGGGTGTGAGTGTGACTGGGTTTGGGGTGGGATTTTCCCAGAAGTAGGGTAAGGAGTGGGTGTGACGTGTGGATGGGAGTTCACGCTCCCTCAGTGTAACCTCCCTAGGGCCAGGGTGCTCATCTCATGCTGCTGAACTTGGTGGGAACTGCAGTCATGCCTCTCCCTCCATCAGTAGCTGTCACAGAAGACACTTCAGAAGCGGTAGATGTAGCTAGATTTACCAGACCCCCTGCTGACTCAGCCTGGCCAGGTTTATATAGCCGATGTCAGCCATTACCTCACAGGACTGACTGACAGTTACCTCTGACTTACAGATAAAGAGCAAATGGGGTTCCGGAAGTCAGGAGGCTTCCTGAGTCCCCACAGACAGGGGCAGAACACTCAGACCCCTGGTCAGCCGATTTGGAACTAGAGCTGACTGTGGACCAGGCCCACCTGGCGGGGGCAAATACACAACCAGTTGCCACCATTGCAGGTGCCATCACCATGGCCATAAGGACAGCCCTGGGGTGTCATCACTCCAGTACCCTCCCCACAACTCCTTTTTGACACAGGTCTCAGGCAGCTGACACAGGTCTGGTTTCCTGACCCACCCCCACCTCTGGCTCGGAAGTGCTGGGATTACAGGCATGTGATACCCTACGCCCAGCTTATTACCCTTTTCCCTGTCTGGTAATTTTCACATGAGAGAATGCTCAGTGGACTTTATTTTTCTAAATAAGAGAATAGTGGAAATGGAAGACTGGTAGAAACCTCTGTTTTGGTATTTCTCAAGTTATAGGGACATTTTCTACGTTACCTGAGCGTCTTTGTTTTACAGTATTGAACTCAGTCAGAGCCTCGGCTCATGCCCGCAAGCACCGCTGACTTACACTCCAAGCCTATGCCAATCACGCATCACCGTGATTCAGACCTTTAGCTTGAAGATTGGGTAGCGCCTCTCCACCTCCTCCCAGACCGACAAGTTCATTGAATTAGAACATGGCTCCTTCCATAGCTGTTTCCAGGGACGGTGACTGAATACAAGAAGGGTTGTGTTGTGAGAATTCCCTGCCTAAGGAGATGTAAACAACGTTCCATCCAAGGTCCAAGGTCCCATCCACAAATCAAAGTACCATTTCGCTGAAGTTCAGCCTTGGGGACCAAGGCTGGATTTATGTGGCTTCCTCATAGAGATCATGGGTGAAGGAGTGTGGCTGATCCAAAGTGGCTACCTTGGAAAATCTTTACCCAACATGAATGGTGGCTTCCCCATTGCCACACAGGCGGAACCCCTTTAGATTAACTTTCTCTGGCCTGTGTTGTCTACCCCCTCCTGAGGACCCCCCCCCCCCCCAGCCATGTCAATTAGGACAGAATTGTGTACACATGGCTGGGAAGGGTGGTAGGAATCTCCAGTAACTTTTAACTTTTCCACCCGCTCCCCATTAAGGAATGTCAACACTCAACTAGATCTTGCAGGCAGGCTAAGCTTACTTGACGAAGACCGCAGCTGTTTTTGCTTGGTGGACAGAATTCTGCCACAAGTTGTTACAAGCTGTTCCCGTGCCTGGGGTCTGCAGTTTTCAGGCTTATTCTTAGAAAGAACAGCATCAACGATTGGTGAAACCGTAGGAGTAGATTCTAGGGAACAGTCTAGCCTGGAACAGACAGAGGTGAGGGAATAGAGCCCAGATGACTACTTAAGGGAGCCTCTGACTTAAGAGGAAGTGGCCTCTTCCATCAGCCCTGCAAGTCCTCAGTTTGGGCTTTGGTGTTGCCCGTGTGGTGTGTATTGTCCTCAAACCCCTTTGGTGCAGGATATAACAAGGGATGTCTTGTGTGTTAGGCAAGCATCCTGGTCCTGAAGAAGCCTGTCTCTTAGAGACGGTGTAGCCTCATTCTTACTTCTGTAGTGAAGAAGGTATTTGTAACTCAGTTACCAAGCTGTGTCCCAGAACTGTGATAGATTTTACAACAAGGCCCGGTCTTCAGACTCCCTCTCCAGAGTTACTCAGTGCAGCCTTGGGCCCCTCTGGAACTGCCATCCCTCAAGCATAGAGCAGTTTAGCACCTCCTTGGAGCCTGTGGAGCAGCTAGGAACAATAAAGAAACCTGGTTTTCATCGATGGATAATTTTAGAGCCTGTAATTCATCTTAGTTAACTTGATAGTTTTTTTTTTTTTTTCTTTTAAGAAATCATACAAAAGAAGTTGAACACCAGCCTTTAACTCTATGTCCTACATCCCTTTCAGTGCTGTGGAACCCGGCCCCCATTGATCTTGTTGCCTGAGTTTTAGTCCCACTGGCAGGTGTGGCCAATGTGGCTGAGTGCCATCAAACTGTGCTTGGGGACACACTGAAGTGCTTATAGCTCAAGCACAAGGACCTGAGTTTGGAGTCCCTATATCCAAGTAAATGTTTGCTGTGGCACACCTGTAATCCCCGGCTGGCCAGCTAATCTGGCCAAAGTGGTGAGCTCCAGGCTCAGTGAGAGAACTGTATCAAAAAATAGTGCTGGAGAAAGACATGGACAATTATCTCTGCTTTACACACACACACACACACACACACACACACACACTAAGTAAAGGTAGTTTGTAGCACTGTGTGTTTGATAGAGAAATGCCTACCTCCAGAGTGCTAGTTTGCACAGATCTGGGACTGACTGCATCTTTGTAGATACAGACCGACACAGATGTGTCATACTGAGACCCTTAACACCATACCTAAGCTTGCTGTCTGTGGTCAGCTCTCTGAGGGACGTGGGCAGTGGGCCTGTAGAACAGAGGTGCCCAGCTAGTGCCTGCCCCTTCCTGCTCTCCCATGCATCCTCTGGCTGCACTCCATACCAGACTGTTTATAGAGTCTGCCAAATATAAGCTGTGGGGGTTTCCGTAGAAACAAAAGTTGGTAGCTGTTGCTACTTCCTGTAACCAAGGCAACTCAGGAAAGGGATTCTGTCACTCTGCAACCTCCACCGCAGTCTGGAAACCACCATGTGTTTGTCAGCCATGCTAACATGGGTGGGTGTGGGGTGGGGGACACACACCAGGATTTCCAAGCTCCCACATGAGATTTTTGTTCCGTCTCTCGGGAGTAGATCACACCAGGATGGAAGCCTCTGCCTATTTCTAAACCAAGCCAGCTTTCCCTGGTGCCACTTTTTGGCTGCATAGTGTTCATGGCGCACTCGGGTGAGTGAAATTGCACTGCATCCTTAGACGTTTTCTGAAAGGGCTTTAGGTTAGTCACGTCACAATGAAATGTGCCCCGGTGAAAACGCCACCAATTCTGCTCAGTTCTAAGGACTGGAAGCATCAATAAATGTCATTAGCATGGTTACTTCCTCCCATGTGTGAGATCTTTACATCGAAGTAGCCCCACGGGGCATCATTTCCAGGTGGCATGTGAGGAAGCAGACCAAGGAGGTAGCGGCATCCCTGGGGCCCCTCATCTGTCTGTCTGTGACCCAGAGGTTTCTCTGTCAGCCCTCCTGGAGTTCTGGAAAGTTAGAGGATGTCACATCCCACCCCCAGGCACATTGCAGGACTGAGCAGCATATGGACGAGTGGGCCTGTAGGGCAGTGGAAGCTGGCTTTATAGGCCCCACGGCTTCCTCAGTCTGGTGGAGGAAGTGACCTGAGACCAAAACTGTCTCGTTTCCCTTTCTCAAGAACTTCCTCACAGCTGTGACCCATACGTGTGAATCCTTGCAGCTTCTCTGTAGACTTTGGTGTCAGAACCATGACCACAGGGTGAGAGGGCCTGGATGCTGAAGGACCGCTGAAGGTGGTGTACCCCGAAGGTGAAGGGTGGGCGCCTCCTATAGACCCGCCTGACCCAAGCACACTGCAAACCATGTGTCTAGGCTTTCGTGGCCAGAAGGGCTCCCGGCAGGAGCCTCAAGAATACTTGTGTGGGCCAGGGAGATTGCTCAGTGACACACCCCATGCATACTTTACTGATGGTCAAGGCGCCCCACTGACTTCTCAAACAGCGCTCTGAAACCTTTGCCAGCCTGTCCCAGGGCTGTCACACATACGGCTGTGTAGCCCACAGAAGGTATTTCAACAGCAGTTATTTCTGCAGCTGGCCAATGAACTGGACACTTGGTCAAGGGACCCTGCAGCAAGCTGTAGGGATGGCACTGGGGACAGTGGGTAGTATTGGGTCAGACTTCTCTGTGTTTCTCCTTCTTACCCAGGGGGGGTGTGTCCTTGGATGTGTGTCTCACCCATGATGGGTGTGTGCATGGATTGTGTGTGTCACCAGGGTGGATGTGTTCTTGGATTGTATGTGTCATTCAGGTAGGCGTGCCCTTGGGTTTGAGGATGGTTTATGGGGTGTAAAGGGGAGTCTGGAGTCAGAGATCAGCTTTGTGGTGATCTATGGGACCTTTCCAGCTCTCCCCACCCCAAGGAGTGTTTCAATGTAAAAGCCCAGCCTATAAAAACTGTTTATAGGATCCCAGGCCTGGGCCCACATCAGCTAGGAATGTGCCAGTCATGGCCCATAGAAGGGCAGAGAAGACTCATCCTGAACCAGCAACTTTGGGAATTTCCAAGAAGCTAGCAAACCTGCGGCTTGTCACAGGAGCCTGGTCCTGTCACCCTCTACCTCTGCCCTGCCCATGAACCAAGATGAGGAGCCAAGTTTGGCTTACATCTAGACAGAGAACCTTGTTTGATTTCCAGCGGCCAGTGAGCTTGGGTTTGGCCACCTATGTTCTGAAAGGGGTCAGATATCCCAAGGCATGAATGTATTCCCACAAGGCACTGTTAACACCCTCAGGTGGGCACCAGCATGCAGGGGACTTGAGAAGCTCTGGTGGACCAGGCCTCTGCAGGAGAGGCAGCAGGTCCCCTGCCAGTGCTCCCCTGGAAACTGCCCCTAGTTCCCTACAGGCTAAAGGCAGCAAGAGAAAGGATGGCTTGGAGAGTTTAAAATCCGCCTGTGACCTCACACAATGGTTTTGTATTTTGGCAAAGCTATGTCCAGGAAAGCGTAGGCCTGGAGTACCTGCCCGAGGCAGCTGACCCTGAGAACTACCTGGACAGTTGGCACACTGAGGACAGGCCTGGGCTTTGCACTGTGTACAGGAGTGAAGCCTTGAGCCTGGGTGCCACACAGTGAACCTTGACTGTTTTGTACATCAGTTCATTTCATAACTTGGTTCCATCCAGCCTTCCCTGGTGACCCCACAGGGACCATATATGTGAGCTCCTGTCTGTGTGTTGCTGTTCTTGTGTCTGAATAGGAGGGAGCACACTACTGAAGCTCTGGCTAATTCTATGAGGCATCAAGCTAGTGTGAGCTCCACCAGGTGTAGGGTTTGTTTCGTGGAGACAAGCACAGTCACATGGAGGGTTTGGATCCCTGTCAGTGTTCCACTCCTCTGGCTGCTGGTGTTGGGTTAGGCAGATTCCAGAAAATGAGATGGTTGACATCACTTCCTGTGCTCTGAGGCTCTGTCTCTGCACAAGTCATGTGAGCAATGTTTAAGAGACATGGGTGTCTTGAGTGGTGGAGTCTACAAGGACCTGAAGCTCTATTGAATTACAAACTAATCTTCTAAATCCTGGTATCAGGAATAGCTGGCACATCACAGGCTTCATTCATGTGGATCCTTTGTCAGCCCATGCCTAGACTCTGAAGACAGGCCTGGTGGCTTTATGGTTTTTAGCATGACTTCCCTTGAGACAGAGTGCATGTTGGGGTAAAATGGACCACATGGAAAACTGTGTCCCAAGGGGAGGTTCTTGTGACAGGCTCTAAAAGTGCAAGTGTGTGGGCCCCATTTAGGGACTTTGGTCCAATGCCAAGAATTAATCCAGATGGGATGAGGGGCTAGCCAGGCATCCTGGCATGGAATGTGTGTGAGGTACCCAGCATCCCCAGCTTAGAGGAGACCAGCAAGGGCAAATGTCATCTCAGAAGCAAGCAAGGTCATCTGTTGTATGTAATAAATGGTCAGGGATTCTTTGAACAACATTCATCTGTGATGTCACAGCTCTGGGATCAGGTGTACGGGCTTTGCTTTGCTGGGACCTATGCTCAGGTCTAACAGGCTATCAACAGTTAGTCAAGCTAGATCTTTCTGGACCCTGGGATCCTCTTCTGAGCTCATTTATGGTTCCAGAACCTTCCCTCCCTCCCTCCCTCCCTCCCTCCCTCCCTCCCTCCCTCCCTCCCTCCCTCCCTCCCTCCCTCCCTCCCTCTCTCTCTCCTTCCCTCCCGAGACAGGGTTTCTCTATAGCTTTAGAGGCTGTCTTGGAACTCCCTCTGTACACTAGGCTGGTTTCAAACTCACAGAAATTTGCCTGCCTCTACCTCCCTCATGCTGGGATTAAAGACATGTGCCATCATCAGCTGGTGAACCTTCACTTTCTTGGAGATTATAGGATGGTGGCCCCTGGTCCTGCTAGCTGTCACATGAGGGCTACTCGTAACTTTTGGGATCCTGTCACAGGCCTTTCTATGGCATCCAGCTTTCTCAAGACCAGAGAAAGGCTTGCCTAAACCTTCTTAAAGGCCTCGTCTAAGCCCATCAAGCACATTCTTTTTGCTCAACTCAAGATCATCTGATAAAAGCCCTTAACCTGTATAGCTCCGTCTGCCATATGTTAGGTAGTGACTGGAATGGCATTATCATGGGCTTCCTGTATACACACTCAAGGGGAGGAGACTATACAGGGGCCTACATACAGCACATCTATACCAGCATAGGTAGCAGAGCTCTGGGGACCCTCCTAGAACGTGTAGGCCTTTCTAGAATTCTATCAACTACATTTCCCCCTCCTTCTGCACCGTCTTGTGCTCTTACCTTTCTTCTGGCTCTTTCCATAAACTCTTCCCTGTTCCTCCTTGTCTAAGCTGATGGACTAATACTGTTGTCGAAACTCTTGCCTTGTCTGTCTTCTTATAAAGGAACCAATAGGCCCAGGGCGGTGTGCCTCCTCACCCAAGGGTAGGCCTTGAATATAAAGAACCTTCTTCACCCATCCCCTCCAGCCCTGAGTTCTTCTTGCAGACTGTAAGAACCCATTTAGGGCATGTAACTGGTGTGAAACCTTTAAAATGACACCAGGTGCCAGGGTTCTGATATAGCTGTGAAGAGGCAGCTCCTTAGCACTGTGAGCCAGCCCCGGCCCTGACTTGTGGTGTTTGAAAGACATGAGCTTGGACTGATAAGGGACCACACAAGTAAAACCCAGTATGGAGCCAAGTCCTTGGAATCTGGAAGGAAATCCCTTGTGATTCAACTTAGGAGTCAACTTACATTAGAACAGAAAGAGATCAGGGGGCATGGTGGTGCACCCTGAAATTCCAGCGTGGCAGAGGGTGGGAGAGCTGAGACAGGAGGATGGCGAATTTGAGGTTGGCCTGGGCTTGTCTTTTCAAAGAATCAAAAGTGAAAAAATAAAAAGGAGGGAGGGTGTACTAGGCTTTCTTTTGGGCCACCAACCAGTTCCCAAATAAAGACATGGAACTTTAATGTTAGTTATGAATGCTTGGCCCTAGCTTGGGCTCATTTCTTGCTACTCTTATAACTTAATTTAACATGATTCTCTTCATCTACGTTTGCCTCGGGGATTTTTACCTTTCCTCCCTTCTGTACGTCTTACCTTTACTGCTTCTTGTCTCTGGCTGGCCGGTGGCTGCCTGACTGGCTGACCCCAGGTGTCTCTTCTTTTCTCCCTCATTCTCTTTCCCTCTAGCCTAGATTCCTCCTCCTACTTATTCTCCCTGCCTGCCAGCCCCACCCATCCCTTCGCTGCCTAGCTATTGGCTATTCAGCTTTTTATTAGACGAATCAGGTGCCTTAGTCAGGCAAGGTAAAACAGCAGCACATCTTTACAGAATTAAACAAATGCAGCATAAACAAATGTGACACACCTTTACATAGTTAAAGTAATATTCCACAACATAAACAAATGCAATACATCTTTGTATACTTAAAGTAATATTCCACAACAGAGGGAAAGGAAAAGGGTCAGTTTTTCTTCTAGTGTGTGTGTTGTGTGTGTGTGTGTGTGTGTGTGTGTGTGTGTGTGTACATGTGTGCATGTGTGTACGTGTGTGTGGTGTGTGTGTACATGTGTGCGTGTATGTGTGTGTGTGTGTGTGTGTGTGTGTGTGTGTGTGTGTGTGTGTATGTGTGTGTGGTCAGGGAGATAGTATTCAGGTCAGCCACCAGGACCTGTCTCCTAGTTGGAGTATTGCTCAGAAAGCCAAACGTGCTTAGGCTTTTGCTCCTGGCTGGCCCCACTAACTAGCTGGGTCCAGAAAGTGCTGTATTAAAATGACCTAGGGGACAGTGGGATATCGGAAATTCCAGAGCTGTGGGTAGAAGAATAATTGACTGTGTATCAAGGGAATTTACCTGCCAAGAAGGCGGGGCTTGACGCCAGAAAGCCTGAATTCTGGAACATTCTGCCTTTTACCTCCCTGGCTTCTGGGTGGCAAGAGATAAGAGCATTCACATGATTTCTAGTCATGCAGTGGGGTCAAAACGCCATCTGTGACCCCTTGGTTGGCATAGTGAGCTGTGTTCTGACGGCTGATCTGCTGGGGGCCTAAAAAGATGAAGATCTTTGCATGCAAGGACTGACTCTACTACATCCACAGCTCTCCACTGTGCCCTTGGTCGTCTTGGGAGGACCTGAGCTGCCCTACCGCAGAGGAGAGCAAAGTCATACGGCATCAGGGTAGGCCTAGAGGGATTGGCCAGGAGGCACAGAGGACACTGTAAGGCCAGCAGACTGGAGCCCTGCAGGGCTGCCTGGCTCCCACACCAGGCTGTGTCTAGGAGTGTGTCATACAACGTAAATGAAGCACTTAGAGCAGCGCCCACCTGGCCTTTAGTGAGGGTTCAGCAGTCACCCTCCTGTCCTCAGGGGACAGCAGGTCATACCAAACTCTGTCAGACGGTGTTACTCGTAGACAGGCACCTGTGACATACTTTATTTCTAAACTGGGCACAGTGAGACATTAACAATGCTGTAGACTGTGCGACAATCTTAGCATATGATTCTCCTTTCCATTTTGAGTCAGGAACTTTCACCTCTTTGTTAAAGGAAGTACTTCTAGGTGCTTCTTGATATGGAAACTGTCCCGAGTCGCCACCCACATAGCTTTGGGGCCATCGTTAAGTAAAATGAGGGCAACCCCAATACAAGTGCTGGTGGTTACTGGAGCAGATCCGATAGTGACTAACAGGCAGATAGTGCATAAGGCATGGAAACTGGAGAAAGGGAGTCAAAGTCTGAGTAAGACAGAACAAAACGGTGCTGGGTTCCATCATGCATTTGTTTATTAGCATTGCACTTTTTTTTTTTTAAAGGAGGAATTATTTGTTTCTGAAAATTTCCATGTGAAGTTTTTTTGACATCCGTGCACCCCAGCTAACTGATGCAGGAGCTCCTGGGCCCACAGCTACTATTCCCACTCGTGACAACCTGAGGTCGTCTGTGAATCACTACTGTTTGCTTGTTAAGCCCTAAACAAGATTTCCTCTGCACAGGATCATTAACTATGTACCCGGAAGGTGCCTGGTCTGATCTCTAATAAGGTTTCTGGGTCTGTTTCAGGCGGAGGCCAGGCTTGCAGCGAAGCGTGCAGCCCGCGCCGAGGCTCGAGAGATCCGCATGAAGGAGCTGGAGCGGCAGCAGAAGGAGGTACTGGATGCTGGGGCTCATGGTTGGGTCTTTCTCTGAGGCGTGTTAGGACTGTAAGGGGGATCCCCTGCTCCCTTCGCTGTCACCTTCGAGTCTGTCCTGCTTGGAATGTGTGTGCTCCTGTGGTTTTTGTTCAGGGTTAGGCCCAGAGTGCACATAGCGTGGATGCTGGGCGTAATTGCCCAACCCGGGGCTTGAGAGAAAGCTCACAGCCTGTGTGTGAGCTTGCCTTTTAGCAGCTACTTTCCAGGCCAGCTTCCTAGCTGAGACGGGCTGGAGAAAACAGTGAGTTTAGGGTCTGTATCCTCTCAGAACCAGAAAAGAGCAGAGTCTTTTTTTTTTTTTTTTTTTTTTTTTAAATTGGCCAATTTCTTTCATTTAAAAAAAAAATGTTTTCCCTGAGGCTTATACAGCGATACAAAGAACACTGGATAAGTAATCACGGGAATAAATGCGCTCCAAGGGACCAGGATGGTCATAAGTGCCCACATACCTTCATCTTATCTGCTGTTGGTTTTTAGGACGTTGTTTCCAACAGCTAGCGTGCGGCTCTTTAACTGCATTAGGGTGCTGGCTTCTCCACAACCTTGTCCGAAACCAGCAAGTGAGGCCACACTGCAGGGCTGGCCCATTGAGAAGGCTTGAATGTATAAGTAGTAAACAGCTGCTGGAGTGGTCCTTCATATGCAGGGTCTGGTCCTGTTCATGGAGCCCAGCTGATGCCCACCATTGCACAGCATTAGATGGAAGATCGCCTTTCTATTTCTCTTCAGATCGCTGCATTATTCCTCCATCGTCCCAACCAGGCCCAAGCCTGTCATGTGCTCTGTAGGGATAGCTGGGCCATTAGACTGTGATGTTCACTGTCCCTCCCTGCTCGGAGACTTTGCCACCCCAGAAAGAAATATGCCAACAGAAGAGGGTGTGGCCAGACTTAATTTGGGGAAGGAAACTTCCAGGCCGTGTGTGGGTGGCCATACAGTGCTGGAAGCTCTAGCCTAATGGCTCAGCCACAGGGGTACCAGAGCTCCAGTGGGAAGGGAAGGTGAGTCAGGGCAGTCACCACCATGAGGGGACCTCACCCTGTTCTGGGCAATCAGGAAGTGACCTTGGCAAGCTTCTCCTGTGTGCTAAGCTGTGAGCAGAAAATTAAGTCAATAGCGAAAGATGGCTCACTCTCTACCCTTCTGGTTGCAGACGCAAATAAAATAAAAAAGTATAATATGTTCTAGGCTTTGTTATTTTACATTAGACATGGGTACTTTTCTCTGTGACTTTTGTTGTTGGTGGGTTTTTTTTTCCCCCTCTTTGTTCTCTGGAGAAGCATGGGGTTGGTATATGTCCAGCATCTGTCTCCTTTTTTAAAATCAGAAAATAGGCATTCCTGGGTTGGTTTTGTTTGTTTGTTAATTACTTAGGCTTTTCTCCAGATGAGCTGTGCCTGTCAAGCCTCCGTGTTAACTGAAGTGCCTCCCTCCCCTAGTCTCTTGGCCAAGGGTGAGGTAGACCTAAGAGGAATCGGAACCCAGTGAATGCCTGTCGGGATGCTTCCACCAGGAAATGCTTTTAGGAAACTCACCAGAGGCAAAAATGTCTGGGCCCACAAGTGCAGAACAGGAAAAGACCGAATCAGCCTTGTGGGTCACTGTCACGCACCACTAAGCCTCTGAGCAGGGCCTGCCCGGGGGACTGTCCCAGCAAGAGCTCCACGGCTCACCTGGCTCCGGCATACATACTGGATAGTTTATTTGGAGTTGAATTGATTTTTTAATGTATCATTGTCTCTGTTTTCTGCTCATTTAGTAGACACTTGTGGGCCACTGTGTGTAGGACCCTGCTAGCCCTTCCCATTGACTGTGGGAGCTACAGGGTAGTGTGATGGAGAGGGGGTCGTTCTGGGGCTGGGGGCTGCTGTTCTTAGAACCATCCCAGTTACAGAGGGCAGCTCCTGGCATGCGCAGAGCCAGAAGTCCTGTGGGAGCTGCTTCCTGTGGCTGCTATGCCCTGCTTAGGCACATCCACTGTCAGCTTACCCTGGACCTCCCACAGTCCGTCCGTCCTTCCTTCCTTCCGTCCGTCCTTCCTTCCTTCCTTCCTTCCTTCCTTCCTTCCTTCCTTCCTTCCTTCCTTCCTTCCCCCCCTCCTTTCCTCCCTTCCATCAGTCCATTTTTTGGCAGTAGTTGGGGTTGAACCTGGGACTTCATGGCACTTACTCCACCACTCAGACCCATTCCCAGCACCAGCAATCTGCAAAAATCCCCAGGATGTTTTGCTGCTCGGCTAGTTCCCCAGGGAGGGGGGTTCATTGCACTTTATGTCCCACTGTCCTTTGAGTGCATGACTTGCCTCACAGCTGTCCCCTTCAGCTCTTATTAGAAACAAACTGAGGATCCAGGTGGGATGCAGGGAGCCTGTGAGTTCAGGGCGGTGGGATGCAGGGAGCCTGTGAGTTCAGGGCGGTGGGATGCAGGGAGCCTGTGAGCTCAGGGCGGTGGGATGCAGGGAGCCTGTGAGCTCAGGGCAGTGAGATGCAGGGAGTCTGTGAGTTCAGGGCAGAGGGAGGCAGGGAGCCTGTGAGTTGGCTCCACATTGTGCTGGTGCCTGTTAGTGAGTGATTTTCACCAAGATGTAAAATTCCTACAGGGATGAAGGTGAAACGGAGTTATAGAGTATGTGTACACACATCTACTAAACAACATTGTAAACTTCATTCGTTCTTACTGATGGGTACCATTGATTGGCATATTTTTGTTTTCATTTTGAGCAGAAGGATATTTGGCCTTGAACCCCAAATATCTCCTCATTGCTGCGTCTGAGGCAGACGTTGTCAGGCAGAGCTGCCGTTTGTCGTCAGGAACCACATAGGTAGAGAAGCACTGTGCACAAGTGTGGGGGGGGCAAGTCTGTGGAGAAGAGTGAGAACAGCTAACGCCCAAGCTTGCAGCCTGGCCCCGCAGCCCCTCTCAGACTGCTCTGCCTGTCTCTCAGTCCTGGCTATTATTAGAAGCAGTGAGCCCAACTTGAGTTCATAGCATCTGATAGCCCAGGGCACTGGCATTTTAAGTTGTTGATTAAGGAGAAATGAATATGCTTTGGACGGCCAGTGTTTAGCCAGTAGGGTTGGTATTTTGGTATAAAACTGGGAAACATGATCCTTGCCTTCCCCTGCACATGCTGCTGCCGAGCAGGAATGGCTTTCTTTCCCAGAGGAAGCTGGGTCAGAGCTTTGTCAGCCTGGATGAGCTGAGGAGGCTGAAGGAGGCCAGAGTTGGTCTCCCAGGAGAGCTTGCAGAGCGTGCAGAGAGCCAAGATGGCAAAGACAGCAGTGCTGGGGTGCAGGTCTGCCACCAAGCAGGGCAATGAGCTGTATCCAGAGCCAGGGGGCTCTAAGTATCCCTGGTAACCACTCCAAGAGTCAGCCACGTAGATGGCATGATCCAACAGCAGCATCCTTGAGCTGTGGATCTGAGCTCCTTTTTTAATGGAGTTTCCAGATGAGACTAATGTATAGGCATTCTTTGGGAAATTACAGGGATCGTTGAACTTCACAGGAGAGTGGGCACTGATAGAAATAAGTGCCTGTCTTAATGTCACTGACTGGATAACCATTTTGGTTGGAGGTGCTGCGTTTATTATAGTTGAATGTTGACTGTATTTAGCTGTGCTTTCCCATGTAAAGAAAAGTCCCAAATTTCTAGGCCTGTGACCTTAACAAGGCCCGATGATACAATCCATGGCTTGTCCAGTGAGCAAGTATCAATGTCTCAGTGGTGACTGAAATTAAGAGTAGGCTCTGATGAAACCTCTGTGTTGGGGAGAGGGGGCCCCTCTTGTATTTCAGCACATTCCCACGGCTGCAGTGTTTTGCTGGAATGTTCTTGCAATTCTTTCCTATAAATCTGCTTGGACCAGGATGCTAAAGCCTCATTATTAATCATTTCTGAATCTGACCACTCAATTTCCAACTTCAAACTGGACACTTTCTGGCTGAACTTTTATTAGTGTGGAAAGCAGTTTTCCTTTTAAAGGTAAGTTGATGTTTATTCCTTGACAGTTTCACATGTGCAAATGTGATGCACTTTGATTAGAATCCCTTGCCGTTTCCCTCTTGAGTGCCCCTCCTACTGCCTCTATGCCTTCTTCCCTGCATAGCCTGAATAGCTCCATCTCCTTTAAAGTCTGAAAAAATGTCTATAATTCCGATTTCTTGTTGTAGCAATAGGCCATGCATACTCTGCCTTAGGAAACAGTGGGTTCTACAGACACTGCTGTGGAGCGACATTTAACCATCATCTAAAACAGCCCCAAATGTGAGATGTGGGACTTAATGCATTTTCTCTTCATGTTTAATCAGCAATCTTTGTTTTTCTGCACTACGGCGTCCATTCATATTTCTGATTGTTACAGAACCTTTCTGAACCATTCCAGCATTTTAACTGCATTTTCTATCTCTTCCCCATTCCCTTTGCCCTTTCCTGTAGATCTATCAAGTCCAAAAGGTAGGCTCCGTCCTTTGTGTCCAGTGTGCATGCGCTGCTTTCCCCCTGCCGAGCCTCGCCACCTGCAGAACGGTGCCGTCCGTGTGCTGACCACCCGCTTGCCTTGTGTACACCGCTCCTCTCTATCTGCCTGATTAACAATCTTCCGCTTGAGGCAGAAGCCATGCATTGAACACATCCCTTGATCCTTTTGCTTCAAGGATTTGGAAAGTTGTCTCCGATGCAGAAAAAAAAACAAAAAACCAAACTTCTAACATCAGCCACATTTTAGAATTGGAGGAAGCTTTTAAAATGTATATTAAAAGATTAAGGTGTTTTGTTTTCCAGATGACTTTGTTAGAAAACCTTAAAAATACTGGTGTAAATTGCCACACATTAAGACATCATTGGGTTAAGTGTCGTAGCACATTTCTATAATCCTAGCACTCAGGAGGCAGAGGCAGAGGCAGAGGCATGAGGATAACTGTAAGTTTAAGGCTATGCTGGGATTATGTGTTTGGTTGGAGGCCAGTCTGGTCTACATACACAGCGAGACCCTGTCTCAAAAAATGAAGGAGAGAAGGAGATGGAGAGATAGATAGATAGATAGATAGATAGATAGATAGATAGATAGATAGATAGAGGAATTGGTTAATAGGCCAGGTGTGGTTCATAGCTCCAGCACTTGAGAGGCTGAGACAGGACCACAAGTTACAAGTTTCAGGGCAGAAAAGAATAAAAATCTAGAGATAAGAGAGTGAAAGATTATAGATTATTGGAGGTGGAATTAAAGTTTTAATAAAAAAAATAAAAAAGATATAGGGACAAAGCCCAGCTGTTCTCCCAGATCAGCACAGTTTACATTATAAACTAACATGCCTCTCTGGTCCGTGACGGCCACTGCAGCTTAGGAGCAAGGACAATGAATAGAAATACCGAGAGCTGGCTCTCCAGGGACTTGCAGCTCAGCCGTGATGGATTAGGGTGCCACTGGCCCCTGAGAGGTTGTGGGGCTTAGTGAGCCTTTCCCGTGTGTGAGCCATTCCTGTGCGGGAGCTTGTGTCCTTTTCAATTTGTTTCGTTTCTACCTAGAATAGCCATGTCTTCCTTTTAAAACAGTAAGTCAGAGTAAGAACACAGACTCTCGGAGCGCTCACGCCTTTCAGGCGCATTACATGCAATCCTGGACTCAGGTCTGATGACCCTTGGTCCAGCCCATCCTGCCTCCACTGGAAAATCTCTCCTGAAGAGGCAGAAAAGTCCAGTGGATAGCCAGCAGAATCTATTGGCACACTGTTTTTGTGGTCCTAGCATCCAGTGTGGAAGGGATACTGAAGCCAGTCCCCTGTCCTCTAGAATCCCAGGAGGACCCTGACAGATTCCGGTTAGACTGGGAAGCCTCGATGGACTGTGAGACTGCCGGACATTGCTGCTCCAAACTCAGGAAAGGGGCTGGAACTGATCATTTCCCCTCACATCCTACCCTTTCCTGTCCAGCTCATGGCTGGATTGTGTTGACGGGCGGAGATGTGTTGTGAGAACTGTCAGATGTGAGCTCAGGTGCAGGGCGTGACTGGAGGAGCTCCATAAACCCACCACAGTTTGTATGAAAGTATCCAAGGGAAGGGAAGGCATTTCTTTACAATCAAATGTACGATGAAGGCAGGGGGCGGGGTGCATTCCCTCCTAGTCCCGTGGCCATTGGGCCAGTTAGTTTCTTTGTGCTTGAGGCTGTTTCTCAAAGTCAAGTAACTTGTGCCTCAGTCTGGCTCCTTCCTGTCTTGCTAACTAAAAGTCAAACAGAAACAAAGGCTCCATATGTCACACACGAATTAGGATCTGGATGTCATAGGTAAGGGCAGAGCTAGCATTAGCTGAGTGCAGAAGAGGTCTTAACACAAGGCATGCTCTGGAATGGAAGTTAAAATGTGGCTTGGACATTTTGACAAGTGTTTGCTTTTATTTCCTTTACAAATGTGTATTCTAAGGAAATCAGTATTGATGCAGAAAAAAGCAAAAAAACAAAACAAAAAACCCTACAGCTCTCACTCCAGAGGAGTAAGAGAGAGCTTATTCTGAGCCAGAAATCAATGACCATGGCCAGGGATTCAGGTTGCCCCCAGTACTTTAACTTTTTATAAATGCAAAACAAAAGTAAGTCATAGGTCAAGTCATTTTCCATATACATCAGTGGGGACATCGTGCAGGCAGCTAGAGCAGAGAAGGGAAAACTCGCTATGTGTTTTAGGCGCCAGCTGATAGCACTCTGGTTTTGGTTTGGTGGAAGCTAGTTGTACTAAGTTAATACATTCCAAAGGTGTTGACTGTCAAGGGATGTGGGGCCAGATGGGCCTGGAGGAGCAGTGGCTTCCACGAGAACTGTAACAGCAGAGATGATTTTGGCTTCTGATCTCCACAGTCGCAGCACTCTTAACTAACGGTCAGCACCTACAGAGCCTTCCTCACCAGGTTCTCAACCTTCCTAACCCTTTACTGCAGTCCCTCACGTGGTGAGCTCCACCCACAATGTTATTTCGTTGCTACTGTTATGATTCATAACATAAATATCTGCTATTCGGGACACCTGATCTGCGACCCACGGGTTGAAAACTGCCATTCCACACCGATGTGGCTTTCTTCTTCTTGTGCACATAACTTAGTGGGAAATTTTGACTCCCTTGGCTTTCCAAGGCCGTGTGAGAGTCTCCCTGCTGACTTTTCCTGGCTTGGTTTTCTACTTACCAACATCTCTCTGAGTAAGGGACAGGACCATGTGTGTGAAAGCTGGTCCTCCTTCAAGGTGAAACTAAACCAATCATACTAACCATAGCATGTTTGAGTGACTAGAAAACCATTTAAAAGCATCTTTGTATTTCTGGCACCCACCTTTATATTTCCCATTATAAGCTTGAAGTGTCTAAAATGTGACCTCCTAGAGGTTTGGTTTTCTGTTCCTTGGTTTTCTTACTGGAAATTGAGGGGAAAATAAGGAACAATGCCAAGCCGGTTGTTAAGCCCGGGTTCCCATCCAACCTGGGGATACTGTAGTAATAGAAGCAGCCATCTGACCTACTTTGTTCAGTTTAACTTCGGCCACCATGGCTTAGAGTAGGTGAGTATAACCTGGAGCTGGTACCACAGTCTCTTCCCACCCAAGGGCCAGCTCTGTAGGTCTCAGGCATCCGCCAGCAGGTGTGGCTTCCGCCAGCAGGTGTGGCTTCTCCAGCCTGCTTCTGGCACAGGCGTCAGAGAGCAGCAACATGCAGCTGGGAGCCGGCTCAGCACGGCTCTTCTCCCTCCCTCCTCTGGACCCCTTCCTGGGGCAGCAGCATGGAATGGTTCTCAGCTTGTGCTCCTAGACAACATTTGTCTCTTATACAAGTGTGCCCCAAAGCTGTGAATGGCTTTGCAGAGGGGCCTGCAAGGCTTCTGCACAAGCTTTGCTTTCCTGACGTCTTGGGAGGCCGCCCTGCCTTCTGAGTGTTTTGCTCCTGACTCTGGGGGGCCCTGCAAGGAAGGAGACCTCATCTCAAGCCGCTGCATCGATGCTCCGCAAATGGCTTCTCTGCAGACCCCAGTTCTGTGGCCCCCGTGCCTGGCATGCTGCCTCCGAAAGTGATTGCGGGCGGGAGGGTATGGAGGAAGTTTCTTATGTCTTCACTCTTTACTTCTTGACTAATTTTCTTTCCCTTCTGTCTGTAGAAATATTATGGGCTGGATACAAAATGGGGCGACATCGAGCAGTGGATGGTAGGCCTTGAATATAATTTTAAGACTTAAATGGTTTCTAATTTAATTCTGACTGCAGTTTAATTATGCCAGTAGATCCCGCTTGCACTGTAACTTGATGCTCAGAGGTCTTCTTCCGGGCATCTCTGCATCTGGTGTGGTGTTGTTAGAAACGGCCTGGCCAGCCATGTGGCCGGTCCCTCTGCAGAAGGGCACTGCTGATGTGTGCAGGCTGGTGTTGTGTGAGGTCCCACTGGTTCTCTGCATCAGAAGATTCCCCAGGAACTCAGGCTAGGCATGTGCCCTTGCGTAAGAACTTTCCAGAGAACCTCGTGTTACGACCAGAACATCTCACTGTTCTAGTTAGAACCAGAAGAGGCCCTAGAACCAGAAGACTGCTTGTGTGGCTTTTTGCAGTAGCTTCCTTCATGGACAGCTGCCCTATCTTCCCCATCCCCAAACTGATGAACTCTGCTCATGCAGTCTACTCACCAACTCTCAAGGTCGGCTCGTCTGGTCTCCTCTGTGCCCGTGAAAGTCCCTGCTCTTGAGAAAATTCCTTCCTCCCTTTCTACCTGTTTCTTTAAGAACCTGTCTACCTTCCCAGGGCAGCCAAAGGCCAGTTCAACCCCAGGGAGCCTACCTGCCTTAGGGCCTCTTAGGAGAGGTGCCTATGTGGCAAGGCTCTGGGCAGGGCATCCTCAAGCTTTCCATTGATCCCAGGGCAAGGCTTAGGTCTTATTAAGCTACCCACCTCTTCAAATCCTGGCTGCTGTCCTGGACCTTGATGCATGCTTTTGACATTGGAGACCTGGAAATGTCCCCACCAAGGCTCCTCACCGTTGAATAGCCTGAGGGAGATTCCAGGCTGTCTCTGCTATCTTAGATGCTATTGAAAAATTCGCAGTTCAGCCCGTGTCAGCTCTCGCTGTATTATACATCCCCTGAGGTGTGTGTCTTATCCAATCTTAAGGACAGTTAAAAGATGGCCCCTTCGAAAGAAAGCGAAGCTGATGGCCATCAATTGTGAGCAACTCAGTATCACCCACTTCTGCTCTCCCACTTCTATCTACTTCAGAGACAAACGTGCAGAAACCTGTCCGTCCTGGAGTCCATACAGCTAGCTGGGTTCTCTGGGGGAAATCACTTCCTGAAGGAGAGTCAGTCCAAAGGGGAAGAGAGTTGATTTAAAACCAGGTTACAGGGTTATAAAAAAAAAAAATGCAAGACTTCAATTCTGCCCCTGCATTTGTTCACTGCTTTTAAAGCCACGCCCATGCCAGTTATTTGTGTCCTAAAGGAGCTGTTTCCCACAGTCCCTTCCTTAGACCCTTTAAACCAAAGCAGATCAGCCGTGTCGATCAGAAATGCTGGAGTCTGTGGCAGCAGGAGCTTGTGGGGGAGTCTGTGGCAGCAGGAGCTTGTGGGGGAGTCTGTGGCAGCAGGAGCTTGTGGGGGAGTCTGTGGCAGCAGGAGCTTGTGGGGGAATCTGTGGCAGCAGGAGCTTGTGGGGGTGTCTAAACTCTGCCTTGCTTTCTCTAACCTCTCTCTGCCATTCCCTTTGCTTCGTTCGGTAGGAAGACAGCGAGCGCTACTCTCGTAGATTCCGGAGAAACACATCGGTCAGTACTACGCTTCTTCCCTGCAAGGGACGAGTTGATGGTGCCTTAATTGTTCCTCTAGTGGCTGAAATAGATACAATAATTGCTATTGTTGATATACAGCTGCTATCTCTACCTGAGTAAAGACATCACTCAGCCTTCGGCATTTGGGGCTAAATTGTATAAAGAAATTGGGTTTGGGATTTTTAAAAAACTGGATATTGAACCCAGAGCCTCATGCAAGTTTAGGCACTCTACCACTACTAAACTGTATCTCTGGCCCTGTTTGGAAATGTTTAAACAGTATTGTTATTAATGTATTATTCACAACAGTTAATAATTTTTTATTGTTGCTGTAAATACACATACATAATTTTTATAATCACTGAGGGTTATTAATAGCCCTCCGTAAAAGTTGCCTGTGACATACTGTGTTTCCATAAACAGTCTTAGGCAAACAGGCATACTGAGAGGCTGGGCTCACATCCTCTGAGCTCTCAGGGTGGCTGGTCCATCCACTGCTGCCGAGTCAGGCCAGCAGACTCTTCCCAGTCCAGCTCACGGCTGTGTTCTTATCCTGTCTTTTACTAGGCTTCTGACGAAGACGAGCGCTTGTCCGTGGGTAGTAGAGGCAGCCTAAGGGTCAGTAATGGCATGATTGCTTCTGCATGGCACACCATGTGTGGGCGAGAGCCTTTGGTTTCCTGAGATCATCACCCCCACCCCTCTGCTGGTCCCCACCTAACTGATGAAATGCTTGTGTATAAGATAACCAAGGGCCACATGGGCTGGGCTGGGGAGATGGTGGGGTGTTATTTGTCGTTTCCCAGAGAGTGGAAGGCATCATTTTTTAAAAATAGTTTTTCTACAATGTGAAACTACACAACTGTGGTTCACGATTGTCTCGGAGTTGTTGTTATGATGGACTGGGACATGAAGACACACTGCATGCCCTTTTCCCCCTCACTCTCCAGGAAAGCTAGCCTTGGTGAAACCAGATGTAAATTGGCCTGGGGAAATAGTTCAAGTGGTTAGTGAGTGCCTGAGTTTCACCCTGCAGAACTCATGTGAAGAAAGCAATGTGTAGTGGTGTGCATTTGGAACCCCAGTTCAGGGGACAATTAGTGAAGCTAACTGGTCACCTAGCTTAGCCTTACTTAGTAAGTTCAAGGCCAGTGAGAGACTATGCCTCAAAATGAATGAATGAATGAATGAATGAATGAATGAATGAATGATAGAGGGCATTCCTGGGAAATGATATCCAAGGTTGTCTACTAGCTTCCGCATGCACATACGTGTGTGTGTGTGTGTGTGTGTGTGTGTGTGTGTGTGTGTGTGTGTGTGTGAAAACATACCCCAAAATAGCCATGTGTTATTTGTGATGTTTCTGCAATGCTGTGGGGGGGGCTGCCTGGAGAGAAGGTGCTGACTGACCTTCACCGTCCTGGACCTTTCAACCAGGCATAGTGAGGGCTCGTTTGCAGTGCTAGGAGCTCTGCACTGACAACTTCGTGGCTAATAAACACAGCCTTTGTGGCTGCCTTAGAAGAAAACGAGTGCTCTGGGAAATGAAGCAGAATGGTTGGGTTTTAGCTTAGTGAGCGTGTCCATTCAGGTGGTTACAGGGTTGATGGGGGGGGGGGGTCTCACAACTGTAATAACTAGGTCTCCAGGCAGCCACCCTGGCTTGCTAAGGGACTTTACAGAGCTAGCGGTTGCTTTATCATCACCATGACAGTTAGGTCATGCAATATTTCCCCTTCACTGAACATGCAACAGGTGTGTGCTTAACTGGTATACAACATTAAAGCCACCACCCCTGTCCTAGCACTGAGCGCAGACCCTGTGTGGTTTTGCTAGACGGTTCCATGTGAAGTAACACCTTGCTTCTGGGAAGTTTCTGCTGAGTTCTTTCATAATGCAGCTGTGACTTCCCCACAGGCCCCCTCAGACACGACCTGCTTTAGAGGAAGCAGGATTCGTGTAAGCAGACTATAAGTACAAGCTCAGCTTGCAACATCTGTGGCCAGGCCCAAGCATTGCAGTCGTGGGAGGTGGCAAAGGTCTAGCCTTTGAAACCAAGGGGACGAAGAACAGTTAGGGATCAGGGGAGGGACCGGGCAGAGCAGAACAGAGAGCTGGCTCTTGGTTGTGGCCTCCTGGTTGGTGGTGACTTTGCAAGAGAGCTTTTCCAAGAGGTGGCAAGCAGGAAGCAGGTAAACAGGGATTGGAGATAGGAAGGGCAGGAGATGGAATCAGAACCCAAATCTCTGGGACAGTGTGTCATCATCAGGCCTGTGATCCTTAGGGTTCCCCAGGGAGGAATTTCACCATCTTAAGCTTCTTGGGGGTGCCACCAGGCCTGACAACCTCAGTTCAATCCCTGGGACCCACATGGTGGAAAGTGATTTGTGACATGGTAGAAAGCTGACTTCTGGAAGTTGTCCTCTGAGTTACTTACACTGGGGCACATGTCACCACCCCAAAAACTAGTTTTGTTTTGGTTTTTGTTTGTTTGTTTTGTTTTGTTTTCAAAGAACTAGGCTTAAAAAAAAAAAAAAAAAAAAAAAAAAGGAAATCCAGATTTGAGAGATGAGGTCCTGGAAATAAGAGTCAAACCTGCTATTCTTCTTGGTTTGGAACAAACATGACAGTGCCAGCTCCTGATGCCCTGCAGATTTTCATACCTGCCAGGTGCCCCAAACCCTGTCCCCTGCTGGTTGGTACAGGTGAGAAGGGCATCTGGCAACCCTGCTGTGTGCAATCACATGCCACTCTGTGACCATGGAGGCCAGATTATGCCGCTAAATATATTTGAATATTGTGAAACCATTACTTGGCAAATTCCTAAGATGTTTTCTTTCTCAACTCCCCAAACATGCCTTCTCTATTGTGATGGCAATGACGATAGCCCTAAAGGCCAGCCAGGAGGGGTAGTTACCATCCTGGGGTCATCATGCATGGTCCCCTGGGGAAATCAAGATCGGGGGTTATCATTAGGTTTTAATTATTTTCTTAAAATCTGGCAATGCTACATCTCTAGCCCTTTCCCTAATTTAATCAGATCATATCTATGTCAAGAAGGAAGTCCGATTCAGATGGTTTTGTGTTTCGTGAACCAAACATCTGTTGCGTGGAAACAATTTAATGTTCTTAGATTTTATGATGGCTATCATTCTGATAGATGTATGAAGACGTTAGAAGTCATGGGAAATGCGTTTCTGTTAAGATTTTAAAGGTTGCTGGTTTCGCTTAGCCCTGACTTACCTCTGGCACCCCCGTTTCTATTTCTCTCTTCCACCCTTATGCCAACAGGCCCAGCCTGAGCCGGAGTATGGGAGTCCCTACGCCTGGGTGAGGGGGTCAGATCATTTTGCTGTGTGACTCTAACCGTGTGCAGTGACAGATGAGGGCCACGCTGTTCCTACTAACTTCCTGAGTGCTTTTCCAACGTCCAGGTGCCAGTCTTCACCCAGGACACCACGGGGTCAGGAGGGCGTGGCTCTCTCCTGAAAGAGCCATCATCCTCCCACTGCCTCCTGGCCTATGGATGGGACCCTAAGGCCTGCACTGGTTCCCATTCACTAGCCGGTGCCGAGTGTCGGCTGTTGGCTACCCACCATGGGTTCCTCAAAGAACCCACCAGACCAAGAGTTCCCAGGGCCTCTCTGTGTCCTCCTAAAAGACCAAGTGCGAAGAAATCATTTTACTTAATAAACCGTTCTTTCCTAATCTGTAATCTTTTGCTTTTTTTTTTTTTTTTTTTTTTTTTTTTTCCCTTTTCTTTTTTTGAGGGATTCTTTGTGTGTCCCTAGCTGTCCTGGAACATTGGAACATGCTCTGTAGACCAGGCTGACCTCAAACTCGAACAGATAGACCTGCCTCTGTCTCCTGAGTGCTGGGATTAAAGGCGTGCACCACCACTGCCTGGCCTGTCTCTTTTCTTTTCAAAATGAATTTGAATGCATCAAATGTGTCACTTATTAGTTTCAACTAGCCTGTCTTGTTTTGTTTCCCATTTTAATGACCTCTGAATGTGCCCTCTGACTTACACAGAGGAACACACAGCAAACACTGTCCATCAGAAGTGCTGACAGCTGGCACTGCACAGCCATGCACAGCTGCCTGGCAGTGGTACATTCTGTCAGTCTCCAAATGATTTTTAGCCTTAAACATGTGTGGAAGGCTTTTTACATGTTCCTGTTTCACTTAGAAACTTCAAATGTTTGATTTTTTTTTTTCTTTTTGAGTTGTAGCAAAAGTGGGCATGTAGTTTATAGTGAAGGTTCTGTGACTGGAGTTAAAGTCTGTCTGACAGTCACTTATCCTACATCAATGTTATAACTATATAGTAGGGGCTAAGCATGCCCCTGCTCCCCTGGAGTGAGGATCCCCTAGTGCCAAGCCACTCCACAAGCCAAGCCCTCCTAACCCTTAGTATGACCATCAGGTGCCTCCGGAAGCTAATGTGGGCATCCAGGAGACCCACCCTGGCACTCACGTATCACTCACCATAGCCCTGTGATTTATTCATTTTTGTGCATGTTGTCGTGGCTGTGAAAGTGCAGGTGGATTGAATAACTTGCCTAAGGGCACAGGACGTTTGCAGTTTGAGACTCTCAGGCTTGAGACAGATAAATCCTTTTCATATTTGCCAGATGTAAGGCCACTCTTCCTTTTCCCGCCTTTGAAGCTGCTTTGGTCTCTGATGGTCCTTACCTTGAATCGACAGCCATTGCCTCATCCATCGTTCCTTTATACAATAAAATAGACCATTCCCTATAGATGCAACGGAGTGTTCTCGATGGATGGCCCTGCCATGGCTTAGGGGAACAAGAGAGCCAGGCAGGCCTATAGTGTGTCCAGTCTTTTGGATGCTTTGGTTTGGTTTCTTCCTAGAGGACAAATGCTAACGTCATTAAGTACATCTTCCCATCTCGTCTAGAAAAACAAAGTAGGAAGAGTGGATGGCTGAAAGGCGACTCCCAAAGGGTTCCTAACCCTTGCTCAGGAGACTTCTGCCTTCAGTTACAGGTTACAGGGACACTATTCTGAATCTTAGGGTTACCTTTCCAGTCCTTACGTGGAATCTAACTGACCCGGGTGGGTCATTACCCCCTGTCCTGGCATGCATACACACACACACACACACACACACACACACACACACACACACACACACAACGGAAATTGTCCAGAAAAGCAGCTCCATCAGGCCTTGTACCTCACTCACAGGAGGGGATAGCACTGGCCCCATGCTTACCAGGCTTTTTCTGAGTTGCAATGGGATAGGAGGCATGCTGGCAGTTTGGGGGTGTGCAGACGTTCTGCTTGCCTGGACTTTCCCATTCATTCCCTTCATTCCATCTGCAGACAAGGCTCGGTGTATTCGTGGGTCATTGTTGCTCTCTGGTTTGTACCTGTGCTGTTCTTGACACTGATGTGACCTCTTCTCTCTCTGTTGAAACAGACTAACGGTTATGATGGAGACTATTGTGGATCCCAGTCCCTAAGTAGAAGATCTGGCAGGGTTAGTACAGCAACCATGCATGGCGCGTGCTCTTAGAGATGCTGCTGCAACGTGTCTAAAATATATTGCTAAATTTAGTTACTTTGCTCTTTTTGTATTACCCTGGCTCTTCTTTTTTTTTTTTTTTTTTTTTTTTTCCATAACACAATCTAACATTCTCAGAACATTAGTATTCAAGCATTCTTAGCATGATTCGCATCCTGGATATTATGGTAAACGCTGATAAACGTCCCTAAAAATACCCAGGAAGCAGAATCATCATGTCCACTGTTTATTGTCCTCATATTTGTGTGTCTGTGGCTGATTCGGCTCTCACATGGGTGGAAGCCCACCATTTTCAGTTCTCCACATTTCAGGCTTGCAGCTTTAATGTCTTAAAGATGCTCATGTGAGAGCCTGTGCTTTTCTGATGAGGAAAAGGAAGGGAAGAGACAGAATGCTGATGTCTTCCGTGTTGACATTGAGAGTAAGAGAGGCAGGAATTCCAGTGGAGAAGCCAGGGAAGAGCAGGACAGACAGAGAGAGAGGGCCAGAGCCTGGGGAAGGCCTGGGATCTGTCAGGGGAATAGCTGTTAGACATCTCAGGAAGTAAAAGTGGACACATTTTAATTAAGCTTCATGAACCAAACAGATTAATCTGAGTTAAATGACCTAATACCTTCCTGTTCTTCATGTCATTTTCCCCCTTCTGGTAATGTTTTCTTATGTAGAATGTAATCTGCTTTAATTATATTAAAATAGCACTTAATCACTTCAATTTCTAGGCTTCAGATCACACACACACACACACACACACACACACACACACACACACATGCTCGAAGTTTCAGCTTTCCCAAACTGGCAAAACTGGTTGCTTGAGCCTTCGCAAACCTGTTTACAGTTACCTGTGCTTTTTCCGTGACTCCTCTTAGCTTTTCTAGTTTCAGACTTCAGAGACCTCCTAGCTGAAGCTTTCTGTCACTCTTCACACACCGCTGAGCCTTTGGGGCACCTTGGCACTCCAGGGACAGAAGCCGGCAGTCACTGCCCTGTGCATGGCCATCTGTGCTGCACGAGCCTGCAGAGCTGGCTGCCAGCAGAGGCCATGAGAGCTGCAGCGTTGCCCAATGTTGACCAGCCATGGCTTCCCCCTCAGTGTTTTGCTGTAACTGAAGTTACTTGGGAGTTTTTAGGTCCAACTTCCTCCTGGTGTTAGCACTCCTCTCTGCACATGTGATGTGAACTTGTCAACCTATCTGTGGCTCGGGGTGACATCGAGCTGTGTGTCATACATATATCCGGCACAAATGTGCTTTATGGTGTAGCTAAGGTTTAGGCAGGGCCTCTACAGGTCAGATACTAAAAGGCCTGAGTATAAAACTGCTCAGGGAGTGGAACTGGATGTAAGATTGGTCTAACAGGTAGCTAGAGAGAGTCACGTGACTGGCGAACACAATAACCTTCATCTACGTCACACTTGAGAAACTGGAAACATGTAGGGGGCTCTGGAAGAAAGAGCAGAGGGGGTACAGGAGCTTTGCAGGGGTAAAAAAAAACCAGACACCTGTCAGATAAGAGCTTGGAATGTCTGTCTCCTCCCCTCTCGATTACTTGATCTAGTGCCTTTGTGCGGAATGTTATCTCCTGTGCACTGTCACCTCCCCCACATTCTCTTTGGCCTGATGCTCTACAGAGCACGCTCAACGCCAACTGCCTCCACTGAGGAGGTGAAGGCTGGACCTCAGCCTCCCCCCCCCCCCCCCCCACCCCCGCCTCTGTGCCTCCAGGGGCTGGGCTGGGCTGGAGAAAGGCTGAAGTTGTTGCAATAGAAAGAATTTCAATTACCTAAGGAGATATGCACAGAAGAGAGTTGAGTCTGTGAGGTCATGGGTGGTTTGAGATGAGATTCAGTAAGCAACTGGCTAATAATAGAGCACTCAGCTTCGTGCAGATAGAGCTCTGCGGTGTGACATCTAGACATCGAAGACAGTGAGACTCACTTGCTGAGAATTTTTCCTGCTAAGTCTTCAGGTGGACGGGGCTCCTGGGTCCCGTCCTAACACTGGTATACCTGTGCTTGCCTTGTGAATGGGAGGGAAAAGAAGCACTCACCACTCACACACTGCTTTTTTGGTGCTCAGAATTCCAGCTACAGCAGCGGCGATGGCAGAGTCTCCGTTTTGTCGTCTTCCAGGGAGGAGAAGCTGGTTGGTTCCCATTTAAATCTTTCTCACCCTCTCTACAGAAACTGCAGGTTTTGTAGCATGCATCCTTGTGTGTGGGATCCCCTCTCCCTCGTTCTATTTACCAAGTTTCCACTTGGAATGGATGTTTCTCTGAATTCCAAGGGTGTAATTAACATGTGATACTTCTTTTGAACTCACCGCTGTCCTGTGTTTAACATAAATTGTCACATCCAGCCAGCTACCATGAGTGAACCAATGGCATGCTTATGTATATTGTTTTCTGGTTAGGACTGATTCAGGTAGGGGGTGGGGACTAAAAAGCCTGGACCTTCTTGACTCCTCTCTGAAAACAACTATACTCTTTAGGCACTGTGAACTTTGTCAGAGCTGGTGTGGCCTTGGCACGAAAATCCAGTCCAGTCTAGCTGTCTACATGCACTCATGTGCAGTGACCTGGACAGGTGATTTGTGTTTAATGAAGAGTCCTACCAGTCGGGGCTGGCATGTCCTAGTTAAAGCTCTTCCAGTCACTGAACTAGGGAACCAGTTTAGGTAGGTGGAGACCTGACTGGGCCCACATGAGCCTCAGGATGGGCACTCCCGAGTCCTATTCCTAGAATTCAGGCCACCACCGCTGGGTCCCAGTAGCATGGAAGTGAGACCAATTTCCCCAGTACTGTCATCAGAATGGATGTAAACTTTAAAGAAAGAAGAGAAGGAACTGGGAGAGGGCTCAGTGGTTAGCACTGGCTGCTCTTGCAGGGGACCTGGGTTCAGTTCTCAGGGCCCACGTGGCAGCTCCCAACCATCTGTAACCATCCCCAGTGAAATAGCTATTACCTAGGCAGAAGCCGAGGTCCCTATACTATACATTCTGGTTAGGAGTTTACACATTTTTCAAAAGTCAGAACTCACATCATAAAGACAGACTAAAACCTCTAGATCTTGTTATTGGTTAAAATTAATGTGTGTGTGTGTGTGTGTGTGTGTGTGTGTGTGTGTGTGTGTGTGTGGTGCATACACTACTGACTTAAAGTCCTAACAGTCTAGTGGGGTTATTCTGGCTCTTCGATCAATAGGCTCTGTTCCCCTAACTCTCTTTCCCTCCTGCCCAGCAAGTGTTAGCTGGCGCTGTGAGTTTTCTGTGTGTGCAGCCCTACCCACCCGTGAGGTGACTTTGCACCTCCCTGACCCAACTTGACTGTTTTCTTTCATTACAGGGACTCTCATGCTCCGACCACGGCCTTCCCAGTAGTGGCCTTGCTTGCAAGCCCCTGTCTGCCCAGAATGGAACCCGGGTCTGTCCCCCTCCCCTGCTTTCCTCCACCAGGCTCCTTGCTGCTAATACCCTTAGAGGCACTGCAACCTCTCCAGCGTGCAGTCACCAGGGCCAGGCTCGGGCCTGTTGGCAATGGCTTGGCTGGCTTGCTGAGACTTTCCTCAGTCTCCTAATATGGAAAAGCAGACTTTAGGGAAAGGAGGGTTCAGTGAAATGTATTCTCAAAAAAACAAAACAAAAGAAAACAAAACAGAAAAAGAAAACCCTCAAGTTCACGAAATTGGTCTCTTGGGTTTCTCCATTTCCAGCAATTGTTCCCCCATTTGGGATTCCAAGATGCTTTAAAAAAAAAAAAATATATATATATATGTATATATGTATATATGTATATATATATATATATATATATATATATATATATATATATTTGTAAACATTTCCAGGAAGCAACCTGCAAGACTTCTGCACACATTGCCTCCTGCATCTTGAAGAAGTAGACAGAACCAAGCATTTCTTTGACTCTCTGCCCCTTTCCTGTTTTCACAAGGCCGAGTTCAGGGCCAGCCAAAATGGGCCTTTGTTGCTCTGGGCTTGCCAGCTCTCTTGGGCACAAGGGCGCCGAGTTAGGAATCCCAGTGCACACGCTCATTTGGAGGTTGGCTGTCTCCTTTGCAGGCAGACTCAGCTACTAGAAGGTCTGTCTCTTGGCCCTGCATCTTTCCCTGCTCTCTCCCGTGCCCTATACCTTGAGTCTGTACTTATGTACGACTCATCTCTATAACTGAGTCCTGTATCTCAGAGAGCCACCTCTAATTCCCAGCAGGACCCTGTGCTACTTTGTATTCTAGGTGTGCATCTCCTTGGGCTTTTGGAAGTGCCAACCCTGAGCAGCCGGCTGCTGGCAAACACTCCCGTTTGTGTCTTGACTGCTACTGTGACCCTGACAGAAACAGTCATACCCTGATACATCCTCTCTGTAGTTTTCTGTACCTGAGAGGATGGCTCAAGGTCCCCCTTGATCTCAGAAGCCAAAGGTCCTCAAGTCTCTGAGATAAAGTGATGTAGCATTTGCATAATGTCAGCACATCCGCTTATGAACTTTAAGTCCGTGCTAGCTTACTCACGATGCCCAGTATGCAAATGCTGTGGAATAGCTAGCTGGTTCAGAGAATGATGTGAGCAGTCTGTCCATGTTCAGCGCACACTGCTTTCTTTTGTTTTGTTGTTTTCAGATATTTCTTTGAACCCAGGAATGCTGAACCCTAGATATGGGATTGAGCTATGAGGTACCTGGGTGGCCTTGAACCTGGCCCAGGGACTATGTCCAT
Organism: Cricetiscus sungorus; assembly: GCA_030556225.1. Lineage (NCBI taxonomy): Eukaryota > Metazoa > Chordata > Mammalia > Rodentia > Cricetidae > Cricetiscus > Cricetiscus sungorus. The sequence goes on along the minus strand of JANBXA010000328.1, from coordinate 17,523,945 downwards.
CTGTTGGCTTTGCTCCAGGTCCTCTTTCAGCATCATCTGAAGAGAAAGGACTAAAAAGCAATAGCCTCATTCCGGAGATGCTGGGGGAGTTTGTGATTTTAAAGTTAGAAATTGTATCATTTTTCTTTCCTGTAAAGTTTGGATTTCCATATGTCCGGTCCCCTGAAAACACAATGCCTTAACTTTGGCTTGTTCTTCTAAGCTTTACATTACAGTTACTTAGTTACCAGAACCAGACGGCATGGCTGTTGCTGTTTTCCCAAGGTCTAAAGCCTTGCTTTCCTCCTGCAGCCCTCCTTTCTGTACAGTGCTGCCCGGCCTGCAGGGAGTTTCCGGGTGCGTGTGCTCCCCGCCCCTGCCATGCATGCTCCCCTCTGCCTGCTGCACATGCTCTGCTGCCCTGAGCCCCATTTCCTGCCCTGCTGGGGAAGCGGCACTTTCCTCACAGCGTACCCATCCCCTGTGGTCTTCACTGGTCCCTCTTAGTCAGATCTGGGCTTTCTCTTCCCTGACTGCTGACAACAGCTGTCACTCTTGTTTAAGACTTGTTTAAGGTTGTTAGGAAGGAAACAATGACAACATTTACCTATTGTCAGAAAGACAGATGGCTCCAGAATGTGTTGACAGCCGTAACACACTCTAATCCACATTGCCATAGTACTTTGGAAATTTCCATGACTATAATTTTGAAAATTTCCAGTTATAAATGTAGGTTCTTACATTCTGCAGAAGACTAGGTTTTCAACCATGCTGTGTTAATAACTGTGACTTTCCACCACATTGCATACATAGGGGTTAGGTATGTATACATGGCTAGCCTAGCCCCAGTATTCTCTGTAGAGGAATAAGGAAAATTCAGGTGTCTTTAAAGGGGACAGAATTTGACATCATTGTCTGAGATCTTGTAAACTTCTTTCTCTATGATTAATTGCATACAATTTCAAAGTAATCAAATACTGTTTTCTGTGTAGCAACTTCTGAAGAGATAAAGAATCCAACATCAAAACGATAATTACCATAATGTTTTATTGCAAAGCCACTCCACGCGAGAATAATTGTGGAAAGAAGGCATATGAGGATGCTTTGAACTTCAGGGTGTTTGAGTGGCTTGCCAATTTTCAATCTTGACTGGCAATTCTCATGTGGAATGTTTTTCAGAATAACAGTTCCAATGCTCTCATGAAATTGCATGCCGACTGACACAACTTAAACGTTCCTCTTCTGATTCCTACACCTTTTTGTTCTCTGTGGCTCTCTGAAGAGCTGAAGAGGGTCGTGTGGAACCTGCATGGTGTTTTCCAGAACCTCTCCCTGCACATGTCATTCTTGCTAACCTTACCTTCAGTATTTCCTGTACGGTCCTTTAAAAAAAAGAGTGTATTTCCTGCCCTGACAGTCTGTTCTTGTCACAGGCATCGCCAATGCTGGATGAGAGCAACCTCTGTGGGGCTCGGAGGGGAAGCGCCGGTGGTTCCCGAGCTGTAAGGCTCTTTTCATGTTTCCCATCATGCCTCACTGTGTGCTGCATGACCCAGGGGTGTTTGCTGGATGGTGACTGATGTCACAGGAGGAAATGCTGTCTGTGTTTGCCATTGTGATAAAGGTCATGGATGATGGAATCAGGAAATCTTTGCTTGTTAATTTCGTGTCCTCACTCATCGGTTTGTACTGAGGTCAGAGACTAGACTTAATTGGGTTTCATCTGCTTCGGTCCCTGCAACTCCCGAGTAACATAGCAAGTAATAATGAATTTCTGAACCTGAGAAAAGGAGAAGGGGCGGGGGGGTTGGACAGACCCACAGGGCTGCTTCAACGGTGATGGTCTCATTTTACAGGACTTGCACCTGTCCCTCATACCCCTGAGACGGCTAGTAGTTGTGTATAGTAATCCAATCTTGACACTGTGGGAGGAGTTTTCACCCATCTGAGCAGCATCCAGGAGGACCATTTCTAGCAGGAAGCGAGAGCAGAGACAGACCCTACAAACAGTCTCTTCTTCGTAATGGGTGCATCTGTCTTGGCCTGTCCTAATTTCTGTTTCACAGATGACAGTCTTCACATGGCCAGTGAGATGGAGGTGTCATTACATTAGCTGTCCACTGGCCACTTGACTCATAGACATAGGTGACACCTAAGGCCCGGTGACATGAATGTTTCTCTTGCAAAGGGTCAAGGCCGTCCAGCCAGTCAGAGAACTGTTCTGACTGAGGGTCCATAAGTGGGAAGGAAGCAGCATGACGTGGTCCTTATGTCTCTATACGCCCCACGCTTGAGTGCAAGCATGTCTTTGTCCAGTGGAGAAATGCAGTTGAGATGCCACTGCAGGCCTGACCATGCTGGCCACCGCCCTTGAAAACACCCAGTGCTTTTGTTTAACCCTCAGTGACTGGTCATGAGATGGTGCACGGGGCCTGAGAGCATGATATAGCTGCTGATTTTTAGGAGGGTCAGGTCAGGCCAGCTGGTCTGAGAAGTGTTCTGACCCAGGAGCCTTGGGTTGGCAACGTGAGGTAGTCTCTTCCGCCGTTGCTAGTGGAGAGCTGGAGTCATTGTTCGTGTGTTCAGCAAGCGTGTTAAGTGTGCCAGGCCTTAGCTGCTCACTAAGACTCTCACTGGAGAGTCACCACAAACTGAATAGATGTGTGCACTGCTCACTGGGACTGACTCTGGTGGGAAGACAAACCAAGAGGTACTTAAGGTGGCAACCTAAGCATCTCTGAAGATCCAGAGCCCTTACCTTTTATAGTGAAGATGATGCTTGCAAGACCTCTCAGCCTTCTGGTCAGTCTGGCATCTGTCCCAGGGCAAGTGGCTGAATACAAACTAAAGTTTAGAGGCTACCACCCGGTTGGCTATCATCTTCCATCTTCAGAAGTTAGAAAGCTTGGCTGGACAGGTAGACAGGGGCACTCAGAAGATAGGTCCTCCAGTTTCTACCTGGAAAGGTGGCAGAAAAGCATAACTTCCCTTCAAAAATACCATCCCCCACCCAGCTAGTTTCTGAGCTGGAATGCAGCTGAAGGCAGCTGAGGATTTAATAACTGCCAACATATACCCAGGAGGTGAACACAGGAGTTGACATGCGTGTAGACCCAAGTTGAAATGCTCGGTGTTTTCCTGCAGCTGCGCCCTGTGGATAAGGCAGTTGTGTTTTATTCTTGGTAGATGTTTACCTGACCCTGTGGCAAATTCAGACTCCTTTTTTCGAGCCTAACCCTAACCTGTCTTTCCTCTCTGCTGTGTGTGTGTGTGGCTAACCTCCTCACTAACTGAAGTTTGATCTTGGTGGCTTTCATTCTCCTTGCCTCTTTGCTGATCCTGTTCCTTTGTTTCTATCTCGGCATCCTGTGGTGGCTCCGTGGTAGCCCTCAGAGTACAACAGCCACTTCAACTCCAGCTCCCGGGCCTCCTCCAGGGCCAGCTCGGCGCGGGCCAGCCCTGTGGTAAGTCTGCTTCCTGACCCTGCTGGCCTTTCCATTTCCTTCCTTCTTTCTTTCCTCCTTCCCCTCTGCCTCCCTGTCCTTTTCCCCATGCCCTTTCTGTCACGTAGAAATGACCGCTGTCTTTGAAAGCCAGCGTGGTCAAGGTGAAGCCTCTCGTTTTATTTTGGGTCTCAGTAAAAATGGGATTGGGAAATGGTATTGAGGTAGAAAACGCTATTGGGTGGTGTCAGGGATGCAGGGCTCAACTTCTCAATGACCAGAACAGAGCAGAAGTCCTTAGTGATGCTTAGAAATGAAGCATGGGGTGGGGGTGGGGGGCTAGAGAGATGGCTCTGCTGTTAAAGGCTAGGCTCGCAACCAGAACCATAAGGAACCAGGCATGGGGTGGGGAAAGTCCATTCTGAGGATGTAGAACTGTAGCCTGGTGTGCGGGTGTGCTGCATTTTACAGTTTAAAATCTTAACATTGGCTTTGAAACTGTGCGGGTTATCGGACCCCAACAAGTTTTAAAATAACGTGTGGGCCTGCAAATGCCTCGCTACACTCAGTTCTGCTTAGGTCACCTGTTGTCACATTTGCTCGAACACTGCATAGAAGGTGTCACCAAGGTGCTGCTCTCTTTGTGACTCACCACATGTCAGACATGGCAGGAGGAGCCAAGGCCCCCAAATCAGGCCCTGCACAGTTTGACAGTTTCACTCCATTGAACGGTGGCTTCCTTTGAGGTTCCTTTATCATTATCTAAACAAGAAATTGTTTTATTTTGTTTTGGGGGAGGCAGGGATATATCCTCCAGCCTGGTTCTTAGATTTGACTGAGCTTACTACTCAGTAAGCACCAAGAATCCTCCTGCCTCCGTGCTAGGATATAGGTGCACACCACCAAGCTGACTTTTTTTTTTAACACTGGTGCTAGGGATCAAAGTCATCAAGCCTGCATAGCAAGTCATTTACCAACTGGACCATCTCCTCAGTCCCCTTGTTTGTGTCTCCTAGCCCCAAATGACCTTGAACTCACTATGTAGTTGAAGATAACTTGGAACTCCCAATCCTCCTGCCTCCACCTCCCAAGTGTATATAGCACCACAACTGACGAAACAGTTTTAGCTGGGGTGGGGAGACATGCCCAGGCTTTATTTAGCAAGAGAGTGGGTGGAGGCCCGTGCTTGGAAAGCCATGGGTGGAAAGTGCAGACAATCCAGGCCAATCTCTTTCATCAGCGCACATTAAAACTCCCAGACATAAACACCCATGGTTTGGGACTCAGATCTCCAACACTGCATTGCCTAGGATTGGTCACTGCACCACAGAATGCCGGGGAGCCAAGACACCCCACTTACACAGATGTGTTCATTGTGGGGTTTCCTACCAGAAGCAGCCCCCCCCCTGGAGGGGCCAGTGGGATCCCTTGCAGCTCTGAGCCTCTCCGCTGAGTCAGTTCAAGGGCCTGTGCCCCTCCCCACCCCATTATGTATCTTTCCTGTAAATGGGGATGGCTGTCTTGAGTGCCTCAGACTCTGTGGTACTATAACACTTACAATCTAAGCCATGAGGAGCCTTAAATTTCTAGAAACAATGCCACGGCAATTTAGTGAGGAATCCTCTTCCTCATGCACTTGAGTGTTTGCATCCAAGACAAGAAGTCTGTAGATTTACTTCCAAAGATTCCCAACAGCCTCCCACTCCACCTAACCCCTGCTGCCTGAGCAATGTCTGCCCAGGCTGTCAAAGCAGGGTTATTTGTCCTCACTAGGCATGGCCCTTGGGTTTATTTAAGTACCCTGATAAAGTCATGGTATGACAACATTCGTGGTTACCGTGATTGGAAAGACTGAAGTCGGATGCAGATTCCTTTGCTGTGTGTACTTTCGAGAACTTTGGAAAACTTACACACACGAAACGAGGTTTTTTGGGGGGGGGTTGTTTTGGGGATATTTGTTTATTTGTTTGTTTGTTGAAAGTCCATGTAATCTGTGAGACAAGGGAACTAATCTCTTTGGGGTATGAGCCATTCTGGGGTGTAGTCACCCTCACCCCTCCTAAGGCCATGGCAGAAATAATCAGTAGACATTTTTTCTCCTCTAGTCACCTGATTGTTGCCCCAAAGGTCCATCGATCATTGTTTCTGTCTCATTTAGTGAGCAAAGGTCAGAACAAAGCTGTGTGGAAGATAGGCTGGTCTCCTGACTCATTCTGCCACCTCCCATTTGCCAGATACCTCCACACTGATCAAAGAACCTCCTATGTGTGCTTCTCAGGTACAGGGACACCTCTACAAACGCAGGGCAGCCCAGGGGATTCGTCTCTCAGTGGGAGGGTCACTGGCCTTTGCCAGCTCCCTCTCCCCCTCCTCCCTGTCAGGCAGGAAGACCCTCAAGTCCACACAGGAACGTCTGGGCTTCTTTCCACCAGCAAAGCCATACGTGCTCACTTTCTGTTAGCAGCCAGCCCAAATCTCTCTCTCTCTCTCTCTCTCTCTCTCTCTCTCTCTCTCTCTCTCTCTCTCTCTCTCTCTCTCTCTCACACACACACACACACACACACACACACACACACACACACACACACACACGCCAGTGTAGTAATAGACCCAGGACGCAGAAAGCACAGTGCTAACACTGACCTAAATCTGGAAAACAGGACCGAGGGCTAACTCCATTCTTTATGCCTCTTTAGGCACCATGTTTGTCACCCTCTGCCATGGGACAAAGACTGCAGTGACACTCCCTCCCATCTGGTCTCTGTAGGAGGCACATGGAGCAGGATGTGTAGAGGGGCTGGAGTCATAGGACAGGTTCACATGCCACAGCTCCCCCTCCTGGCTGGACGACATGTAGGCGGACAAACTCCTCAGCTGAAGCTGGAAGGAACAGCTACCGTAAAGGCACAACTTGTTCCTGCTTGGCTCAAGCTGCCTCAGCCACAATATGAGACAGTTGTTGGTGTCCATAATGGCTCTTGGGAAATCCCTCTGGCCTGATACTTCACCAGGGGTGAGACGAAAATACAAAGGCCAGCTGCAACTGCATCAAGGCTCTGCATCTCACATTTGTCAGATGGGAAATGAGGGGATGGGACAGGGTGGGGGCAGGGCGGTGCCGCTGAAGAGCGAAAGTCACCAGAATAAAGGAAGTGGTCATTCATTCTCCTTTAAGGATGTGAATGTGCCTCCATGTCTGTAGACTGTTGCAAGGCTAAAAGCTTGGGGCTCCCAACAATACAACTCTTGGGAAAGCCAAGAGGCATTAGTCCCAATGCAGATGGCAGGTGACCGTGTACCGCCTCATTCTAACACTGCTCCCCACTCTATCTTCTTCCCTCCCACAACCTCCAGCCCCCACATCCATTCCACCTGTCCATCACCAGTCCTAGTTAGTGTCAGCACAGCCTAGAATCACCCAAAAGGGAGTCTCAGCTGAGTCTTTATCATGTTGGTCTGTGGATACGTCTATAAGGGGTTCTCATAATCGATGTAGGAGGGCCCAGCCCATTGTGGGCAGTGCCGGCTGCACAGTCCCGGCTTTCATAAGAAAGCTAGCCATGGTCCCTACCTCCAGGCTCCTGCCCTGACTTCCCTCAATGATAGACCGAGTCTTGGAGAGAGAGTGCTAGCCAAATAGAACCTTTCCTCTCCGAGTTGCTTTTGGTTAAAAAGACACAGAAAGAAAAGTAGGACACAGGCACACCATGCTTTCTTTCTCTTCTTTATGCCCTTGAAAAGGTTGTTCACCCACTCAGTGTTAATTAAGCACCTAGAATATTCTGGTCATGAGTCTACAGTGTCGGGCAATGTAGACCTGCCCTTGCCCTTCACGGGATACACATACTGGGCCAGAAGATGTTCATTAAATAAATAGCATAAACATCAGCTATAAACAGTGAAGACAGTGTCTAGAAAGAGACGGGATCTGGGGTTGAAGATCTAGGCTGGAACCACACTCAAGCAGAGCCATGTGACACTAGAGCATCTCCCTCACCTAAGTCTCACAGCCCCCAGGAGTCCAGGAGAGCATCCATCCTTCAGGAATATCTCTAGTGGAGCCAGGACTCATGTTTTCTTGTGTGCTCGCTCACAGAAAAGTGCTGAGCTCAGCTGTTTGCTCATTTGAATTTGAAAACAAAGACCCTTGTGACTCGTGTTGCAAGGCAGGATCCAGGTGGAGAGCAAGCCTGCGTGTGTGGGTCCGAAAGTAGATTTAACACCAACAGTTCAACGGCATGTGACTGATCCCAATGCTAGAGAAGCTGAGAAAGGCACATGGTTATTTTAAGGCTATCTTGGGTTACATAGTGAATCCCAGGCTACTCTCAGGTACATAAATTCTGTCTCAAAAATAAAATTAGAGCCAGTATTATGGCTTAGTGGCTAAAGACACTTGATGATTTCCAAGACACACATAGGAGAGAACCAAGTCCCACGAGTTATCCTCTGACTTCTCCACCTGTGTTATGGCATGCACATACGCCCCAAATAAATAGTAAGTAATAAAACCAAAGCTTCCCACACTAATGGTGAACCCCACTGTCACTGACGCAGTCAGGACGTTCCCTAAGTGGAGTTTGCTGTGTCACGTGTTTTGCAAAGGTTGTCACAATGACATTGCTTCAGGGACCCTGTTTTTGCCTTCCAGTGTCTGATGTGGCCTGTCTGGGAGTTGGGACCATGAGGCTAGGTTCTCTCTTCTTGCTTAGGTGTCTTTATCTTCGAATGGGCCAGCAGACGGTGACATGCAAATGGTGTTTAAAACCGCATCGCATCATATGATCTTCATGAGAAACCTGCTGAGATGGTGTGGGCGCGACTCACATGTACCGTCCTCCTAAAGGACTTGCTTTTGGAAGGGAAGGAATCGCCATGATCTGTGCTTCAGGAGGAAAAAAAATAAAGGAAGGAAGGAAGGATGAAAGGAAGGAAGGAAGGAAGGAAGGAAGGAAGGAAGGAAGGAAGGAAGGAAGGAAGGAAGGAAGCAAATTGAGACAAGTTCTTACTCTATAGCCCAGCCTGGCCTCAAACTCACGGGAATCCTCCTGCCTCAGCCTCTCGAGTGCTAAAATTATAGGCATGTGCCACCACAGCTGGCTCCAGTAGATTCTAGGAGCTGTCTTTGAATACAGTCAGCAGTGACTATAATAAAGACCAGCATGCATCATTTAGAGTCCTGTTAGTGTGACGTTAATCTGAAATACTGAGTACTATGGAATGGAGATTTAAAAGAAAGTAGGTCGCATGATTCTTGGTGCCCTTACCCTTTCCACAAAGGGAAGACCAGTGTTTGCAGGTGTAGCATCCTGCCCCATGTGCCTGCTGTGGCCACCTCTGGTGGCCTTGTCCCCATGGCAGCCTTCACAGCGGGCCGTGCAGCAGCCGTGGATGTGTTCTCTTCCCTTGTATGTTATTTTCAGAGGTACAGTGGCATGCTGTCTGTCAGAGTGAAAGATACCATCTGGTTTGCGTTTCTGTCCCTTTGTATCTGGGGCTTTGTGGAAAGGGTATAGCTCTCTGCCTGCTTCTTTCTGGGCCTGACCTGAGGCGGAGCTGGCCGTGCTGCCATCTAACGGAGCCTGTGGGGACAGCAGCACTGTGGGTCCTTGTCATATCACATGGGACCCTGGCTGCTGCCTGTTTCTACGTGAAATGTACCCTTCAGTGTGTTGTTTTGTTTTCCATTCCATTGGTTTTCAACTTGACACGGTGCATCTGTTTTCCATCCCAGCATCACAATGCTGGACCCACGCTACGTTGGGCTCATCAATATTCATCCACAGACCAACTCATCCAAGGAATGAGGCTTTGGGCCCAAGGGAGTTAATAAATATATTCCCCAGGAGAGTTGATGCCCTCTACCTTACTTCTCCTTAGCTACCCACGATTTTCATTTGAATGGTATTTCAGAAATACTTTTATTCCCAAGAACTTCGTTTCTTGCCAAAAATCATCCTTGGAACTCAGAAAAGAGTCAGTAAAGAGCTTGCCGTGGTGACCTGAGTTTTCAGATCCCATGTAAAAAGCCAGGCATGGCAACTCATGCCTGAAATCCTAGTCCTGGGCATATGGACACAGGAGGAGGCCTAGGCTTGCAGGTCAGCCACTGAATCAGCAAGCCCCAGGTTCAGTGAGAGGCCCTGTCACGATGAGGTGAAGAGCTGACACTGTCAGGTTCTGGGCTCCGCATAGGCTTGTGAACATACAAACTGTCCTAACTGGGGCCCACCCCAGCATTCCACAGTGTATGGCGAAGCCAGTGTGTATTGCACATCTGAAAACACACATCTGGTGATTATCCCACACATCGGCAGTGGCTGGCAGTGGGTCCGCTGGGTCTGTACAGCGGGACCTCCCAGTCCTTTTTTCATATACTGGTGGGTCTCTGCAGCGATGCACAGCTGTTTTCAACCTCTTAGCCCGCTCTGCATCCTGCTGAGGCTTCTGTCTGAGGGAAGGAAGGGCCTCAGAGAAACTTCCACACAGGAAAGATGCGGAAAGGCAGAGTTTTAGGTTTTTATTTATTTTGTGCTTAAGTTATAGCATAAGCTAATGTTTTGTTGTTTGTTTGTCTTTTTGTTTCTTTCTCTTCTTTTTAGCATCATATGCCAGAGTTCATATGATCAGTTCAGTGTTTTGAGATGTTTGACTGTTGTTCGTTTCCTCCATAGGTAGAGGAAAGACCAGACAAAGACTTCACTGAGAAGGTAAGGGATTTCTGCCAGCCTGTCTCAGGCTAGTTATAAACCTGGAGGGTCCTGGGTGGCACTGAACTCAGTGAGTTGGTGTTTAATAAAGTGAAGGACTGGGGCTGCTAAGTGGGCCATACAGCGTGAGGTTGTATCCCCAAAGGGGTCCATTGTGAGTGTTGCAATCTGAGGGACAGTGAAGAGCTCACTGCCCAAAACACCCGCGAAACATCTCTGAATGAGCCTTTTTAACACTGGCCAGAGGCCCATAGGAGACTATCCAGTATAGAAGCCGAGTTAAAGAGAAGGTGTGCCGAGGCCAGGGAGATGGCTCAGTGGTTAAGAGTGCTTGCCGCACAAACGTCAGGACCTGAGTTCAAATCCCCAGTACACATGCAAAAAGCTGGGGTGTGTTCACATGTACCTGTAACCCCAGTGCTGAAGCTGGCCATCTAGTCTGGACAAAATGGTGAGTTTCAGGCTCACTGAGTGACCTCATCTCAAGGGAACTCAGTGGAGAATGACAAAAAGAGGACACCTGATTGCCTCCTGTAGCCTTCACATGCACACATCTCACACGAACACTCACACGTAAGAAATGATCATCTGTGGAAGCTAAAAATGGCACACGAGGGAAAAGGATCTGAAATGGTAGGTTTGTTGGTAATTTTGGTTTTACCAAATCGCAGTTGACCTTCACTCATTCCAGGGATCCCGCAACATGCCCAGTTTGTCTGCTGCCACGCTGGCTTCTCTGGGTGGGACTTCCTCCCGGAGAGGAAGTGGAGACACCTCCATCTCCATGGACACCGAGGCATCCATTAGGGAAATTAAGGTAAGACACTGCTCGCTTGTGACTTAACAGAACCCCTTGGAAGATTGATTAGTCTTCTTTGCATTTACAGAGATTCAGTTTGTGAAGTTCCAGATGGGTCCCATCTGCCTAAAACCAAGGCTTCCTCCTAATACAGGACCAGCTGAGGCAGCATCTTTGTGGGAAGCTCTGCCTGCCTGTACCCAAGCAGGAAGGAGCATGTGTCCTCTGTGGCCGTCAGTGCTCTGTTCTCGATGGTCTGTGGGCCATGCCATCTCTCACCGTGTGTTAACAAATGTAGATATTCACTTTTCATTTTCTGGAGTGTTCTAGATGGTGAAATATTCTGATCATCTACCCTCATGTCCCTGTTCCAGGACCACAGCCAGTGCCACCTCTAGCATCTTCTGCCTCACCTAGAATATGTGCTCTCCCTTCTGTTTGTGCCTTTGGTAGACTTCATCCCTGCATCTTAGTGATTTTTCTTTTTATAGCTCAGACGTTATTCTCTGCTAAACCTTTGACACCAAAGATGGCGCCACGTTTGGCGACCTCAGTATATGGAAAGACACAGCCCAGCACTGCTTGTTAGTTATTAGTGCAGTGTGTGCTGTCCGCTAACTGGAGCAATTGTGTCCCAAACAGGAAAGGAATGGAGGGTAGGTGACCGGAATGTGCATCCTTCAGAGGGCAGAGCAAGAAAGAGAGCTGGATTTGGTAATTTTGTGGGAGCGTTTCATCATACTCAAGTCTGGTTCACAGAGACCCAGATCCACTGGTGGTGACTAATCAGCCAGATAGCGTTTGCCAGGACAGAGAAGGGAGTTAGCCTGCTGGTGTTAGCCCTGAAGTGCAGCTTCCGTGTTTTAATAAGGATGAAGTCAGGATAGTTGCTTTTTGCCTGCTCCCCTAAAATGCCATGTGTCAGATCCCAACATCCTCAGCCGCCAACGCTGTTGTTCTTCCCACAATCCTTCTGGTCTCTGCTCTCAGGCATGAGTGCCATTCATTTTCCTGGAAGGTGTTAGCCAGGAGACTAGTTTGTGGCACATCTGTCCCCAGGTACCAGGCACATGGAGAGCATGGGGATGGAGACTGGGGACTCTGTAAGTGCAGGGACTGAGACATGCTGGTCTCCGCCCCCTGCAACTCACTGTGTCTGAGGGGTAGGAAGACAAGAGCTAAAGTCTTGTCAGAGTTCTTTTCACGAGTCACCGTTGCCGAAGGGTTATCGTCATTATGTGTGTCTGTGCCATATGTGTGCCAGGTGCCTGCAGAGAACAGAGGAGGGTGTTGGACCCTCTGCAGCTGGAGTTACAGGTGGTAATCGAGCCAGCCACCTGACTTGGGTGCTGGGAACCAAACTGGGGAACTGAAGAAAAAACAGCAGGCACCCTGAGTCACTTGCCCGTTTGTTGCTTTTTAAAGATTTATTTAGTTATGTGTATGGATGGTTTTTTGTTGTTTTGGTTTTTTTTTTTTTTTTTTTTTTTTGTTTTTTGGGTTTTTGTTTGTTTGTTTTGCCTTCATATATGCCTATGTACCACATGTGTACCAGGCAAAAACAGGGTATCAGATCCCTTGGAACTGTAGTTACAAAGGATTGTATGTCACCATGTGGATGCTGGTAATCGAACCCAGGTCCTCTGGAAGAGCAGCAAGTCCTCTTAATCAATGAGCCATCTCTTCAGCCCCAACTTTTTGTCCTTACTTGTTTTGTTTTTTGTTTTTTTGAGACAGAGTTTCTCTGTGTAACAGCCCTGGCTGTCCTGGAAGTAGCTCTGTAGACTAGGCTGGCCTCAAACTCACAGAGATCCTCCTGGCTCTTTACCCATTTTTAATTATAAAACAAGATACACCTTAATTTTATAACATTGAATTAACATATGTGTGAACTACACATACAATTTTATCTTTATAGTGCCGAAACTCATTTTTCACTCCTCTTTAATGCCTGATAAAATAGAGAAGGAACCATGTCTCCGACTGACTAAATGGGGCGGACCCAGACATAAGAAAGCTGTGGGTGTGGTGTGAACTCTGCCTGCTGATTCCCTCCCTTGACATCGTCTGCCTTCTGTGCATTTCCCTCAGGAACTTAATGAGTTAAAGGACCAGATTCAGGATGTAGAAGGCAGATACATGCAGGGACTGAAAGAGATGAAGGTACCGGCTTACGGATGGACGTGTGAGCCCGTGACACTAACCCACCTTAACCATAAAAACCTCACAGACGTGCCATGTGCATGCTCACCCGGTAGGGCACCGACTGTGGAGAGTGGGGGAGCATGGGAACTCTAACACCGTGTGCATCTGTCTTCTTCCAAATGCACTTTCTGACACAGTGAGTCCCCGGCGGAAAAGGTGACCGCCTACCGCTTGATCTGGGGTGCTGCTCAACACCCTCCCCTGGGCTCAGAGCCAGCGTCTCGTTTTATTTGCAGCAGACAGACACTGGAGAGTTGGGGTTCTCTTCGCTCTCCGTTGTTGTCCCATACAAGTGTCTTTCTCCCTGTTTGCTTTGCCGAGTTCAGTCAGAGCTGTCCTAACATGTGTGCTTTGGAACCATACAGGTTAGTGCATGCTGTCGACTTGTGCTTAGGGGACGGCATCTGAGAGGGAATGTGCATGCACTGCTCTCAGAACTGTGACGGACGTCACCATGCCAACAGGAAATGTAGTTTCCCGGTTCCTTAACAATGCTTGGGTGAGCTGTGCCATAGGGAGCAGGTGCCAAGGCATGGGCAGCCATAGCCACCAAAGAGCCCATGGCAAGTCTGGATCCAGCAGTGGATGCAGGACTGTTACTTTATTTCCACAGAAAGGGCCTAAGAAGTCATCTAAACTCCATAGCAGCAAGCACCAGATTGAGACATGGCAGGTCGTTTCTACATAACAGGAAAATTAAGACCCTGGCTTTTCATTCACCTAAAAGTGGGGCCAGTGAATCAACTGGGATCCAATGGTACCACCTGGGGTTGTCATAGTGTGGATGTCCAGAGCAAGGGCAGTGCAGGATTCCACAGGGCCTCCTCGAAGCTCTGACACTTGAGCCAACACCTCTCTCTTAAGCTGGTGGCTGGCTCTTAGTCACGGGCTGACCGCCCCCTCCGCCTTTCCTGACATTCATTTTGTAGCTTAGAAGAGAGGGAGCCATGTTTGAGCACTGTCAATATTATCTTTTACAGCGTCTTTCCCACGACTGCCCTTTCAAGCAGACGACCTTGGTTTTTCCAAGACCTACCCTGTATAACTTGTTTTATTTCCCATGAGTCAGAAACCTGCAATGACCACAAATCCTTTCCTGGTTCCCAAGCGTGAGCAGGGTGGCCTAGCAGTAACTTGTGGCAGAGTTTTATTTCCATCAGTAACTGGCTCTTTCCCAGGCTGTAGCCACACATTGATGACTTCAGAAAGCCATTGAACTGCCGTGGTGGGAAGGTTCTGGTTGCTGAATCAGATATGTCAGTGGCTCTGCTGCTTCCCTGAGCGTCCTGCATCCTGCATCCCGCATCCCACATCCCTCCTTGTCTTAGCGAGAGGATAGATTGCTGTTAGTTACTTTTCCTATTGCAGTGACAAAAGCAACTTAAAGGAGAAGTGGTTTATCTTGGTTCTCTGACGGAGATATAGTCCCTCATGGCACGGAGTCCTGGGGGCAGGAACATGAGGCAGCTGCTCACGGTGACTATGTAGTCAACAAGCCAAGGGCCATGAGGTCTGGTGCTCCCTTTCTCTTTTCTATGCAAGCCAGGACTCCAGCTCAGGGATGGCGCACATTTAGGGTGGGTCTTCCTGCCTCGGTTAACCTAGTTAACGTAATTCCTCACGGGCTACACGGTTGCTCTCCCCCACTGTGAAAAGTGACTTGTCTGAGCGGAGGGACATTGAGAAGTGGGCTTTGTGCATTTGAGATTGCACTGTGTCTCTTCTACTCTGAGAAACAAGGGCTGAGGTTGGAAAGAACTCTGGCTGAATCTCGGCTTGTTTTTCCTTTTTTGTGATTTTGAAACGATGGCCTCGTTTCTTCAGGACTCACTGGCCGAAGTTGAGGAGAAGTACAAGAAGGCCATGGTCTCCAATGCCCAGCTAGACAACGAGAAGACCAACTTCATGTACCAGGTAGACACGTTGAAGGACATGTTGCTGGAGCTGGAAGAGCAGCTGGCCGAGTCTCAGAGACAGTATGAAGAGAAGAGCAAGGCAAGTGCCGCGGGATGCTAGGGGAGCTGTGCAAACATGCTGTACCTGTTCTTCAGTTCGCTAATTATGGGGGTGGGGATATATGCACGGGTACACTAGCTTGCAGAAGTCAGAGGGAGGGTGTTGGATCCCCTAGAGCTGGAGTTATGACAGTTGTGAGCTGCCTGGTGTGGATGCTAAAAATTGAACCCAGGTTTTGTACAAGAGCAGTATATGCACTTAGCAACTGAGCCGGCTCGCCAACCTGCTTTTAGACAGTGATTCTCCACTTGTCCACGAAGCCCAGAGTCCGAGAATTAGAATACTGTGCCTTTGTCATAGCGTGGTGGCAATGGCTATGATCCCAGCATGTAGGAGGCTGAGGCAGGAGAATTGCAAGTCCCAGACTGGCTTGGACTACTTAACAGGACTCCACTGCCAAACAAAACAACCTCAAGGGCAGGGGAGGTAACTCACTCTGCAGAGCGATTGCTGCACGGCATTCAGACCTGAGGTCAGTCCTCAGCATCTGTGTAGCATGTGCATGTACTCCCAGCTGGGAGGCAGAGACAGGTGGTCTATGGTGCTTACTGGGTACCTAGACTATCTGAATCAGCCAGCTCCTGACCAGGAGAAACCCTTTCTCAAAAACCAAGGTCAGGGCTGGAAAGATGGTCCATTGCTGGGACTGCATGCTGTCTTGTAGCGGGGTCGTGTTTGGTTTCCAGCACTCTTGTCAGCTGGATCTCCAGCACCTGTAACACTAGTTCCTGGGGATCTGATGGCTGTGACCTCTGTGGGCATCCACACACATGTTCACAGACCCACATATATAAGTAAAAATAATAAAATCAATCTTGAAAAGAAAACACACACACAGACACAGCTCCTGAGGAATGATACCCAAGATAAAACTTCCACACACCTATGCACATAGGTGCACACACACATATACATGTACACATATATACACATAAAACCCAGACATCTGTGCTCTTCTCTGAGTAATTTGAAATGTTTGTATGCATAGTTTCAATGTGTAAACTAGGGAGTTTTACCAGAATGTTGGTATTTTGCATGAAAATAAAACAACCACGAAAAAGCATGTATATGGCGGAGCTGTGGTGGTGCAGCCTTTAATCCCAGCACTTAGGAGGCAGAGGCAGGTGGATCTCTGTGAGTCTGAAGCCAGCCCGAGTGCGGGGATTTAAGGCATGTGCCACCACCACCCGGCTCCTAGGATACATTTTAATGAGAGAGGAATCGGGAAATACTTCTCAACTGCACACAATCCGAGGGTTAATTTTAGAGGAAAGTGTCTGACCGTCCGTCCTCTATGGAGGGCTGAGAAATGAGTTTGTGTCATTGTGCGCCTTGGAAATGGTGATGGTATAGTCAAGGGTTGTTTGTCCTGAGGGAAATGTGGCTCATGAGAACATGAGCCCTGTGACAGAAACACGCCACTGAACCGCAGCCTCAGTACTGTGCTCCTCACCCACAGGAGTTCGAGAGGGAGAAGCATGCGCACAGCGTCCTGCAGTTCCAGTTTGCTGAAGCGAAAGAAGCCCTGAGGCAAAGGGAAGAGATGCTCGAGGTGGGTAGCTCCTTCCTTCTCCCTTTCTGTCCTCTTAGCCCAGGTTGTTGTAACAAAAATACCTTGGTGGCCTTGACAACAGGTGTGACTCTCTTCACAGTTCTGGAGACCAAAAAGTCCAGGTCAAGGTCAGTCCTTAGGGGCAGAGAATGTACACTTTCAATATGGACACTCATCCTATCCAACCTGGGATCTGCCCTCATGATATCATTTAACTTAACGTCTCTGAAGATCTTATCTGCAAACACTAGTCACCTTGGAGGCCAGGGAGTCCGTTCATAGCCATCCCTAAGGTTAAAACCCAGGGGTCAGGCTAACTTTCCCTCCCTTGAGGAGACGGCTCCTCCAGTGGGTGAGGATGCTCGACTCTGATGTTCATGTGTGTGCGTTGGGAGGTGTGATCATATCACACCCACCTCTGAGAAGTCCACATCCTAAGTCCCTAAAAGTAAATATGGGAAAAAAGGGAGACTTCGAAGGTGAGACTGAAGACCTTGAAAAGGAAGGTTGTCTTGATCATCTGTGTGGCTCTGACAATCATAAGTTACCCACGAGAGGGAGGCACATCAGATGCTGTGGTGGGAGCTGTGTTGACAACAATCGAGATTAGAGTCTGCCAAGGAGGAACGCAAAGCATGAATGTGTGCAGTTTTAGGACAGTGGTTCGCAACCAATGGGTTGCCACCATCAGAAAACACATTATGATCTTAGGAACCCCCAACCATAAACTTATCTCCGTTGCTACTTCATAACTGAGATTTTGATGCTGAACGGTGTCTCAGTTCCTAAGACTATCAGAGATTTGTGTTTTCCAATGGTCGAGACCCACGGGTTGAAAACGGGTGTTCTAGGAACTGGAAAAGAAAAGGTTACCGATCCTCTCCTCAGAAGATCCTTTCAAAACAGTCTCAGAACTATGACAGTACAGTTATGTGACTTCCTGAAAGCTGTCATCATTTGTTACAAGGCCATAGGAAACAAGCACAAGTATATGCCACATAGCATTCTGATCAGCGGTGGGACACACATATGACAGTGGTCCCATAGATACTGTATGTTACTTAGTGATATTGCAATCATCACTATTATCTGCAATTTATGATGCTTGCAAAATGATGAACTCACCTACCTGCACTTTCTCAGACTGCTGTCCTACAGTTAAGCAAAGCACGACTGTACGGGCTTGGTTTTTCATTCTTTACCTTAATCAGGACTGTAAGTGATGGCTTTGAGGTAAGCTATCAGCCAGGCTGGTTTTCTTCTTGGAACTCAGAGTAGAACACGGTAAAGAAGATCCTATCATGCTGCTGAATCCGGGGCTGGTGAGACCTCCCCACCGTGGGTGTCTAGCTCTGATTTCTTCTCTCTGCTCAACCCTTTGTCTGCTTTCTTTCTATCTGTTCCTCCCCTCAGGAGATCCGACAGCTGCAGCAGAAACAGGCGGGTTTTATCAGGGAGATCTCTGATCTTCAGGAAACGATAGAGTGGAAAGACAAAAAGATAGGGGTAGGAGTCTCAAGCCTTTGCAAAACTGTTCCGGGGTTGGGGGCTGCTCAGCTGGTGTGGTTCCTGCAGAAGCTTTGGTTTGGAAGCGTATTTGCATGGATGCGCATGCGACCCTCACATGATACAATGTGAATAGCATGGTGACTGCCCCAGCTTACACAGGCGGATGGAACCATAGCTGTATAGTCGGGAGTTGTCTCCCTCTCCCTACTGCACCAGGGGGGTCCAGGTGCAACGCAGGCCATGCAAGGAGAAAGGCTCTGGGCAGCTCAACATGGAGGCTCAAATGCCAGAATTCCCTCGGGGAATTTGTGATGCTATGGGTGGCAGCATGCCATGCTCCACGGGTTCCGATTTTGAAACCTCCACAGGGAGGCCTCGTCAAACCCCTCTCCCTCCTCAGCTGAGAGGAGACAGCCTATCCACATTTAGGAGTGATAATTGGAAAGAATGGGCCCCCACCAAGTCATAGTGGCACATGGTACCTGAAACGTCGAAACTTACGTGACAGGACCCCAAGACAGGTCTAAAGGTGATCTGCCACAGCACAGAACGGATCACAATATGAAGCCCCACCATTCCACTTTGACACACTCACAAGCCTTGGCTAAGAGACTGCGTGCTCATGCACTGCATACACGTGTGTGTGCAAACATGAACAACAGATGCTCATAATCAATGTCTAAAAATAGACTAGGGAGATGGCTGCTTGTAAAGTACAAGCACAAGGACCCAAATTTAGTCACCAGACCAGACATGGTGACACACATTTGTAACCCTGGCTCTGGAGAGGTGGAGAGAGGGACATTCCTAAGGCTTGCTACCCAGCCACAGACTAGCTTCATCGGGGAACTACAGGCCAGTGGGAGACTGTCTTTAAATAAAAAAAAGAAAAAAAGAGGATGGTATTTGAGGAATGACACCTGGTACTGTCCTCTGAATTATACACAGAAACAGGCGCACATACGTGTGAACAGGAACATAAACACAAACATGTCTAAAATTATAAAGTGGGGTTCTTTAGCAACTTGTCTTGTTTAAAGGACCGTGGGACTCCTGTTAACTCTCCAGCACCGTGTTATGAGATAAAGACAGACCTAGTGCCAGACAGTGATGGCACACACCTTTAATCCCAGCACTGAGGAGGCGAGTTCCAGGCCAGCCAGGGCCACACAGTGAGACCCTGTCTCAAAAAAAAACAAACAACACCCTCCCCCCAAAAAAAGAAAAGAAAACTGAGCGAGTAATGGGATGTCCTGGGGATGTGGGTCAGTGGTAGACCACTTGCCTCTCATATGTGAGGTCCCTGGCTCAATCCCCAGTTTGAGCTTCAACGAGAAAACAAAAGATAGAAATGGATGGCGCGCAAAGCAGCCTTCCTCCACAGCATCCCTTGCTTTGAAATGCTAATGTGTGAACAGTAGCTGCTCTAGACTGACATAAACCCAATGGCATCCTCTCTCCTTGGTGCACTGGATGGCAGTGCCTCCTGTCCTTACTTCTTACTTGTCCTGCTGCCTGTGCTAATCTCTCCCTCTGTGTGTGTGTCTCTCTCTCCCTCTCCCCAACCCCTGTCTCTCTCTCTCCTCTCTGTTCTGCTGCACACTCAGGCATTAGAAAGACAGAAAGAGTTCTTTGATTCCATACGGAGTGAACGAGATGACCTTAGAGAAGAAACCGTCAAGCTGAAAGAGGAGTTAAAGGTACGAACCATGAGCAGTTGAAGAAAAATACCAAGGTTGCTGGGCAGTGGTGGCGCATGCCTTTAATCCCAGCACTTGGGAGGCAGAGAAAGGAGGATCTCTGTGAGTTTGAGGCCAGCCTGGTCTCCACAGGGAGTTTCAGGACAACACGGGTCACACGGAAAGATCCTGTATTGGGGGCGAAAGGAAGGAAGGAAGCAAAAGAAGCTGACAACTTCAAGTTCTTTGTGTCTGTGGCCATCCATGGGTACTGACTGCTTTTGTCATTAATTGTGTTAATAAATTTGAGCCGTCACTAAACTATTTGCGTGAAGTAGGTGATATCAGTGCCCATCCTGCTTCCACCTGGGACCATCAGGTGTTTCCAAGCAAAACAGATCTGAGAAGTAGCTCAGATGTCTAGCTCTGAGTTTGCCATTTATCTAAGTATTTTCTTGCCCTCATTAGAATGTATGTGCTTCCTTGTTTAAGCCTCTTGCTTAAACAAGGACTTACTTAGCTGAACAGAATCTGGGATACATAGTGGGGTCACACTACTCACCAAATAAAAGAAGAATAAGTTTCACTTTGTGTAAGGGCCATGCCATGGGGAACCCAGCAGGTGGCCCAGGTGGGTTCACAGACTGCTGTAGCAGTGGTGCTGAGGGGTGTGACCATGGCAACATTCTGTCTGCCCCCAGACATGGCAGTGTCATTTCCTGAGCTCCGCAGTCAAAGTCAGAGCAGGATACAGACTTAGAGCTAAGACCTAAATAATGCTCCTTGTCCAGGCTGTATGCAGCAGCCGGGAGTCTCCAAAGAGCCAGGAAAAAGTGTTGGGGACCAACCAAGTAGACGGCAAGGAGGTACTCTGCAACTGAGGCAGGCGTCTGATTTTCAGGGGGTTGGCCCTGTCCTCAGCACAAAAGATGCTTTTGAAGATGCGAAACATCATGACCGCCTACAAATGCCATCTCTATGCAAACTGCACTCAGTCCTCCCACAACACCTACGTGTTCCTGTCTTTATGCTGGTCTCCCTTCTTAAAGACTGACGTCAGAGTTTGTAGTGAAAGGTTCGCTTTCCTGATGCTCTACTTCATGGCAGCCCACAGGTCATTGCCCTAGTTAGAAGAAAGCCTTTTTAAAGTATCTTGTCACCAGAAATAGGTTGTGTATTGCAGAGGTTCTCAACCTGTGAGTTGTGACCCCCACGGGGGTCACATATCACATATTCACACGCTGGTTCATAACAGTAGCAAAATGACAGTTACGAAGTAGCAACGAAATAATTTTACGGTTGGGGGATCACCACCACATGAGGAAGGTTGAGAACCACTGGTGTTTTGGAACACACAAGGAGGAGGCCATCGTAGATCTGCTCTATTGATAGAGTATGTTTGTGCGCCCAGACACTGCTCCATCCCTGTAGAGTTAGCTCTACATTGCGTGAAATAACGTCCCTTTATAATCCATAAAATATCGTTTAACCTGCTGTCACTGAGTACTATGTTAAACCTCTTTTGCTCCCAGAAACATGGAATAATCCTAAATCCAGAAATAGCCACAAATGGAGAGACTTCAGACACACTAAATGGCGTTGGGTATCAAGGTCCCACGAAGATGACAAAAGAAGAACTGAATGCCCTCAAGTCAGCCGGGGAGGGGACACTCGGTAAGAGCTTTTCTTTGGTTCCTTCCATTGTTTGGCCAGCACTGGTTCACCTTTGTGCACTAGGATTGCCACTGGTAGTTAACAGTCACGCGGCATGCCGTTTTCTCTGTCACTTCATAGTAGTGTCCCGACCAAACCACGTGATCACCCACAGTGCTGTGTCGCATGCATTTTTGTCTAGTGCTTTCCACCGATGGCTCGAGGACACATTTCTTCTTTGCTTTCCGAGGCTGAGTAGGAAGAGATAGGGCTGGAAGTCAAGTGATAGCGTTGAGAGCTCGGTTTGGCTTTTCTCTGGACGTGTTCTAACTATGGCTGTCAAGTTAATCCTGTAATGGAGTTGTCCAGACGTAGAAACAGCAGAGGCTGTGAAGTGGGTTAGCTGGCGTATTTCCCTGCCAGCCTGGCACACTTGGGCACCCACCACATAAGCATTTGGAGAGGGTGTAAGCTGCCTGAGTGGGATAGGTGACACCTGGGGATGGCCGCCCTGAAGCTGCTGTCCCCACCCCGATAATGGAAGGCAGCCTTGGTACTGAGAGTGGTCCTTGCTGTAAGTGGGGTGGTGCTCACAGGAGTTGGAATTCACCCACCTTACTCTGTACGCTACAGTGTTAACTTTTATAAGAATATGCAGTTGGGATAGGATAGGAATATTTCCTATAACTCAGAGACAAATATTCAAAAATTAATGAGTCTTAAATTCTGTGTTTTAGGATAAATCCAGTTGCTAGTTTATTACAAGCAGTACTGTGACTGTTTACATTTTTGCCCGTGTAGAAGCCTATAGGCACGACTTCTCCGAACTGTTTCCCAGCAGCTGCCCCTTCCCCTTGTGATTGTCAAAGCAATGTCAATGTTCGAGCCACCAAAACTGAAAGATTCCATAGTTTCCACCGTGCCTCCGGGACAGCCCCACTGGGGACTGGTCCCAAGGCTCTTATCTCCATGCACAGCTGACACATTCCTGTTACTCATGTGACATGGCTAAAAGAAGAAAGGTCACTTTTGTAAGTGGCCTCAAAGGGTCTTGCATGTAGTATGTATCTAATCAGTGGAATGCTGTGGGAACTTCCCAGTTTAAATTTACCTATGTCTGATGTTTCTTTAACATAAAGTATACACCACTAAACATATGCAATGGTAGAAACTCTTTAAGGAAGGGTGAAGTTAGGTTGCCTCTGAATAAAGGACAGATGTTTTTCACCATGTTCCTGGGATCAGAGCTCAACTGTAGAGACTACGAAGCTCTTAGATTGACAGGATTTCACTTCCAATAGATAATATCCAATAGGCTGGGGGTTCATTAATAAGGCTTGTGACGGATGGGTTAAGAATTCACCTTGATCTTCAGCTCTTCTTTTGTTGGGGTTCTTTACCACTCCCCTGGGGACGAAAGGGCTGACCTGTCCTGGAGGAGAGCATTTTCCAAAGGAGACAATGCCAGGTGGTGGAATGTGGATTGCTTTCTGCCTTGTAGGGTTTACTCCACAAGCGTCTTCCTTGAGACTGGCTTTCCAGCCAGTTTCTGAATGTGAACATTGTTTTGAGGAAACATGAAAGCTACTGTTGGGACTGTGAGATTCGTAGGATTTGAGTGACAGGGTGTGAGTGTTTCGATGCGCGTCTAGAGTTAGGGGTATGGAAAGAGGACCTAGAATCCACTCTGAAAACCTTCGTATGGCTGCCTGCCTGACCACAGCGCTCCCCGTCAGTTAAATCATAACCTCACCTTTAAAAGTCAGTTCCTACCAGATGGTAGCAGCCACTCTGGCCTTGGAGGGGTGGGGGTGGCCCTTTGCTTATCAAAAACAAGCTAATGCAGTTGCTGCTTTGACACATAGGCCTGACAAAGGCTTGTTTCCCGTGACTCCTCTCTCCTGTCTCTTCTGTCTTCTCTCTCTTTCGGAGAAAACTGGGTGGTAACTAGAACATGTGTTTGCATTTTAATATATATTACGTGCCCACCACATCATGGGGTCCCTTCAATTTTCTCAATGGTCTTTTAGGGAAAGCCAAAGAAGTGGCGTTGAAAAAGGGAAGTTTGGAGAATATGGGGAAAGGAGGAGGATCCTTACAGAATACTGACCAAGAACAGCCCAGACCCAAGCCAGTAAAGGATTGTGTGGACAAAGGGGTGTCACATTCCGGTGAGAATGCCAAGGACCAGAAACCTGCTGAAGACAGTGCCCTGTCCCCAGGATTAGCAGGGGCCCAATGTGAGCAACAGGTTCAGAGCCAAGCTCAAGAGAACACTTCTTTCCTCAGAGGCCCAGAGCAGACCGAGTCACGTGAGGCCGCAGACCAGCCAGATGGTAGGACCAGAAACTCGTTGGAACAGTCCAACTGCCTGGGAGGTCTAGACAGTGAAGAGTCAGGATCTGCTGCCTTGGGTATCAAAAATCAAAGTGAAAACTTGATAGGTTTGGGGCAAACATCTGAAGTTGACAAGGTGAGCTGTACAGACTCAGGAGTCGCAGGTGGGGACCATATAGAGAATGCAGTACAGGCAGGAGTAGCTGCCGCTGCGGAAAAAGGGGGGACAGTAGCCTCCGGTCCTTTGGAGGGCAGCGAAGATGCCGTGAGTCACAATGGCGGAAGTGTGAATGATGGGGTACAGAAGAGCTTGGAGAGAGAACTCACCCAAGAAGTGGCTGAGCCGGAGGAGACCCTCATTCAGAACCCACCCGCAAACGGGGAAAACACTGCTACAAAGGCTGGGGACAAGAAGCCCATCCAGGCAGAAGTTCAGGCCA
Organism: Cricetiscus sungorus; assembly: GCA_030556225.1. Lineage (NCBI taxonomy): Eukaryota > Metazoa > Chordata > Mammalia > Rodentia > Cricetidae > Cricetiscus > Cricetiscus sungorus. The sequence goes on along the minus strand of JANBXA010000328.1, from coordinate 17,499,623 downwards.
CCCATGGGGCTCCCATAGTGCAGAGCGACCATCAGGACGCAGCAAGCCCAGGTCACACAGATGCCACTCGTGCACCACTGGATGAGAAAGAACCCGACAAAGAAAAGAGTGAGCAGCAGGCAGGGGCCTTGGACTCACCACAGAAGAAGACTAAGAGCAGGAAGAAGAAGAACAAGAAGAAGAAAGCTTCAGCCACAGTGGAATCCCACAAAGATGCCGCCGGCAAAGAGTTAAACCATCAGAACACGGAAGCGTGTGACCTGGAGGAGGAAGAGCCGATGCCGTTACCTGGCAAAAACCAGGCAGCAGAAACCCAGAGCGAAGAGAAGGAAAGTCCAGAACTAAAAATCACAACAGGACGCAGTGAACATGCCGAGTGCCTAGAAGATCCTGAAAGTGAGTTTAATGGAAAACAGAACCAAGGGGAGGAAGATGGTGTAAAAACCCAGGCAGGGAACGTAACAGCAGATGGAGACGTGTCAGCGAATGCAGCGAATGAGGCGAATGCAGCGCGGTCACTGGGCACCGGTGCCGAGGGTGAGGAAACTGAAGAACATGATGCTGATGGTCCCGCGGGTGTCTTGGATCAGAGCAGTCCCCAGGGCGAAGAAGGGGAGATCTCCCCGACGAAAAAGAAAGGTCTTCCAAAGGATGCCAACGATGCTTCTCAGAGAGGAAGTGAGGAGGGGCATGTGCTGTCCCAACATCCAGGCCAGACCGTGGAGAAGGCTGTAGATGGTTGCAGCGTAGACAAATGTGACCTCTCAGGGGAGCTGGGGGGCTTCAGTTCAGAAAGTGGAATGCAGGCAAGAGGGGCGGTTGAGAATAGCAAGAGTAAGGAGGATTGCACCATGTCGTGAGGAGGCAGCGAGGGGCAGACTGAGTTCCAGAGAGGGCCAAGGACTCAACACACTAAGCCCAACCTAAGAATCCCATCCTTCCACTTCACTGTCCAGGTTCACGGATGTTCCAGTTTCTGTGGACGTTCCACGTGTCAATCAAGTACCAACTACTTTACGTTATAGACTGTTACCTGTAGATTTGTATCCAACCATTGATCATCTGGACACCATTGTCTTCACTTTCAGTTCTAGCTGAGAACATTCCATTAGCACCAGGTGACACCATGTCCCTGCCGTGTCTGCATTCCAGGTCGAAACTTAACCATTTGCTTTAGGCCATGATGAATGTGGCTGTGCTTGACCAAGTATATCAGCATCTAGTTGACCAAACAGCGTGCTTAGATTTCTGTGCCGTGAGCAGTGAATAGTCAAACTAATATGTCTCATTAATATGTATCTTCATGACTGAGCTTAATATGCACATCATAACCTGTATGCTATTATATCTAAAGGAGCAAGGTAATAAGTAGCATATAGGTCACTGGGAGAGAGGAGCTGCACCTCAGGGTAGAGATTAATTACTGTAGGGATTCAAAACACAGAGAAACTATGTGCCTTTACCTCATGTAAGTGCTGCATTTTGCACCAATGCTTTTGGATTTTATTGCCAGTGGTACCCAAATTAATTTTATCAAAGATCTTTATGTCACTTCACACAGGTGATATGTTAAATTCATTTTATACAAATATTTTATTTTTATTATCCTTTTCTGTTAATGACGAGTTGAAATTATATTTCCTACTTTAGTCTTAAGGAGAAAGAGTCATTAAATTTTTTTAACTTTAAAGTTATCTTCTTGTCTGAATGTCTACTTATTATTAAAAGCAGTACAAAAAGTTGTTTGTTCTTATGCACAGGACTCATCAGATTTTGATTCAACATTTTGTATTGGGTATAAATATTTTGTTTGTTGTTTCTCAATATTTTCTTATTGGAAAGTTATTATTTTACCTGCCTGAGGGAAATAATGTATTTTCTATATAAAGAATTTTAGGAAAAAATTATTGTAAAGTTGAATTTTTAAAGTAATGGTAGGTATAAAATCACAAGGCCATGTACTGTATGACTACTGTTGACATGTTATGGGATCATGTGAGTTCATACTACTGTTACAAAGACCAAACCCTCATTAAAATTTGAGGCAAACTGAAGTGTCATAGAATTGAAATAAAAACATTTCATAATTTTACAAGCCTGTGGTTCTGGTCTTTGAGACCTTGATCTCTGACCCCCGTGCACAGCGTCCACATGAAGTCACTTCTGGCTTTGAGCTCCCTGGAGGGTTCCAGAAAAAGCCAGTTCTCGGTGCCGTCACCACTGACAAGTGGCACTAGGAAGCCGACAGCAGGCTCCAGCCCGTCTTGTGTACTCTGTGGACACATCCATGTGCTTCCCCTCCCCCCACTGGTGAAAGCCTTCCTTTACTCTGCTAAAATGTGCCAGCGCATAGGGCTCTGTGTGGAAGAGGGTAAAGGTGGTGAGGAAACATTGACTGTGTGTGCACATGTGTCCAGAGAAGTGGGACAGGTGAGCTGTTGCATGCTCCCCTCCTGGCTGCAAGCTCTACCCCAGGGCTCTGCAGAGCCAGAAGGTTGCAGTCAGTGGCCCCAGCTTAGGTCAATCCAAATGTCTGCTCTCGCTCAGACTCTGGAAGGCTACCTCTAGGGGGTTAAAAGGCTTAAGGTTCTTGTTTTCTACTAGCTTCTTCCTTCCTAAGAGGCCATGCTGTGTAGCATACCACATGCTTTCTATGCCAAGGGGCACATGGTAAAATGCATTCCCAATGGCTTGCCTCTAGAAGATGGGAAGGGTGTTTCCTATGCTGGGGCGGTATGGTGGCCAGGAGCCACCGCCTTCACCACCTGTGCTGCCCGCCCCCTTACCCACTTCTAACCCCTTACACATTTCTTGCCTATAATGGCCGGTGGCTGAAGGAGGAGCATCCCCTGCCCACGCAGACCCCTTGGATGCTGTAACTAGAAGAGAGCCACAGATGAACAGCCATCTTTTAGCCTCAGAAAAGGTGGAAGCTTCCTAAAGGTGGCAGGTTCCATCAGCGTTGGTTCAGGAGGGGCTCAGGGAAAGGGACAGCTGGTGCATTTCCTGCCCACCCCATCATCGCATTTGAGCTCACGGAAAGGGGCTAAGTTTCTTGGGCAATGGAGAGGGAGGTGTGATGGTTGAAATTACCCCACACAGTGTGAAGTGCACATTGCAGACATCTATTATGAACAAACCACTAGACCTGGAAGGCTTCCTTTGCCTGCTGACGATGTGAGTCAAACTTTTTAGAATTACGGGGTTGGGTTGACCTTGAGTAACCCAAAGGTGGAGTTGCTAAGGTCCAGATGACAAAGAGACCAGGAGCTTGGAGAATTCCAGCACTTGTTTGGCTCCCTCTGGAATTTTCTAGAAGTCTCTAACTCTTTGTTTCCCGTTTTCTGGGTCTCAAAACTGTATAGCAGAAAAGTTGCTAAAATTTTAATTTTGTTTTGTTGAGACAGGGTTTCTCTGTGTAACAGTCCTGGCTGGCCAGAAACTGGCTTTGTAGGCCAGGCTAGCCTGGAACTCACAGAGATCCTCCCTCTGCCTCTGCCTCTGCCTCTGCCTCTGCCTCTGCCTCTGCCTCTGCCTCTGCCTCTGCCTCTGTGATTAAAAGTGTGTGTGTGCCATCACCACCTGACATAGATAGATAGATAGATAGATAGATAGATAGATAGATAGATAGATAGATAGATAGATAGCCGGATTTTTTAAAAAAGCCCTTTAATAGCCTGACAACTGGTTTTAGCATGAGTACAAAAGAAGCCCGAAGTTCAGGATCGTGTGAGTTCTCTTGTTTTGGCGCCTCATTGCTGAAAATTACAGTCGCTATATTTAGTGACTAGCTTGTGCCGTTTGGCATTGAGTGCTGCAGATCGGTGAGCCTGCCGTTTACCGAGTCAAGTTAGGGAAATTTGGCACAGAGCGTACCAGTGCATCCTCCTCTCCACAGGAAGTTAAGCAGGTTCATCTGCTCTGCCTATATCGAGTACTTCACTTTTCCTCTTTATCTTTTTCTTAAGGGTGTGGCCTTGATCGCCCTCTGTAATCCATGCTGGGCTCAAACTCAGCAACCCTCCTTCCTGCCTTAGCTCCCCAGAGCTGGCGTGTGCTTATACAACCAACTCTTATTTTTCCTTCTTCTCGAAGCTTTGGTTTTTGTTTGCCTCTCCAATTCTTCTTTCCAGTCTCTGAGTTCCTCGTTTTCATATTTTCTTCTGTCAAACTGAAGTTCGGACTGCCTGCGTTGGTTTTCACTACCTCTGTTATTACACTTCGCCTTTTTTTTTTTTTTTTTTTTTTTTTTTGCTGCTTTTCTAGGTTATTTGAAGTCAAGAGAATAAACATAACATTGTGTAATTGATAGATGAGCTTTAAGGCTGTTTTATGATACTTTCCATGCTCATTGCATTGATAGTTTTGGTTTTTGTTTATATATGAGGCTAAAATACATAAGGAAAGATTGCTTCGTGGTTGGGTAGATTTTGGAAAAGAAAAAATAAAATACCTAACAGAAGCCACTGGGCTGTATGTTAAAGTTGAATACCAAAGAGTCAGAAAACTGTATTAATTCTTGACATTTTGGTTGTAAGCCTAGCCTTCAACAGCTAAGCCTCCTCTCCATCTCAGAAAACTATTATTATTATTATTATTATTATTATTATTATTATTATTATTATTATTAAGATTTTCTGTTGGCTTTTATTTTGCCTTTCTGGGTAACAGCTCAAACGTTTTTTCAAAGATGGTTAGCAAATGCCAATAACTTGGATTAGGGTGTGCCTGGATGATATTAAATGAAAACAAAGATGAGTTTATGTGCGTGGGTTTTAACACATGGCTCATTAAAGTTAATTATTTACTCTCTGGAGAATTCTGAAGGAAGCAGTGTGAGAACAAGATCATGGTAGGAATGGGAGGCATTAGGAGTCACACTGGGCCTCCCTGCTTCTGGAAGAAGGAAAATGCAAGATGGCTGCCCATAGGGACCCTGGCACCTGCAAGTGGCAACAGTGTCCCCATGGGCATCCAGCAGCACTGTCAATACCCAGAATCCTGATTTCTGCCTTTAAATGTGAAAGTCCTCACTCGGCCTCAGTTCTTCCTGTAGACTTGAGAGTATTTAGTACTCTCTTAGGGAGATTTGGGGATGACGGACGGACGGACGACACACACACACACACACACACACACACACACACACACACACACTTCCAAGTCCAGGAACCAAAGTCAGTACTGTGATTTTCTTCAAAAAAGTAACAGCATACTGTAACTGACTTAGTGTACATGTTGTCATTGGGCTTGTGGTTTGTAGACAGAGTTAAAACTCTTGACATCAGTGAGTCTGCGAGAAATGAGAAAGGTAACTAACTAGACGTGGAGTGAACTTGGAAAGCGCCCTCCTTGAAACTTTGGTGCTCGTGAGCGGCAACATTGCACATTGCTAAACCGTGAAGCCTGTGAGATCTTGTGTTGCAGCCCCGTGTCTCCCTAGCGTTCTTGCATGCTAGCCTAAGTAGAAGATTAGCCTGTTTGCATGAGCCGGAGGCTGTCCTGATGAGAAGCATGTCGGGAGGCTGGCACCACCCCTTGGCTGAGCTCCTCCCCATCCTGTCTGTGACCTCATTCATCGTGGTACGTGTTTAACTACCTCCATCACTCATTCCACTAACCGATCTATGTTATTCTGTTAGTGACATGCTGAGAGGGCGGATACAGACTCATCTGTGTCTTTCTGATCTCTTCAGATGTTAGGTTGAAAAAGCTCATCGATGAACGGGAATGCTTGTTGGATCAGGTAACCGCCTTTCTGTTGTTACTTCACAACATTTTGAGTAGGGTACCTGAAACCGCCCACCTCTTCCCAGCCCTCCTTTCTCACCCTGGAAACCCCTAAATGTCTATGTCTGAGAACATGCTGGCTTGATGATTTGACCCAAATAGAATGAGGACTCAAAGCCACGGGGCAGCATTTGGTACATTCAACATGCATTGCTGCTTGGGCAATGATGTTTCAGTGGAGGGTGGAGGTCTGCCCCTGAGAGACAGGAAGTGACCATGTACTTCCACTTGTCCCTGTACATGTGCGCCAGAATAGGATGCGCTTTCCCACAGACATTTCTTTGACTGATCAAAATTGATTTCACTCATAATTTCCTTTATTCTTGAGACTTTCATCCATGTATACAAGGAAATAGGATCATATCCACCTCCAGTTTCCATCCTTCAACTCCATCCACGTCCCCTCAACATGTCCCTCTGAACTTCATGTTCTCCTCAACCCCTCCCCCTGCCCCAGTAATGCCTAAGGCCAGTTAGTGCTGCCTTTGTGTGCATGGCTGTGGGGCCGTCCGTTGGAGCACAGGAAACCTCGAGATGGGAGCAGGCTAAAGCATGGCCCTCCCCCAGCAGCTATGGAGAAGTACCAACAGCTCTTCATTGAGGCGTGGGGCCTAGTGTGCACATGCCGGTCTACGCTGGAATTTTGACTCACCGTGTAACACAGCTGCCATGAGTCACGGCTATCTCATGTCCAGACAGTGTTTCGAGGCACGCCTCCCCATCGTCCACCTCTCACATTCTCTCCACCTCCTCCCTGTGACATTCCCTGAGCTCTGGGGGTTAGGGGGAGAGTTGATAAAGATGTCCCATTGTCCCATTTAGGGCTGAGCGCTCAGTCTCTCATTATTAGCCCTTTGCCTAATGAAGTGTCTGCCCTGGCGGCTGCCTGCCCACTGCAAAGGGAGGCTTCTCTGACCAAGTTGAGAGCAGCCCAGAGCTGTAAGTATAAACACAAACATCCAGAAGGCAACACAGTTTAAACTTATCTTTGCCCCTCTCTCTGACTTCAGGAAATGCCGAAGGGCTCTGTTTCATCTTTCTTGTCTGCAGGATAGTTAAAAATCATTCCTCAGCCACATTCCAAGGGAGCCAGTTCCTCCAACTCACCCTCTAGCCTCATGGGATTACTCATGCTACCTCCAGAATTGAATTAAACTCTAGAGGAGGGGTCTTTGAGGGTCCTGTGTGTATTTTAAGTCTGCAGATTCTGTATCTCAAAAACAGCGAGCATCCGAGGTGGGCTTGAAGTAGAGGGGATGGAGCGTGCAGAAAAGCTAACGTTAGGCACCAGGAGAGCCTGTGGCCTGGCTGATAGCTCCTCTTCTGACCTGTGTGTTTCTCCATCTCTGAGAGGAGACTTTTGTAAGGGTCCCTTCACAAAGGCTGGCCAGTGCCTCCAGGCCAGCGTGCAACTTGACCAGGTTCTGTGCAAAAGCACAGTTTTATAGGAGACTTCATTCCCATATTCCTGCACCCAGGGTCCTTAAGAGACCTCATATCTTTGTGACTAAGCAAAGACTGGTGTCACCAAGAGTTGCCAACTCTTAGCTCACCACATCAAGTGTTTTCTGTGCCGTCTGTTCTCAAGTCCCAGAAGAATTTCAGCCTGAGAAACTATCTCCCTGAGAAGCTATGGAGATAGCTCCATAAATAAAGTGCTGGCAGGACCAGCAGGAGGACCTGAGTTCAAATCTGCAGCACCCACGTCAAAGCTGGATGCTGCGAGATGCACCTATAATCCTAGTGCTGGGAAGATGGAGATGGGTGGATCCCTGGAACTGATTGACTAGCCAGCCTCTCTGAGTGCATAAGCTAGGTTTAGTGAGAGGCCCTATCTCAAAAAGAAAAAAATAAAATAAATGTGGTAGAGCGCAATGGAGGAAAATACTCAGTGTTAAACTCTGGTCTCCATACACACACACATACACAAAGGCTCACACAAACAGATACATACAATCTCCATCCACTGGGTTACAAAAGAATTCATGCCTGAAGTTGTAAAGTCTTTGTCCTGACTGTTCCCTTCTGAGGGGCGGTCTGGTCCTCAGAATCTTTTCATTCAACTTTTGGGTTGTTTTTTATTATTTATTACTTTATCTTCCTGGCTGGTGAGGCACAGGCTAGACCGGAACCTTTTCATGAAGCTCTCCTGTACACTCCTATGACCCTTGCCTCTGGCACTTTGGGGGTCACACTAACAGCAAGGTAGAAGCCTGATGTGTTCTGAGAATGACAGGCTGTAAATTCAGCTTTTCAGCTTCCTTTAGAAAATAAAAAGAAGTGAATGGATTTTCCTGGTGGTGTTTTCAGGTTAAGAAGCTCAAGGGGCAGCTGGAGGGCAGACAGAAGAATGGCAAGGACCTTCTGCGACCAGAGGATGGCGTCTTGGAGAACGGGACAGATGTGCATGTCCTGGATCTGCAAAGTAAATGTAGACCCCGTGTGGAAACGTGTGCTTTCACGTGTGTTGATTTTAAACGCTTGTGGCAAAGATGCCCAGCATCCCTTCCTGTGCCCTGGTAGCTCCTGGGTTCCACAGCACAAAGGCCTCTTTTGAGGGTAGAGCAAAGTGGACAGGGGGGTGGCGTGAACCAGCAGGATGGAGCTAGTGTCCCAGGATGCACAGGTGGGCATGGACAGAAACACATTTGCTTTGCCTCCCCTGATAGTCTTTGGATCTGCTGATAATGTGGGGAAACTAAGAATTATGTTTCATGCTAGTCAGCTAGAGCCAGGCTTACAGGAGATGAGATTATGTCTGGCCCATCTCCTGTATCCTCTTCACCATCTTTGCGGTCCCTTCTTACCGTGAGCCTCCTACCTATACATAAGAGGTACCGGGCATGTTTCCAGCCAGGACTCAAGGAAGGTGTGCCTTGTCTGATTCTGTGGTGACCGAGCCTAGAACTTGATGTGTGAGATGATTCTAGAAGAGCTGGTTTCCAGGAACAGAATATTCTAAAGCCTGAGAATTTAACCCATGTCCCTTTTTTTTTTTTTGTCACCCTTTAGGAGATGCCAACAGACAGATCAGCGACCTCAAATTTAAACTTGCAAAATCTGAGCAAGAGATAACTGCCTTAGAACAAAATGTATGTGACTCTCTTCAGTCCCGGGCAGTTTCTATGGGTGGGTGGCTAAGCAGAGGCTGAGGCTGAGGGCGGGAAGCAGTACATTAGTGTTTCTCAACCTTCAAATGCTGCAACCCTTTAATACAGTTCCTCATGCTGAGGTGACCCCCAGCCATGAAGTTATTTTCATTGCTGCTTCATAACTGTAGTTTTGCTACTGTTGTGAATTGTATTATAAATATCTGTGTTCTCTGAGGGTCTTCAGCAACCCCTATGAAAGGGTCATTCCACATCTCGGGATGAACCTGAGTTCAGACCCCCAGTTCCCATGTGAAAAGACAGGTGTGGCACCTGTCTGGGTTCAAAGCTGGATGGTGGAAACAGGAGGGACCGTAGGACTTGGTGAAGTCCAGAGGGACCCTGTCTCAAATACAAGGTAGAAAGCAAATGAGGGAGATGCCTGATGTCACCCTCTGGCCTTCGCACATACACACAGGTCCTGAGGGTGTGGTGAAGGCAGCAAACCAGTCTCTTTAGGCATTTATTTGCTTAGTCTTGTGTTGTTTTTGAGACAGGTTCTTATGTAGCACAGGCTGGCCTCAAAATCACTATGTAGCCAAGGGTGACCTTGAACCCCTGGCCCTCCTGCCTCTACTTTCCAAGTGCCGGCATCACAAGAGTGTACCTCATGCCTGGCTTTCGAGGCACTGCTTGCAGAAGTTGGGAAGGAAAGTTCAGGAAAGACTGTTTATTAGCCTCTCGGTTGTCACCATGGCACTAATGTTATTTAAATGACTGGTCAATGTGACTTGTGAATGTTTTAGATTTTCTTTACTGTTGATTTTATATGGCTCAGTCTGTAAAATGCTTACAGGGGGACCTGAACTGGATCCCCAGAAGCCACATAAAAAGTTGAACATGGTGGCAAGAGTGTATCATTCATCCTAGCGCTTGCTAGCCAGCCAGCCTAGCTATGGGCCAATGAGAACCTTCTCTCAAAGAAAACAAGGTGGATGACTCCTAAAGAACAACGCTCAATGTTGTTCTCTGGTCCCTGCATGCATGTGCACACGTGTGCACACACATACACATGAAGACACATATGCATAAAAATAATTAAAATAGTTGTTAATTCGACACACTTCATTCCAGGATCTCTCTTTCCCTGAACTTCTAGCCTTTCTCCCCCAAGCCAGAATAGTTCCTCCTGGTGAGCAAACATGGGGCCCTCCCTCCTCTGCATCCTGAACCCTAGGGGCAGCCTGTGTGGTGCATTCCTGGATAAGTCCAAAGGAGGCACTTTCCCCTGTGCTGTGGATATATGTGCTGGAACTTTTCATAGAAAGAAAGGGTGTTGCTATATACCCTGGCTAATCTATGAATTTGTATTTGAATTTCTGATCCTCCTGCCTCTGTGTCCCAAGTGCTAGGATGTTGACTCACACCCTCGCATCCCCCTGTGGACACTCACCCTCTGTTCTTGCAGTCATTACTGGCCTTCCACAGCAGGAGCCTAGGACATTTGTCCAGGCCAGTGAACACAAGCCAGAGGGCCACCACATCTTTCCCATGCTCAGCTTTGTATTCAAGTTCTGGGAATTGAACTCAGGTCTTTTGGCAAGCCCTTTCAAGCCCCACAATGGGAGTGCTGAAAGCAAAGAGAGATCCACCCTTTAGACCGGGCCATTTGTTGTCAGGATGGGTGGGTTACTTAGAAATGCTACCAGAAAGTTTGGTTGGCTAGAACCTGAGTAACACCCAAAATGTCACACTCTTAACTGCATACTTTCAATTTTATTAAACCACATCCTTTGATTACAAATACATTAATGCAAACTTCAAAGGAAAACAGTGATGAATTTGTGTCAATGGCTTCCCCTTCCTTTCAGGTAATAAGGTTAGAGAGCCAAGTAACACGCTATAGATCAGCTGCTGAAAACGCAGAAAAAATAGAAGATGAACTAAAGGCAGAAAAACGGAAACTCCAAAGAGAGGTAAACTCCCTAGGCCTTTTCTAGGGAACAAATGGGGCATGACTGTCCCTTAGGGTCTGTAGAGAGTGGATTGAGCAAGTCCGGGTCATTCATTACTTTCTCAGCCCGACCACCCCGAGTTGACATGTCACCATAGGCATCATAGCATGGCCAGATTGGGCTTCTTTTTCCTTTATTCTTTTATTCTATGTACACATTTGTCTGTGTGAGGATATTGAATTCCCTGGAACTGGAGCTACAAACAGCTGTGAGTTGTCATGTGGGTGCTAGGAATTGAACCCGTGTTCTCTGGAAGAGCAGCCAGTGCTCTTAACCACTGAGCCATCTCTCCAGCACTGTCCCCCGCCCCAAGCTGGGACCCCGTTGAGCATGCGCTGCAGGACTCATCCAGAAACATCAAGTTATAGAGAGCAGCCAGGGCTCTTAATGCACATCTTGTGGCGTACAGGGCAACCTAGGAGAGGTTAGCAGGGGTGGAGGCCAGCGCTGTGCTGAGTGGTTTGAAGCCACCTGTCATGATTCTTCTCTTTCTTTAAAAACGGAACGTTTTACTTTCCTGAAGACACTTGGTAAGGTTGCCTGCCTGGAAGATACAACGTCTGCTGAGCCTGTGGCTGCATGCCAGACAGTAGCCACAGTTAATAATTGGATCATTTCTTTAAATGTTACAGACCTAGCTTTCTGTTTTCTATTCCCAAGTGCTGATACGTATTGAGGCTTTGGCTATTGCTCCCCCTGCCCACCGGAGAGCCACCTTCCCCAACTGGTCCAGGCTCTGTTGCATTTGTAGTTGATGGCTCACTACACTCACAGAAAAGGAGCATCTCCTAGTTAAGATGCCAGAACTGTGAGCCACATACTGTTTTTTTTTTCATATATTGTTTTTCTATTAAGAAACACACATAGGATGGAGAGATGGCTCTGTGGTTAAGAATACTTGCCGCTCTTGCAGAGGACCCAGGTTCCGTTCCCTGCCCTCACGTGACCACTGATGAATTCCAGTTCAGGGATTCTGGTGCAACCTTCTGGCCTCCTTGGGTGCCTGTGTGCGCGTGGTACACAGACATAAACATGTAAATAAAATAGAGCACTAACTTTCATAAATAGCCTCGTGACCAATTATTTAAGAAGAAATTCATGCAGGCACAGCACTCACAGCACTCACACCATTTTTGGGATTTCAGCGTGGGTGGGCTGTAGTTGTGCTTTCCAGGAGAACCATGCAAACCTCGGTCCTGTCTCGAGGAAGCAGGGACCCCCAAACTCACTGCCTCTTCACCTTCTTCCAGCTTCGATCGGCACTGGACAAAACAGAAGAGCTTGAGGTGAGCAACGGCCATCTAGTGAAGCGACTGGAAAAGATGAAAGCCAACCGCAACGCACTCTTGTCCCAGCAGTAAACACCGGCAGCAAGCGGGCAGCATGCTGGGGACTCGGGCGCCGTGTGGCTTCAAAGGCTTTCTATGTGTACCGTCAGGAGCGCTGCATCTTTCCCTGCCTCTGAGGGGAGAAGTGCTTCCGTGCAGGGGTCACCTGGGAAACCCAACAGCACCAGATGCTTCTGTCTGCAGAGTCCTGGCCTGGCCGGGGGACGCTCAGAGCCTGCAGCTTTCTTCATAAGCACACTGGGTCTCATGAGAGCTCTGGACTTGATGCACAGGGGCCTCCTAATGCCTCCAACAGGGGCTATTGAGGTCAATGTTAGCGTGGGACTTGATTTTCTTTTGTGTCTTGCTGAAGGTTAGGGGAAATGGTACAGTGTTGGGGAATATCCATGGTGGACCCTCCAGGCTGAGTGACTCTAGTAGTATCTCTCCGTCCCTGCTTCCCATACACAAAACACTGTGGAACCACAAGCCATTACCAAGCAGAGCTCCTCCACAGGAGACAAGGCGATGGTCTAGACATAAAGTGACCTTAAGGAGACTCTTTTCAAGCAACAAATGAAGCTTTTTCTAAGGGACTTTTGCATCAGCTCAGTTATGAGAGTACTTTCTCCCAGGGTCATTAGGCGGCAGCTTCACCGAAAACAACAGCTTTTCATTTGCTTTATTTAATCCTTATATTTGGAATTGAAGTTGTTAACTTCTTTTAAAGAATGTACTGCTAGGTAAACATTTTAAAAAATGAAATGTTAAAGAGAGCTGTGTGTGTGTGTGTTCTTTTTTAAGATTTATTTATTGCTGGGAGGTGGTGGTGCATGCCTTTAGTCTCAGCGCTCAGGAGAAGAGGCAGGTGGATCTCTGTGAGTTCAAGGCCAGTCTGGTCTACAGAGGGAGTTCTAGGACAGGCTCCAAAGCTACAGAGGAAACTCTGTCAGGAAGAAACAAAAAAGGAAAAGATTTTATTTATTTTTATGTGCACGAATGTAGGCCTGCATGTGTACCACATATGCCAGAAGAGGGCATTGGGTCCCCAGGATTTACAGACGGTTGTCAGTCACCAGAGCCAAACCCAGGTCCTGCAGCCAGAACTCTTAACCACTGAGCCATCTCTTCAACCCCCAAAGCCATGTGCTTTTACTTGAGACAGAGGACTCCTCCTTGAAAGGGGTCAGTTCTCTCTACCATGTGAGTCCTGGGCATTAAGATCATCAGCCTATCGGGCTGGGTGGTGGTGGCGCACGCCTTTAATCCCAGCACTTGGGAGGCAGAGGCAGGCAGATCTCTGTGAGTTCAAGACCTGTCTAGGCTATAGAGTGAGTTCCAGGACAGGCTCCAAAGCTACACAGAGAAACTCTTCCTTGAAAAAACAAAACAAAACAAAAGGAAAAGATCAGGCTATCAGGCATGGGTAACAATCGCCTTTAAATGCTACCTCACTGGCCTCATCTTTTTAAGCATGTCACATAAATTCAATTTTTCTTCTTTCCCTGCTTCTTTAAAGCTGATTCAGACCCAGTGCGCTGGGATATATACTGAATAAGGAAGGAAGGTAGACTCGACTACAGGACCGGGGAGACGAACGCTGATTCTCAGTTACACTTTGTACGTGCCGCGTTTCACATAGGGCTGGAAGCGGGCCGACCTCTGACCGTGACTGCGAATGTGAACTAAAACAACAGCATCGAGAGATGCCTGGGGTGTGAGTTCAAGGAGTTAGAAAAGCAGGAGTCAAAGCTGGAGGCGGTCAGGCCCGTGTCCACCCAGAGGAGGCAAGGCAGGGTTCCCAAGTAACCCTGTACTTCCATAGACCAGCCACTCACAGGGGACAAGCACTGGGAGGAATCTGGGTTGGGACCTTTCTTGAGGGAAGGTATACTGAGTAGCCTTCACCGCACATCCCAGGCACCGTGAGGATGGTAGGAAGGAGAGAAACTGGGTGGAAATCCCTCTGGGAGCCTCTCCTGACCCTGCTGGGCCAGCCGGCCTGCAGCAAAGCTGTGTGTACGTCATGGTCTTATCCCTATGGGCGCTTCCATGTGCTTCAATGTAAGTGCATTGAAGCAGTTTAAAACCAAAATAGATAATCCCATAAAGAATTCTGGTAAGCCGGATAGTGGTGGCCCGAGCCTTTGATCTCAGCACTTGGGAGGCAGGGGCAGGTGGATCTCTGTGAGTTCAAGGCCAGCCTGGTCTACAGAGTGAGTTCCAGGACAGGCAGGACTGTTTCACAAAGAAACCCTCTCGAAAAACCATAAGGGGAAAAAAAAAAAAAAAAAAAAACTAGTAATGGTTAACCCTTCTGTGGCACCTGAACATGAAATCTAATGCTTTTGTGTATCTTCACTCATTTAATGTCCATGACAACATCATGCAGTAAATATTGTTGCAGAAATTTAGAGTGTGCATTGCACCCGGTTCCTAATCCACAGGAAGCTAAGCCACAGTGTCAGAATGTATCCCATAGGAAAGCTTTTCCTGCAGGTGGGGCTGCTGAGGCTTGGTGCTGGCTTCTTTCTTCCCTGAGACCCAGCCTTCCTCAGCCTGGGTTCTGTTCACAAGCCGGAGCATGCACGGGTTGGAGTGACTGCCCCATTCACTGCAGACTGTTGAGCTGTGTCCTTGGTGTCTGCCCTCACATGCTGGGCTGGACTGCACCCCAAATTGCGACAGGAAATAAGCCTCTCAGTGCTGTGAAATATCACCACTGGGGCCAATGCTGTAAATGGGATTCTAAAAATTGAGAGTGCTGGTTGAAATCCTGGGCCAGAAGCACTGTTGTTTCTTACAAATGGTATTGACTTTTAGAAATAAAATAGCATTCCCGCCAGAGCAGCTCATTCAAAAACAGAAGTGGACACTACAAATCCAATCCAGACTGCAATGAGGAGTCCCCCCTCCACCCCCCAGTCCCTGCACTTCACTAACAGCTAAAGTGGCAGCCAGAGGATCTGCTCTGCACAGATAGATGGCCCAGTGGGTAAATGCCTGCTGCACAAGTGTGAGACTCTAAGTTTGGTCCCCAGTACCCTCATAAGCTGGGCATAGTGGCACGTGTGCCTGCCACCCAACACTTGGGACAGAGGTGGATGGGTCCTGGAAGCTTGCTGGCCAGACAGTCTAAATGAAATGGCAAGTTCCACATTCATTAAGAGAGCTGTCTCAAATATTAAAGAAGCTATCAGTGAAAGACATCCTGATATCAACCTGTGACCTGCACACCTTGCCTGCAGGAGTGAATGAACTGGAGTGAACGTGCACAAAACACACACACACACACACACACACACACACACACACACACACACACACACACACACACACATGATTTTGTTTTGTTTTTTAAAAGAATCCATTTGGAGACAGGGTCTCATTGTATAACCCTGGCTGACCTAGAACTTGCAATGTAGACCAGGCTGGCTTCAAACTCACAGAGCTCTGCTTGCTTTTGCCTCCCAAGTGCTGACACTAAAAGCCTACACCACCACACCTGGCTGCTGCTATTTTTGTTGGTTCTCAAATACAGATTTCTGGTGAGTACGGTGCCACCCTCTTAGGGAATGGTGAAGGAGTGTCCACAATAAGGCCACTTCTCAGTGGGAAGCAGGACCATCTCTGAGGTTGCCCATGGTGGGATGGAGAAACATCAGTTCTTGGCTGTTCCAGTGTCAAATACACTCACATCTGTTTGTATCACTAAGTGGTCGAAACTAGATGTGGCACCTGTACGTGTATCTGCCTGGGTGTCTGAAAATGATGGAGCTGCTGTCCCTGACTTGGTTCTCCTACCTGCAGCCACATGTAGGCGTCATCTGACCCCTGATGCTTGGGGACCACAGAGATCAGAGTCCTACCCAGAAGCCTCAGGGACAATGTTCCCAGTTCTCAAGTGATTGAGAACTGAGCAAGTTGTCCCCTAGTCCTGGCCTGTGGCGAATGCCACTATTTGTCTGTCTGCTGTCCCCACCTTCTGCCTGCTTCTTCCTCGTCTTCACTAGAGCTGTCCTGATTGCCACCTGCCGGATGGGTCTGACTGGTCCCCAGGGGCACTGAGTGCATGGCAGGTACCTCAGGTCATAATGAAGTTGCTTGACTGGCTGGCTGATATGTCTCCCACAGGCCACCCAGATGGGTGGCAGAGTAGTGAGAACACCGGATACGCAGGGAAGGGCCTCAGACCCAGGACTAAAGCTTCATGTGAGCTCTTCCTAGACTCCAGGGGCTTCCGCCACTGTTGTTGGTGTGGGAGACAACAAGAAAGAGAAGATACTTCAGGTTTGTCTTCATTCCTCCCCTCTAGCTCTGGATCCCTCACCACCGGGGGCCAGCAGACATCATCCAACTCTCCTAAGAGTGGCGCCTACGTCCAACCCTAATCTAAACAAGGCATGCCTATCCATGTCAGGTGTGGTGTGATGTGTTTCCCCTCCTTTCCCCAGCTGCCAGTAGGGTGATCCAGGGAGAGGCCATCTCTATTTTACCACTCTGAGCTGCCTAAGTGTTCTTAACCTGCCACAGCCCGTGTGGAGGTCGGCAGCTACTAAGAACACGAGTTCATCCACCATAGTTAAGCTAAATGTTCTTTATTTTTCCATGTCCAAATTTCATATCCCATTCCCCCAATTTTTTTTTTTAAACCTGGATCTCATGTCATTCTGATGCCATAAAGAAAGTATTGTTTTCCCTGTCTAGGCCATTTGGGTGCTGTGGCACAACTGTGACAAAAGACACTAGCTTTATTTCCCCCCAAATATTAGAAGAGTCTGGAAGGTCACCCTACATGTGGAGTCAGCATAGCTGGGATTTGGCAAGAAAACATGCCAAGGGGTGTGCAGGAGAATCCCTTGGGGTTGCAGCAGGGGGCAAACAAGAACTAAACAGGGATGGAGATGCCAGGTGAATGGATCTGCTGAGCTGCTTCCTGGGGGACCACTGTCAGGAAGGAGGCCATCAGCAGAGCTGACTCCTAGAAGAAACAAAGGTCTTGGGTCTTCTATAAGTGTGTGCATGCAAATGGAGGCCAAGACAACCTCTTGTGTCATTTCTCAGAAATACTAACCTCAAGACTCTGTCTCTCATCTCCCTGGTTTGGAGCTCACAATTCACCTATTTACACACACACACACACACACACACACACACACCACTGAATTACAAGTGCATGCCATCAAATCTGGATTTTTTTTTTTCTTTTGTGGGTTTTTACATGAGTTCTAGGGATAAAACTTATGTACTCAAGCTTGCAAAGTTGACCGAGTTAGTAAACATTCTATGGTCCCTAACTGATTTTTCTTTAAATATTGTTAATGAACACCACTATCAAGGACACAGGCCTAAGAGTTCTCTTACATACACACTGCTGGTGAGAATATAAAGTAGTCCGTCACTATGGAAGTCAGTGTGGAGGGTTCACAAATAACTAGTAACTATCTTCCACGTGATCCGGCTGTGGCCTTCCTGGTTGTTTACCTGGAGGACTCTAAGTTGACACATCACAGACACACGTGCACGTCTCTGTTTACCGCAGCACAATCATTAATAGGCAAGTCATGCAACCAACCTATGCGTCCAGGGGTAGAGGAATGGATGAGGAAAATGTGCTGTGCATACTCAATGGGATTCTTTTCACTCATGAAAAGAGGGTCGTGTTAGCTGAAGGATAATGGGAACAAGTAGAGATAAGTGAATTAAGCCAATCTTAGAAAGACAAATACTATATGCATAAAATCATGTGAGTATATATGACTTGGAAGTAGAGGTAAAATTGCCACAGGGGACTAGGGTGACAAGGGGACGAATGGGAGGGGAGGGCACACATCAAATACAGATATACTTACACAATTATTTGTGATTTGAAAAGTTTACATAAGTTTCCATGTAAATCTTCATATGCACTTAAATTGGCCAGAAGTAAACATCTTGGCAGTCCAAATTTAGTTTGTCCACGTGTGATGGCAGAGAACACTCACTGTCAATTTTGTTTTTGTTTGCTTTAATTATTGAATATTTGTCAAGCATGTCTTTGTTTCAAGAAAATCTTGAATTGAGCTAACCAAAAGTAACCCTTTGTACAACTCTATAATTCAGTAATGAGTGTGGGCACAGAGCACATGGCCGTCACGTGCCTTTTCTGTTTCAGCCATCTGTGTGCTTTCTGAGCGATTTTAGCAACAGTGTGCACCCTTCCTCTCCATGGAGCCTTCCTCGGAAAGCCAAGCACAGATCACCTCTATACATATCACGTGGCCAAATGGAGCAAAAAGGAATCATCAGTTTCTCCTTTCAAAATGTCAGAAAACTTGGCTTTTTAAAATTTTCCTGCACATGTGCGTGTGGGTGCCCTTGGGAGCCAGAAGGGGGTGCCAGGTCCCCTGAAACCAAAGTTAGAAGAGGTCATGAGTCCACATGTATACCAAAGTCCTGTGTTTCAAAAGAGAAGCAAGCGCTCTTAACCATGAAGACATCTCGCTAGCCCCTGGGTGTTTTGTTGTTGAATTCACCGTATCTGGAGCCCCACATCAGACAGAAGCTAAAGGTTTACACCTCATTCTGCTCTAGCTGAAATTTATCAGCAGATGTAAATAGCCATAGCCTGAGTCAAATCTTTTAGGTTGATTGACACTTCTTTACAAGCTTGAATGTCCTTTGAAATAAAGTAGATCCATGGGTTGTCCCTCTGTCAAATCACTCACCTGAAACTAAGAAAAAGTGATTGCAACCGAAAAGCATTTCAGCCAATTGATCTTTAGTATTGTTGAAAAGTTTTGTCTTATACATGTAATGGTTTGGTGTTTTAATTAAAGATTTTTCACTTTAGTGAATCATCTTGGTCTTTCATAATTTCCTAGCAAAAAATTTCTAAGCTGAACTAATCTCTTTTGTATTCTTTCCAGCTCAAGTTATTTTATGTTAAGGGACTATCTGAGCCATTTTATTGCTTGTCAAAGTTACAAAGCCCAAGTCCTATAAAACATCACCTACAAATCAGAGCCAGTGGCACAGACCTGTCATACCCGGGAGGCTGAAGGAGGATTGAAAGTTCAAACCCACAGGGAGAAAGAATGCTTGCCACGAAGCCTGATGACCTGAGTTTATTCACTGGGACACACTCCTGCAAGTTGTCACCTGACCTCTACAAGTGTGCTATTGTAACACACACACACACACACACACACACACACACACACACACACACACACTTTTAAAAAAGAGCTGGGCGGTGGTAGCACACACCTTTAATCCCAGCACTGGGGAGGCAGAGGCAGGTGGATCTCTCTGAGTTTGAGGCCAGCCTGGTCTATGAAGCAAGTTCCAGGAAGCGAGTTCCAGAACTGTTACACAGAGAAACCCTATCTCTAGAAACAAAATAATAATAATAATAATAATAATAATAATAATAATAATAATAATATAATATTATTATTTTGAGGTCTGCCTGGGTAACTTTATAATACTTTGTCTCATAATAAAAAAGTAAAGGCAGGCATGCTGGTAGACACTATTAGTGCCAGCATTTGGGCAGCAGAAATATGTATCACTGTAAGTTTGAGGCCAACCTGGTCTACATAGAGAGCACCAGAACAGCCATCCTTCAAATAGATGATCTGCTGTCTTCAATAGTTTAAAATATGTAGTGTGAATTCTAATTGGCCTTAATAGTAAAAACCTAAAGCCAAATATCAGGGTAAATGCTGAAAAATCAGAGAAGGAGCCAGATACTAGTTCTTACCTCTACAAAATCCTCAGACCAAAAAAGGGTCAAGCTCCTGTCTCCTCCCATCTTATATTCCTCTTTCTGCACAGCCATATCTCTTCTGTCTCCACCTCCTTAGTTTTGGGACTAAAGGCACTTACACTGTGAATATGTGTTGCTCTCATTCGTTCATAAATAAAGCTGCTTTGGCCTATGGCAGGGCAGAATATAGCTAGGTAGGAAATCCAAGCAGATACAGGGAGAAAGAGGAGTCAGGAGAAGGTGCCAGCAGCCACTGAGGAAGCAAGACATGTAGGAAATGAGGTAATGGCAAGGCCACATGGCAATACATAGATTAATAGAAATGGGTTAATTTAAATGTAAGAGTTATCTAGTAATAAGTCTGAGCCATTGGCCAAACAATTATAATTAATATTAAGCCTCTCGGTGATTATTTTATAAGTGACTTCTGGACTGGTGGGCAGAACAGAAACCTCCAATTACAAAAATGCAGACTCATAAAAGATCTGACACTTTCTGTGTTGTCTCATTGGGTATAAGGGGATCAACAGTAGAATGAATATCTGATAGATATCTTCCAGTCCAGGAAAGAACTTTCCAGAGCTTCTAACTGTGCTACAGAAGTCAATGGGGAAATGCTACCCGCCTAGTGTGGAAAGTGGTGTGCAGCTGTCCTCAGTATGCCTTCCTCCCAAAACACTTCCTCAGCTACAGGGCCTCCACAGTTCAGACCTATGCACCAGCCCAGAAGCTATCTGCCAAGAACAGGGCATATAGTGTTCAGTTTACTGTGAACCTTGTCTGAACCAGCTTGAAGAACAGACACCAAACTTCATTAGCTTGGCCGCAGCCATGGCTTATTTTAAAAGAAATGGTGGTTTCAAAGGTTAAATCCAAAAGTCACTGTAGGTGAGAGGAGGCTTGCATGACCAATTAAGTCACTGGAAGGTGACATTGTGCAGGCTCACATTCATGTTTACAGTTCACTGTACAGCACCCAGCTACTGGTTGGTCAACATGAATTTGGTCAATCTATCTGTTAATGAAAGAATACACGGGCTGCAAGTCAAAGGACTCTCTATGACTGGCAGTTTTGAGGTAGGCCCAGCTTTAAAGACTTTTGTCTTTATTGAGAGGGCCTCCATCACGCTTCAGTAATTAAGGGTATGTCCTAACAAACAAAGCCATCCATTCTGCTGCAGAGTTGTTGGTCCTCCTGGATAGAATAATTTTGTGCAGGCTTAAATTATCTCCCAAATCTGTACTGAGAACACAAACAAAATATGTGTGTGGGAGGGACTAGAAAGACGATTCTCGCTGTTCTTGTACAGGACTCCAGCTGGAATCACAATCTCCTGTTAACTCCAACTCCAAGGGACCCCATGCCCTCTTCTGGCCTCTAATGACACTGCACTCATCGTGTACATGTGTAATTACTAATAAAAATCTTCTTTAAATGTGTATCGGAATATTAAAAACTCCAGCAAGCAAATAACTTCATGTAATCATATAAAAATCAAAATTAACGGAAAAAGAATGCATGATAACAATTTCGATAAAAAAAAAAAAAAAACATGATCAGCCTGACCAAAAAAGGGGAGAGGAGAAAGGGGGTACTACTTGGATAATTTTCTCATCTCGAGTCTTGTTCTGTTACTTTTATTTTTTAACTGATTGTCCGGAAATGTTGTCTTGCTTTCTGGAATTTTGTGGTGCACCCCAAAGTTTTGCCCCAGAGGCAAATAAGTGCCCCACCCTAGCCCCCTTCATCCTGCAGGAAGGGAGACTGGGAGCAGTAAAAGCCATAGAGGTTCACGTCCAGGATAAATGCAGCTATAGAAACCAGGAAACTCACCAAATCTCACGAGAAGACACTAGACACCTGGCCAGCCAATCCAAGCCTGCGGCTCCTTCCCGCGCTTTCGATCCCCACCAAGCCAATCAAGCCAATCAAGGTGCAGGCCCGTTCACACAGGCCAATAGGAGCGCTCCTCGAGCGGTGGGCGGGCCTCCGGCAGCCGTTACCAGACAAGCTCCGGGACTCAACTCAGTTAGGAAGCAGAGTAGGCGGTAAGGGGAACCTGGCGGAGAGGTGTGACAGCAGGGACCGGACGACACTCACGGTGAGCCCAACATGGAAGTGAGACCCCCGGGCAGGGGGGCTTGGGAGCTGATCCATTCGTTCAGAGCTGTCCAGCCCAAGGCCTGGAGACACATTGCATTTGTGATCCCGCCATCACACTAGTTTGCTCTTGAGCTCATTCTTGCAACGGTTTCGTTGGGTGTTTTTTTTGTTTTTGTTTTTGTTTGTTTGTTTTTTGTTTTTTTTTTTTTTTTTAGTTTTTTTTTTTTTTTTTTTTAGTTTTTCAAGACAAGGTTTCTCTCTAGCCCTGGCTGTCCTGGAACTTGCTTTGTAAACCAGGCTAGCCTCGAACTCACAGAGATCCACCTGCCTCTGCCTCCTGAGGGCTGGAATCAAAGACTTGCACCACCACCACCACCAACCGGCAGTTTTGTTGTTTTATAAGATAAAGTGATGGATCGGCTTGCAGACAAAGATCACTTGGTGCATAAATGAGCTGGTCCTTGGGATCATTCATTTATTGCTTTATGTTGCTTGCCATTTCCCGGCTCTCTAAAGTTTAAACATTGCAAGTTTTAGGGTTCTGATCCTAGATATTTAATGAGTATTTTATGCGGAGCCTTTCCAGGCAACAAATTACAGGTTCAATGGTGTTCAAATTTTCCTAGCAAGAAAGGATCCAGACTGTTCTGGATGTCACCGTATGACTGCCTTCGAACTCCTGATGCCTCATAGTGTGTGGAATTCTAGGTGTGAGTTGAAGTTGATTGGGAAAACATCAAACAAGACTAAAAAGGTTTTTTTGGGTTTTTTTGGGGGGGGGGTTGTAATTGTTTTTAATTTTAGAAAAGAAGGGGATCTTGGAAACTAGATTTGTTACTTGCAAGAAAGTATAAAGAAGCTTTGTATAGAATGCCTGGAGATGCTATGCTACCGGATGCTGGGGATCCGAACTTAGATCCTTAGGCTTGTAGCAAGCTTGTTACCTTCTCAACTCCTTGTTTGTTTTTCATAACTGTACAGTTTGTTTAGGAAACAATTTCTATCTAGACTTGACAACAGACTCAAAATAGTCTTTGAGATTATTGTGACATCTTAATGTCCAATGTCCTGGCTGCGGTGGTTAAATAATAGCCCTCATTGTTCTTGTGTTTGAATACTTAATCGCCAGGAAATAAAACACTTTAGTAGGATTAGGAGGTATGGTCTTTTTTGAGGAAGCATGTCATTCGGGGGATGTGCTTTGAGGTTTCGAAAGCCCACGGCCGGAGCAGACTCACTCTTCTGCTGCCCATGAATCTAGATGTAGACCTCTCATGGTGCTACTCCTCCAGCACCATGACCTGCCATGCTCCCTGCTATGACAGCGAGCTAAGCCTCTGAAAGTGTGAGCAAGCTCCCAGTTAAATTTTGTAAGGTTTTTCTCGGTCATGATGTCGCTTCGCAGAGACAGAACAGTGACTGAGGTACCTGCCCTTTTTATATTTCATGTACTGTAGGAATTTAAAAAGAATGCCTTGCTTGAGGTTTTTTGGTGTTGTTTGTTTTTTGTTTTTAACATAATTCTCTATTGATTCTTTGGGAATTTCACATCATGCATCCCAGTCCTGCTCACCCTCCAGTCTCTCCATACAGGTAGAAAGAGAGAGAGAGAGAGAGAGAGAGAGAGAGAGAGAGAGAGAGAGAGAGAGAGAGAGAACACAAGTCAGATTTGGTGGCATGTCCTATAATTTTAATACCTGAGAGTTTGGAGACAGGTGAGCCAGCCATTCAAGCTCATCCTTGGCCACATAGTGAATTTGAGGCCAGTTTGGGATATGTGCAGACCCTGTCTTAAATAAAATAAAAGGTTACTCAAGTGTCCTACCTGTTTTAATGTTTATTGGCTCAGATAGCAGAATCTTTGGCTCTTTAACTGCTGCTTTGCTTATTTCTAAGTTTTTTTTAACTCTGTGTCAGGTGTACTAACAGTTCAATGTTGTACCTTTTTCTAGAATGTACATCTTTGAACTATGCAGGCCACTGCAGTGGTAGAAACCAATTCTGATAAAAACTACCAGAAAAATGGAAGAGACCTTCAAAAAGGTGAGGGTTCAAGGCTCAGATAAACCAAAGTTTCCCCCCTTCAGGGTTGCTGTTTTAAAGCCTCTCTCAGCAAGATGGTACAATTCAGCACACTGTTAACTTTGTCAAGTCCTTGGTGAGTTTGTGGTAGCTGCGGGCGAACTGCTTTTATAATTGTGTAGTAGGAAAGGCAAAAGACAGACCTCATACGTCCATAGAAGACCGACCTGCTTGACTAATCTGTTACAATTTTGATATAAGCCAGCATATACATTAATTCGCTATAAGCATGAAATGAATGAAATAGTGTCCCTGTGTGAGTCTCTGTATTTATTGTAGCTAAGCATTAATCTGTATCTTTTATCAGTGACCTCAGATCACTTGCCGTGGCTTAATTCCATCTTCCTCCTCCCTGTGCTACTTTGCCCTCCTCCTCTGTATCTGCTCTTCAGGTCAGGCCCTCTCCTTAGGACTAAATATTCCCATTCAGATGCAGTGCCCAGTAAGTCTTAGAGTGGTACTTAAGCAGGGAGTGGCCAGTCGGTGGTTCTTGAAATAAAGTGAGCTAATTGTGCTTTTTAGTAAAATGAAATAGAAAATCCCAGAATGCATTGCTCCAAGAATTATTACTGCTTTAGAAGCTTTAGGTCCACTGCTATGCACATGTGTCTGTTATTTAGTACTCTCTCTAGTCTTACTTCTGCGTTCTTGATCTGCCTGCCTTCACTCTCCAAGCTTCTTACAGGCGCTTTCCACAGCTCAATCCCAGTCACCCTGTTAAAAGGCTTTCAGTGGCTTTCCCGCCCCTTAGGATAAGAGCCAGAGTCCTTAGCAGCTCCCCACACTTCTCTCTGGCTCTCTTCCACACCATAGCCAGCGGCACTTGTTGGATTTATCTAAGACAAACCAGTCTGTTTTGTTCAAAGCCACTTGTCAAATGTAAGGTTTTCCCCAAAGCGCCCCTCCTCTCTCAAGTTGACCTGTTCCATTAGCACAACGGTCAGAACTTCTCTTTTAACTGTGGTGGGGTTTTTTGTGTGTTTATCTATAACCCTTAGGAAAGCCATAAGCTGCGGGGGCAACACCAGTGTCCTCTTGCCTTCATTTATTTATATACTGCCTACAACTGACCAACCCCAGTAGATACCCCCAAATTTATTAAATGATACTATTTTTTAAAATTTCTCATTAGACCCGTCCACAAGTAAAGTGGCTGCCCTATAGAGGAAAGACTTCTCACCACGGAAAGAATTCAGGAAGGGTCATGACACTTACATCATCGTGGATAGTTATAGCAGAGCGCCATTGGTTAAGTGGCTTAAACAACTTCAGAGTATTTTCTCATAGTTCTGGGGTTGGAAGTTCCGGCTGAGATGTCAGGATGGAGATGCTCTGAGGTATCACGTCCTAGCTGGTAAATGGTTCATATTTCATCTTCTGATGGTGTGTGGTACTCTGCTGCATTTTATGGAGGAGCAACCCTGTCATGAGGGCCCTGCAGTCATGATCACTAAAGGGCCAGCTTTAATAATCATCACAATGGGTGTTACAAAGGCTATTTGTGTTTGTCATCAGTGATGTAAAAGTAGCCCAGCATTTGGAGGAGTTAGGAGCAGATTACGCCTAGTTTTTTTTCAATGTTTAGTTTCTATGATGTTGATAACATATTCTCTTTTACTTTTTTGAGCAGATAAACCTTATAACTTTAAGAAAGAAAACGGGTTACTTTCCAGTGGTTGCAACGGAGTCCAGCTGACTTTTCCTGATGGTAGATGGGATTCCTTGGCAGTCGAACAAGGAGCTAGTGACAAAGAAATCAACAGCACTGACAAGATGGATTTATCAGAACCATCATCAGTAAATCAAGACACTAATGCAGAGAATATTTTCTCTCAGTCAAGTGAGTTTGAAGACAGTATTGACTATGCTTTTTTGAATGAGACCTACTCTATACATTGTTCAGAATCAAAACTCCAGAATGAAAATCTTCCACATTTATATGCGGAGTTACAACCTGAAGTGCCCAAACAGGCAGAGGCTCTTTTTGGCATTTTAGGACCGCAAGATAATAATAGTGTTGGATTGCAAAGCAGCCATGAGGTTTCAGGTGGAGACCATAGTGACATGCACAAGAGTGACATGGATGATGATTCACAGCAGGAGTATCACAGTGCCGAGCAGGAGTGCATCAGTGCACACTTGCCCTGTGACCCAGCTAAAACAGTAAGCAAATTGAAGCTGGAGGAGAGCGAGTCGGAAACAGCAGGCTATGGCAGTAAGTCTGTTGGCAATTTAGAAGATAATTATGTTAAATTAGAGAGTGATCCTGGCCCCTCTGTGGAGTCACTTAATATTTTAGCACAAAAATGTTCACCTCATGCCTCTAAATTTCAGAGTTGTGATACGTTAAAACAATATCATGAGCCAAAATTTGAAAAGTGTAAGGAACAAGAGGTTGACTTACTAAGCCGTAAAGCGTTTGATGACATTTTACAGAGAAGCAGCTCTCCCTTGAGCCCACAGAAAGGACCCCAAACTAAAATGTTTGCTAAAGAAATGAAACCTCAGACAATTGAAAGTCAAGATTTTTGTGGAAATGGAATTTTCCAGAACAAAACATTACAGTACCATGAGAACCCTGTCTCGTTTCACCAAGACCAAGCCCTTGGGACACAACTGAAGGCTACTAACAATCCTCTCGAGACTTCTGCGACTTCCATTTTTGATGACTCAGTCATATCTCTCTGTGGCTCTTTGCAATACAAAAGCCTCCCGGATCCAGGCTTTTTTTCTCCTGTGTTACCACGTGTGGCAGCCACGGAGAATCAGGCAGAAGTGGAGGACAGCTGCCTGCACCGTGTAAAAAGCAGTGCCACAAATAAAACATGCTCTCCTGATGTGAAAGAACCATGTCTTAAGCCAGTGTCAGATGCCACGATTCAGCAGACACTGGATGTGAGCAGAGGGGCAAATTCAAGGTCTTCTGTCATGTCTGCATCAATCAACACAGAGATAACAATGATGAAAAGACATCAGTCTGATGAGTGGCAAAGTGGGAGGCAGAGTGTGGCCTGTAATACAGACTGGTCGTGCAGTCAGGATTGCAGAGATGCACAGATGGCTGTACCAAAAGAATCAGGAAAGTCGCTCTCAGGGGACTGTTCAAAGCCTAATGGGATGTCCCTGAATGAGGTAAAGTCAATAATATCCAAATTTTCATCTGCACATCCTAGAAGTTATGCAAATGTGGTTGGTTCATTTGGAGTCTGAGTGAGCAAATGCTAGCCTCAAGGGAAAGGATGGCAGGATGCCACAGCTCTGTCTTCTGGCGGCAGACATGGTCAACAAAATTGTTTCAAAGTCTGGTTTAACATTTTACCATTTTGGAACTCTGTATAACATTAATTCCATCATATAATTTTATTTTATATTGTTTTCAGAATTCCTTGGAACTAAGAAAAACATTTAATGCCACAGACAGAAAGAAGCATCCTGAGAGGTAGGCCAGCCGCACACGCTCACACGTGGACTTATTTCTGTGTAGTATATTTAACCATGTAGAATTACAGGGGCTGTAAGGACGTTTACATTTTGGCCGTTTCAGCAGACACACTATAGCAGTGTGGGGTTAGAGACCGTCATGAAGAGCCTGCACTTGCCATTTCTTCAGACGGAAAGGCATCATCTCTCTTCACTCAAACCACAGCCATACTGACTCAGTTTTCTTTTTCTTCCTTTTGAATCACCCAGAGATTAAGCAAACTAGCATCTTAGGGAAAATGCCACATATTTGAAGAGATAAACAGATATACTCACTGAAGCATTGTTAAATGTAACCCTGTTCATCATTCGATTTTCTTTGCATGTATCAATAATCAAAGAGACAGTTGGGAGAGGAATAAATGAGAGTTACGTACATTACCATACTCTGAAATCATGTACCTCTTTTTATTTTTTATGCTCTAAAGAGTTTAGTCTGGTATCCCAAAGCTATAAAACAAAATTTATAAATTAAACATCCAAAACAGTTTATAGCTATAGCTTTTCCTTTATAGGAGAAATTGAATTAAACTACAGGGGAGTATAAGAAATATAAAATCTGGACAGATATGGTGCCACACACACTCGGGAGGCTGAGGCAGGCAAATCTCTGAGTTCAAGGTCAGCCTGGTCTGCAGAGTAAGTTCCAGGATGGCCAGGGCTATACAGAGAAGCCCTGTCTCAGAAAAACTAAAATCTGTTTCTAGAAAGAAGCCTGTCACTGCTGTGGAATATGTCCAGAAGCTTACCTAACCCTGTCTTTTCTTTTAAAGGGCATTTCAGCTTCATGAGGAGATTAATTTGCCGTCCAAGTGCTGTGAGAGAAGTGTTGAGCGGGCGGTGAAGGCAGAGATGCACCTGTTGGATGTTTGCTATCAGATGTGCCATCGCCACTGTAGTCACATTTACAAGCTTGTAATGGAAAGTAAAGCAGGAGTCAATAGGTGTTCATCAATTTTAAATCCAGATTTTCTTAAAAACTATTGCTATGACTTTATTCTAAAAATCTGTTTTCAGTTTTTGAAAGACAAAACATAGGCTATAGTTGGGTTTATCAGTTGTCTTAAGAGTAATAAACTTAGGGCTGGAGAGATGGCTCAGCCATTAAAGGCTAGGCTCACAACCAAAAATATATGAGTAATAAACTTCAAAAGAACGTGTTTCCCTGGGTGTGTTTATGATCCCAGTACTTGGGAGGCAAGGGTAAGGAAGGGCATGACTCAATTAGAGGCCAGCCTGGCATACCTAGTGAGTTCCAGGCCAGCCAGGGCCACATTTTGAGATTTGTTTCAAAAATAAACAACATAATTCTATGTCATGGTGAGGTGTGGTTGCAGTAATTGATCCAGTAAAATAATTTATTATTTACTGTTTGCTGTTTGCTGATAGAGTCCAAGTAAGGGTCAAGTTAGTTGGGGTTTGTGCATGGCATTGTGTCCTATCTACGAATGGTTGCTAATGCTGACCCTAGAAAACGTATCTGTTTTGGTTCGTTGACAGGTAAAATCAAAGATCTGGTAGAGTTAGAACTAAGTGTGTGTTACCATGTTGGTGTTAGGTGAATGGCTTGAGCCTAAATAATGTAGTTTTGTGAACTTTGAACAGGAATTTACCCAGTTATTCTGCTAAGAAGGAATTAGGATCAACACTGCTGTCTGTTCTGGGAGACTTGAAAGTTAGGTACATGAGCTTGAAAGAAAAAGTCCACAAGGGCATTCCACTGGAAGAGCTGCCTCCCCTGTCAATGGAGTCCAAACTGTTATCCGCCTTCGCCGATTTTGCTTCCAGGGTATGTGTGTGTTCTCACATAAAATGTTAACTTTGTTCAGACAGAAAACATACTAAATCTGTTTTCCCCCTTGTTTCTAGCTAATGGAAGAAGAAGCATGTGGGTAACTATAGTTTTATCTAACATAGAACTTACCTGCTTTAAAAACTACTTAAGCCACGTATCTAAATTTTCTGCTTTGTTTCCTTTTGAGAACATTTAAGGAATGTTTATCTATTCAGCCTTGCAGGCGCCGATTCTGAGCCGGGTAATCAAAGCGTACCTGATGTTGATGCTTCCCCGAGCCTACAGAAGGAGTCGTCCCAGGTAAGCAGGGGAGTCCGGGTCACATGTTTGCGTGTCCATGTGTGCAAGCATGTGTGTGCACATGCATGTGGAGGCCAGACCTCATCCTTGG
Source organism: Cricetiscus sungorus (assembly GCA_030556225.1). Classification (NCBI taxonomy): domain Eukaryota; kingdom Metazoa; phylum Chordata; class Mammalia; order Rodentia; family Cricetidae; genus Cricetiscus; species Cricetiscus sungorus. The sequence goes on along the minus strand of JANBXA010000328.1, from coordinate 17,469,799 downwards.
GTAGAGCACACAGGAGCCACCCAGATGTGCATTTGTGCGGGTGGGGTAAGAGGACACCCGGCAGGCAGGCGTGTTCCAGGGCTGCTCGTGTGTGGAGGTCAGAAGACAAGCTCTCGTGTCAGTCCTCAACCTGCACCAGAGACTGGGTCTCTGGCTCGCCACTGCGTTATGCTAGGCTAGCTGGCCTGCAGACTTGCAGGTAGTTCTCTAGTCTCTGTCTTTGTCCCACAGCAGAGGATCTGGGTTACAGATCTGTTCTACTTGCTTGGCTTTTACATGGCTTTGGCTAGCTCCTCAGTGCTGGGACTACAACTGTGCCGCCACGCCCAGGTTTTTACATGACTAAAAGCATGATCAAACTCCGGTCCTCATGCGAGCACTGCATGCACTAAGCTCTGCTCCATCATCTCATCATTTAAATCTCAGTTTGATAGCCTCTAAGGAGTAACTCTCCGAAGCACTCACTTTGTCCTTCCCACTGCACTGACTAACTGCCGTGAAGGGTCTCCCATTTGGAGATGGACTGAGCAAAAGGAGTGAGTGCTGTATAAGCGCCAGTCTTGTTCAGGCGGTTGTCATCAATATGGCGAGGAAGGGAACATGAGTTCATCATAAACCTGGAGACTGAAGGTGAAAGGGATGGGTAAGCCATGATGATTGCCAGCATCGTCATCATGAGCCAGAGGCTCACCCTGCAGGTTAGCTCTCATTTTGTGAGGCAAAGTAATAGGGCTTTCATTTTAGACAGGGAAAGTGTTATTTCTTCCCTTATATAATATGACTTGGGCTTTCCAAGAAAGCTGGTTTAATTACACATTTCAGGCCAGGCATGGCAGCACATGTTCATAATCTCAGCACTCAGGAGACAGTGGTGAGAGGGGCATAAGTGAGATACTGTCTGAAAAATCAGGGAACGGATAAGCAAGAACCCTGGGTGTAGAGTGACACAGAAACCAACTCCTTAGCGAGTAAAATGCAGTCCTATCTAGTTCAGAATGAAAAGTAAAAGACTTCAAATAGTTGCTCTCTACTATGAAATTACACAAACATGATATTGGGAGACCATTCCACTGGGGGGGGGGGAGAAGACGACTTCTTTAAATAGAAGAAATAAATAATAGATCCAAAGCAAGCTAATTTTATATGCTCAGATTTGTTACATTTTTTAAAATAATTTTGCCATTCAACAGTCCATGCAGATCTTCCAATGGCAGTGTAGCTATAGAACAGTCTGTTGATTCAGGGGGGGAAAAACATAAGAGTAACAGTAGTGGTGCTGAGGACAAGCTCTTGTAGAACACTTGTCTAGCATACATAGGGCCCCATCCTTAGTACTGCAAAAAAAATATTTTAAGTAATAAGAAAGTTTAAAATGTAATATAAGCCAGGTGGTGGTGGTGTACACCTTTAATCCCAGCACTCGGGAGGCAGAGGCAGGTGGATGTCTGTGAATTCAAGACCAGCCTGGTCTATAAGAGCTAGTTCCAGGACAGGCTCCAGAGCTACACATAGAAACCCTGTCTCGAAAAACAAACAAAAAGGCACTATAATACAGTTTTGTAGTTTTATTTCTGACTACAAACCAATATAAGGTTACTTTTTTATTTTGTATTGTGTGTATAGGCACACATGTGTTCAGTGCACATGTGGAAGTCAGAGGACAGCCTGTAAGGGCCACTCTCCTCCCACCATGTGGACCCTGGAGCTCAAACTCATGCTGTCAGGCTGGTGGCAAGCATCTTTACTCCAGGAGCCGCCTCACTGGCCCCGAGTTACATGATGCCCATAAGGTTCAATTGATGGCTTGAGTTTTTTGTTTCCTTTTTCTGGTATTACAGATCAAACACAAACTGTCACACATGCTAGGTAAACACTACCCTTGAATCTATCCTAGCCTAGAATTTAAATGTAGAGAACAACTCTGGTCTACATACAGGGTTTTTATTTCCCTTATTTGAAAGCTTATACACTGAAATGAATAAAGGGTTATTATCTCAAAAATTATAAATACTTGTACCATCACTACACACCAGTAGAACCCCAATTCTTACTGGCACTGACCAACAACCTATACTGAGTGTTTTACTACAAAGTCAGATGAAAATGATTTTTCTGTCATACATAGCCTTCTTTATTTGTAGGGCAAAATAATGCAAGTGAAAAGTGCCTGTGACCAGGTAGGATGCAGTGACTGTTAGCCTTTATCTTTGACTGTTTTTATTTAATCCTCAGATGTCTTTTGTATCTGACAGTAGTCATCCTAAACAAGATAAATCACCCATGAATGATGGTCTTAAAAATTGTGATATAAACATAGACTTTACTCAGCTGAAGCTCGATGATAAAGGTAAGGATGGAAATGTGTTGTTTGTGTCGCTTCTAAAAAAACATGTAATGTGTTGGGCATGGTGGCATACACCTTTAATCCAGCATTCAGGAAGCAGAAGTAGGCACTCTGTGAGTTCAAAGCCAACCTGGTGTATACTGTGAGTTCCAGGATAGCCAGAGCTTCATAGTGAGACCCTGTCTCCAAAAACCAAAAAAATAACCAGAAAACACGTAATGTTTAAAATGTCCCCCGTCTGTACTAGTCTTTCCTTCCAAAGGTTGTAATTCCAGATGGTTATTAGTTTTAGTGAGCTGAAGAACCACAGCATGTTTACTGGGTTTGTTATATAAAGATAACGTCATCAGTAAAGGGTAACTGATGAAAGTGAGGGAGGAAGGCTTTCGATACACTGGGCATCAGCATCCAGTGAGGGAAGCCTAGGGCTGAAAAGGGCTTTGTGTTTGGTAGGATAGAGTGAGAGACTGCCTGGCTCTGTTCCACCGTGCTCATCTCTGGGTCTCACATAAAGGCCATCCTTGTCTGGACAGAGGGGTTTGTAACTGTGTTCCTGAGAGACAGACATGGTTCCTTGTGCTCAATGCCTTAGAATACAAAAGCGTTTGTGAAGTAAGTGAAGACTGGTTTGACGCAACAGAGAGGCTGACTGGAGTTGACTTCTCAGGACCTCAGAAAAATGGAACAGAACACGACGGATGGAGCCCAAAGAGTCCATTAGGTTGGTTCTCCAAACTGCAGGAAAATCATAGCCTAGCTTATCTAAAAATGGCGCTAAGCATTCTGTGTTGTTTGGGGGAGAAAATTGGCCAGTTGGAGGTGAATTTTTAAAGAACAAATAGTTATTAAACTCTCATTTCTTGAGACCCAGGGCTCAGCCCACAGGATGCACAGCCTTACTGGACTGGTGAAGGGAGAGGAGATGGCTAGGAGGTGCTTCTGTGTCGTAGTCACTGCTGTGTTACTGTAGCTTCAGTGCCAGCATCTAAACTGTGAAGAAGGCCTTCTTCGTTTTCTCCCCAGATGGATGAGCAGATTAGTACCTTAATGAGGAAGGCAAGGTCTTCTTTCTTTTTTTCAAGAAAGGCTTTCTCTGTTTACCAGCTCTAGTCATCCTGGAACTTGCTCTTTAGACCAGGCTGGCCTCGAACTCAGAGATCCACCTGCCTGTGCTGAGATTCAAGGCATGTGCCACCACCACCACCCGGTGAAGAAGGCAAGGTCTTAACCATGAGAGACAGTGCCTGGACCCAACTGAAACTGTCCAGCCTCCTCCTCTGTAAGATAAAACCAATAGTTTTCACAGTCATTTCAAGAGGCTAAGCTACTCTTACTGCTTATGAAAAATGGATTCATAGGCCTTCCATTATTTCATAAAAATATAACAGATAGAAACTAAGAAGTCTTTAGACAAGTGTGTATACACCTGTGTGCTGGGTGAGGGCTGGGAACCTGTGCTCAGTGGATGGGATCTTAGTTCACGTCCAGCTGTCTCCACAGTGGGGACCAGGGAGATAGATAGAGCGCAGACTTTGTATACTTTTGTCAAATAGGAGATCTATAATCCTAGCTTTACGATACCTAAATTTTCTTGTTATGTATTCCTTCCATAATGACAAGGTCTATACCTGCCATTGATGCATGTTTTGTTTTTTGGTGTGTTGTTTTCCAGCAAGTAGTACACTTAACAAAGTCCAGACACTGGCTCTGGCCAGTGTGTGAGACGCAGGCACTAAGAACCTCTGTGTACCCCAGGTCTAAATAGCAGAGATGAGTGATGCTTGGTGCTTATAATGCAAGTGGTGAACTTTTGAACTACAGGAGACTGGATACTGTGTACCTAACTCTTTATTTTAGGGTGACATGAATAAGATGCAGGAATCTTAAGACTGACAGTCTAGACTCTTGTATTTAATCTGTGGTGCTTGATTTTTCTGTTTGGGATTTGGGATTTAGTTTTAGTTTTTTGTTTTTTTTTTTTAAGGTTACAGTATTTATTCCAGTCTAACTTTGAACTTGTGATCCTCGTGCCTCAACTTTCTCAATGCTGGGATTACAGGTGTCTACAAACATGCTTGGTTTAATTTAGATATTTTCTGACTTTATTACTTTTAATGTATCTTGTGAGCATGTGTGGGTGTGGGTGCCATGGCAGGCGTATAGAGGTCAGAGGACAACTTTAAAAAGTCCATTGTCTCCTTCTGCCGTGTGATTCCTATAGACAGGACTCAAGTTGTCAGGCCTGGCAGTAAGTACATTTACCTGCCATCGAGACTGATGAGTCGAGTCTAATTCCCGTCATCTATATGGTAGAAGGAGAGAACTGGCTCCTGTAAGTTGTCCTTTGACTTCCACACACATGCACTCTGGCATGCACATACAGTGCCCATGCACATACAACACACAAAATCATAAATGTAATAATTGCAATTGGAAAGAAAATGAAATACTAACATTGGCATTTTCTTTAAAATGTTCGATGTCACAGTGGGCATTTCTGTGATATATTTTTTTCTATAATCAGAAATGAAGAATGGTGAACTGCTTCGAAGAAGTAAAGGCTTTTTGATACATGTTGGTGGCCTTTGCCCCTCTGTATCTGAGGTATGTCCAGAATTTCTTGTGTGGGGGGGCTTCACTTTAAAATTTATAAATTATTGTGATGTCTTTTCAACCTTTCACCGATTTTATTTTTTCTTCTAGGCTGATTTAAGGACTCATTTCCAGAAATATCAAGTTTCTGAAATTTCAATCGATGATTCTACTAATTACAGGTATGCTACCAAATTCAAGCCGTGCATTACTGTATGTCTGCTGTGCAACAGATTTCATGAGCAGGAGCCGCTTCACAGGGGAGGCCCAGACAGAACAGATAGCAGCAGCAGTTACGCTGGGTATCAGACTGTTATTCCTGTTTCAGACCCTGGCTGCAGAGATTACAGAATGCACCGTTACACATGGTCTCTTTATCATAGATAGGAGAGTTAACTGGTTTTTGTGTATTTATCTGGCTATGTGCCATTTCATAGCAGAAGAGTACATCATTTACAAAGATATACTCAAGAAACAGGACCGTTTCAGGGCTGGGAGATTGCTTAGAGGTTAAGAGCCCTCGCTGCTCTTCCAGAAGTCTTAAATTCAATTCCCAGAAACCACATGATTTCCTGGGTAGTAGTGGTCTCTGCCTCCCAGCACTCGGGAGGCAGAGACAGGTGGATCTCTGAGTCCAAGGCCAGCCTGGTCTACAGAGTTAGTCCCAGGATAGACAGGGCTACACAGAGAAACCCTGTCTCAAAAAAAAAAAAAAAAAGAAAGGAAGAAAGGAAGACGATTGTTTCAATCCCCAACTCCTTCAGTAACTTGAATTACTTTGAATGAGTTACTCAACCTCTCTGAGTTGTAGCTTCTTTGTAAAATGAGGATAAGGATAATAAATAGTATTGTCATATATTGTTGTTATACTGGGCAAAAAGATAGAAAGTTGGCTTGGAAGGAAATATTTAACTCAATTATTTCTGATGTTAGTTACTTCTGCATTGTTTTATATTTTTAGGTAGGTGCCTGCATCACCCATCTATGGTGTGTGTGTGTGTGTGTGTGTGTGTATACTTTGACATTTATACATTAATCAGAGTATCCAGTTAGAGTGATAATTACTTCATGGAGATATTTACTGTTCTGTCATGAAAATAATAGCTATTGATTTCAGAGGTCAAAACATAATTAAGAGGGGTTTTGCTGTAGCTAGAAACCTAAATTTGTAAAAGTTGGTACTAATTTTCTTAGTTACAGACACTTAGATTGTTTCTTTTATATGACACATTGATAGGATGTTAATGTATTTTTCTCATGTTAAACTAGGGTTGTATCTCTTAGGAATATACTTCGTCTTTTTGGTTTTTTGGTATCTTATAAAATCCTTAAAAATCTTAGTGAGGTTTTTTTTTCTTAAAATACAATTTTTGTGTGTAAATTTAGAAAATGCAGTTAAATACAAAAATATAAGGATATTTAAAAAAAAAGAAACCTTGCTTAAGTTTGGTATACAAACTTCTTTTAACCCTGTATAGAGCTGTTGACTTAACAGGTACCTTTCTGGCTTAGCTTTCTCAATTAAACTTCTGACTAGATTGTTCAAATTTTATTGACATATTTTCTCACTACTAACTATAAGTGCATTTGCATATATTCTGCTAATATTTTCCAGTTTTGCCTTTAACATTTAAGCCTTCGAGCCACCTGGAGTTCATATTTGTACATAAAGATTAACTTTCATTTTTAGGATGTGTAGCCACTTGGCCCTAGGCCTCAGATCTGTACAAATGTATATATCATATAGACTGCAGTTTTAAATATTAAATTTTAACATAATAATTCGTAATTGTTGCAGATTATCCTAGTTCCCCTTTCATTTGCCCTATTTTCAGTTATCCTGAATAAATGCCTATTTATTTGGCCTTGAGCATCTTTAGTCCTAACCCTTGAGAGGCAGAGGCAGGCTGATTTCTGTGAGTTCCAGGTCAGCCTGGTCTACTGAGCAAGCTCCAAGACAGCCAGGACTAAATAAGAGACCCTGTCTCAAAAAAAAAAAAAAAAAAAAAGAAACAACAAACATCACCTGTTTACCCCAGCAAGTTTAAGGACCTGTTTAAGAGCAGCTAGCTCCTCTTGTGAAAGCCATCTTAGTTTTTACAAGAGTAAGTTGGAACTGGCCATTAACAAAGACCCTTGATCTTCTGCTCTGGTGTTTTAGATATGCATCTCTTGCTTTTGCAAAAAACAGTAATGCAAAGATGGCTGTGAAGGAAATGAATGGTATAGAAATCAATGGAAAATCAGTGAACGTGAGGCTTGTGAAAATTCCTGGAGAACACACACCACCACTTTTGTCCAAAACTGGGAATAGCACCAGTGTGAACCCTTTGGAGAAAAACACCAACAAAGAAGGCACCTTCGCCTCTTCTGCTTGTAGACTGCCCAGAGCTAGACCAAGGCAGCTGGAGTCTGAGCAAGACAGTGAGTTTCCCTCCTTGGACCAGGTTAGTTTTCCTAATTGATTAGTCATGACTTGAGTGCTGCTGGAAGAGCTGTTGTAATGACAGTCCTCGAGTTGGCGCACAAGATCAGTACAGCACGATGGCTCTTATCTTAGATCCACCCTAACCTGTGTTTGCACAGCTGCCCTTCCTCTCGTGGAGAAATCTAGATGCCCCACCTGGCTCTGGAGAAACAGGTCCTTCTATCTGGGTTTGCTACCGTCCTTCGCCGTCGTGTTTCTCTGTTCTTGAACAGAGCCACTCTGGTAGTCATTCTTCATCAGTATTGCTTTGGGTTTTTGTTTGTTTTTTGTTTGTTTGTTGGTTTGGTTTTTGTTTGTTTGTTTGTTGGTTTGGTTTTTGTTTGTTTGTTTGTTTTTTAGTTTTTTTTCAGTAACCTTACCTTATACGTCTCAAAACTACAAAACAGTTTCAAAACCCTCATCTTCACCCCACTACAGTTTTAAATGCTTCCTGAAATGTGACAATTTCACTCAACAAAATGTCTGGTATCCAGTGTGATACCATATTTTTTATATGCAGTAAAACTCACTCTTGGTGTTCATAACTAGTCAGGCACTTAGTCATCTCCCACCACTAAAATGAGAGAATGTATTAGCATGCCCAGAGAACTCTCCTGCACTGATGCTCGCCCTGTCCCTGTCCTCCCCAGCCCTTTGCTGGCTCTTGACCACCCCACCATACCTTTAGACACATGGGTGACTGCATTTCCATTCAGACTTTTCTCTGTTGGTAGCACCCACAGCCCTTCTAAGCCCAGCAGGGACTCATTTGCATACTTGAACTAAACCCTTACTTGTCCTGTGTTTTTATTGCCAAGCTTCTCTATATCCATTGTCTTCATTTGCTTGACCATTTCCTCTTTGCCCTGTAATCTGACTTCTTTCTCTAACGTTCACTTTAACTGTTCTGTTTCCTCTTTGCCCTGTAATCTGACTTCATTCTCTAACGTTCACTTTAACCCTGTCTGATGTCAAGGGTGACCTCGATAGTGGTCTTTCCTCCACCTGCTGCCTTCTTGAGCTTGAACAGTGGCAGTCCTGGTTAAAATGCTCCCTTTCCCTGGGGGTAGGGGTAGGGTGGGGACACAAGCCTTTAATCCCAGCAGAGGCAGGCTGATCTCTGTGTTTGAGACCAGCCTGGTCTACAGAGTGAGTTCCAGGACAGCAGGACTGCATGGAGAAACCCTGTCTCAAAAAAACAAAGCAACAAAAAACACCCCCATTCATTCCCTGACACTGAATATTTAGAGTGGGTGTTAGGGCTCACGGTTCTAATCCATAGTAGGAAAGGAGGAAACAGGATTTCCTGGGAGCTGAGCTGGATATTTGGGGACTATGGTCCTCCCTCTGCATTACACAAGCACCTTGCTGTTGCATCTGTCAGCTCCTCCTGTCTCTCTTCAGGTGGGTTTTCAGTGCTCATGGTTGCAGTACCCCAGCTTCATGTAACTAGCTGTAGTGCCTCTATCTGGCTCTGATTATCTGACTGCATGTGTTTCCTCTATGTTCCAGTCCCGTAGACAAGCAATCTCCATGACCTGGCCTGTGAGCCTGGTCATCAGCCTGAAGGCAGCACTCTTTGGTCCAGTCGGCTGGGGCTGTGGGCATTGGGGTGGGCAGAGGGCAGTGTGAAGAGTGCGCTGCAGGTTCTGGGGGCAAGTGTGTGAAGCTCCTGTTGGCAGCTTTCATAGACTTTGTAGCTCTCTTGCCTTTCTAGATATTCTTGTGCCTCTTTGCTCATATTTTCAACATTTGTTTAGAGTGTCAAGAAAAATTGTAGCCAGATTGAGTCTGCTCGGTTATTACCTGAGACACCTGTTCATTTCATACCTCCAAATACATTGAACCTTCGTAGCTTCACCAAGATCATGAAGAGACTGGGTGAGCTGCATCCAGATATCAGCAGGTACTAACTAAAGTCATAACTCTACTTATACTTGTATGTGCAAAGTAGCGTTGAGAACTTCTGACGCCTGGTTGCTTGAGAAGCAGAATTGCTGTCTGTTTCCCTGTTATACAGAGACCACATTATCGAGGCTCTTCAGGAAGTGAGGATAAATCATAAAGGTTTTCTGAATGGTTTGTCCATCAACACCATTGTCAAAATGACTTCATCTTTTCTGAGAAACTCTACTTCCCGTTAGGAAGAAATGAAGAAATATAAAGGTAACGTAGTTGTATGCTTTTATACTTAGATATTAAAGATTTTAGTTTTTATGTAAAACTATTGGTCTTAAATTGAAACAGCAATACAATAGTAAACTATTACATTTTAAAACAGGTACATCATTGTAGTTAACTGTTGATTTAGAGCCAGTGTATTGGTTACTTCGCTTACATCTGACAGAGACAATCTGTAGGAGGGAGGGTTTGCTTCAGCTTCTTGTTTCTGAGGATATAAGCCATCATGGTTGGGATGACGGATGTGGCAGAAAGGCTCCATGGTGACGCAGCGTGTAGATGAGTCCCTTTCATCGCGGCCAGACCACGAAGCACAGAAACACTAAGGTCCAGGCTGTGCCTTCAAAGGCCCAATCCCTCAACACCCCCTCCATCCCCCAATTACCCACTTTAGCAAGCCAGAACCTTCTAGATAGCACTGCTTCCAGGCAGATGGAACATCAAGGATGTATGTTTTCAAATAATTGTACAAAGGGGGACATGCACTAGAGAGGTCCTAGTGTGTGGCAGGCTGGGAGGTGGAGGGTTTGACACGCCAGTAGCTCAAGTACCTCAGAGTGAGCGTGCCTCAACACCTGGCTCCAGCCAGATAGATTCCTCTCAACTGCAGTAACTTGACTGCACTGATGTTATTGATACGTGACAGCTGGTAACCTGTTTCTACAACCAATTTGGTAATTCAGTTAGTGATAGGATTCATCAGTGAATAGGCCAAAGGAATGCATATGCTTGGCGGTGGTAGCTCATACCTTTAATCCCAGCACTCAAGAGGCAGAAGCAGGTGGAGCTCTCTGAGTTCGAGGACAGCCTAGTCTACAGAGTGAGTTCTAGGACAGCCAGAGCTGCATAGTGAGACACTGTCTTGAAAAACAAAAAAAAAAAAAAAAAATAGATAAACAAAAAATTGCATACAATGTACAAGTGAGTTGCAAAATGAATAGTATAGCAATAAATAATATTGCTACCTAAGTTTTTCTAGAATGTGGATTTGGCATAATCAGCACATTTTATTGTTGTTTTTTCTCTGTGTTCTAGATCCTCTAGAAAATCTTTGGAAAGTATGAGTACCCTTCATCAGAGAGTGTTCTACAACACTTAGGAAAATCAAACATCCTCTGCAATTGGACCTAACACATTCCAGTTGATGATCCGCCTTTAAAATCTGGCAACAACTGATACATCTATAGTATTAAAATCTGCATGTTTTATTGAGTATATAGATTTAATTTCAGAATTATTACTCAAGATTTCAAGTGTATTTTGAATTAGAAAAAAAGGTGGTCATGTCCATTTATAAGTCATCATTAATAAGTACATTTAAGAAATACTGTCCAGAAAAAAGTTTATTGTTTCAAAATTCTTTGCATTTGTAAAAATTATGTAAAAATTTTTACATAATTCCATATGTAAAAATGGGATTTTTCTGGAGCTTACTGTAGTTTCAGCTTTTAAGACTCAGATTGGACCATGGGGTACAGATAAGCTGAGTTCAGTATGTGCAAAATTAATTACTGCTTGTGATACATTAGTATGCTTTGACGACAGAATAAAGCACTTGGATATTCAGGTGTGCTGAGGCAAAGTACTGACATTTAAAGTTTCCCTGTTCTGGCCTGTGTTTGACTAAGTTCTGTTGTATTGAGTATAAACTGAAACAATTTTCAAAGGCTAATGTGGTTCCTCATCTCCTAGCATCATAGAATGTAAGGTTAATCCTGTTTGCTTTCTAATAGTAACTAGTGCCCTGGCTGAAGCTGCATTTGTACTGATAATAACTTAACACTTAGTACTTTTTCAAATGTTTAAACTGTTTCTATCCAATTCTTCATTGTTGTTGCTTGATTAAAAATTACCCATTAAGCATTTATTTATTTGATGTTCTTGTGTTTACTAAAGGTAGTCTGTTGGTCTATAGTTCAGTGTGACTCTAGTGCTCTCTAGAAGTGGGAGTTTCTGAGTGTAGGCCACCTATCACTGTTTTTGTGTATACAAACTACTGGGTAAAGATTTCCTTTTTATTTTAATAATTACTTTGTCTCATTTATTTCCGGATTTACTTCACTTATCTGCCAAGAATTAGATTCCTCTGTGTGTATATACCTAAATTCAAAAGCAATTGGTTTGACCCATACATCAGTTTAGTAGAATTATAAAATCATTTGGGGTATTCTCTACATATAAAATCATATGCATTTCATTGAAAGGCTACATTGACAGTTGGCACTAAATATCCTTGTGATCCAGACTAGACATTATCTTTAATGTATTTGGAGAAATTAGCATATCTGTAGTCATTTGCTTTTAAAGAAGAGTAATCAAATATTAATCTTTTTTAGAATACATAAAGGCAAAATAAATTGCATTTCATTTGGGAGAAATATAGTAAGGTCATTTCAAATAATGTTCAGGGGTTTGGAATTAGGAAGTATTTTCTAATAACCAACATAGAAATCTGGCAAAGGGCTGTCAGCAGCACCTGGAAACGGAGACTCTTCACGTGTTAGATTAGAAACTCAGGGGCTGAGTGGCTCCGTGGTTGAGAACACTTACTGATCTTGCAGAGGACCCATGCACAGCTCCCAGCTCCCACATGAGGTTCACAACTGTCCCTAATTCCAGTTCCAGGAAATCTGTTACCCCTTCTGACCTCTGCAGGCACTATGCGTGTGTGTGTGTGTGTGTGTGTGTGTGTGTGTGTGTGTGTGTGTGTGTGTGTGTGTGGTGCACATACATACATGCAGGCAAAACACATGAAGTAAAATGAACATATCTAATAAAAATTTAAAAAATAGGGGGCTTGAGAGATGGCTCAGCAGTTAAGAGCACTGACTGCCCTTCCAGAGTTCCTGGGTTCAATTCCCAGCACCCACATGGCAGCTAACAACTAACTCCGAGATCTGATACCCTCACATAGACATGCATGCAAGAAAAATACCAATACACATAAAATAAAAGTTTTTTATTTAAAAAGTAATTTTAAAAAAGAAATACTTTAAAAAAGAAATACTTTCTGAATCCTTTGAAATCTCAAGTGAAAAATCAAATTTTATGTTATATCTTTAATGTTATAGTTATACTTGTTGATTTTTTTTGTGGGGTGGGGGTTGTTGAGACAGGGTTTCTCTGCATGAATTCTTGTCCTGGAACTCACTCTGTAGATCAGGCTGGCCTCAAACTCACAGAGATCCACCTGTCTCTTACCCCTGAGAGCCGGGATTTGAGGCGTGTGCTGCCACTGGCTGGTTACTTGTTGAATTTTTAAAGCCTGGCCAAATTATAAATGTTCCCAAACATCTTCAAAGGCAAACTTTCACATAATTTTTGTATGCTTCTGTGTTGTTCAAATAGCTCTTCTTTGATAGCGTAGTATCAGAATAACAAAGAAAGCTTAGCTATATCAGGTAACAAGCAAGTTCCCTGACTTGTCAAAAGTCATGGTGACTGCCTGGTACTAGCCTTGATTCGGTCATAGTGAGTGGACAGCACATCATTTTATTACAGGTTGTCCCCCCTGTATTTTAAGTACTGCATTTTCACAGTTGACCATTGCTGGCTAGCATGGTAGGGTCCTTGCCTAGCATGAATAAAGCCTTGAATTCTAACCCTAGCAAAAATTGTTTTATCTCTGACGGTTATCGAAACAAGTTCACTAAATAGGCAGGAGTGGACGTCTAAGATGCCCTGTAGTTCACTCCCAGAATGTGTGGATGGGTCCTCTGTGGCAAAGAGAATGAAGGTTGTGAATGCAAGGAAGGCTGCTGCCATGGAGAGAGCCGTCCTGGGTTGCCTGGGTGGCCCAGTCCTTTCAAGAGTTCTTAAAATAGCAGATGAGGAGGCAGAAGTGGCGAGGACTAGCCTTGCTTCCTTTGAAGCAGCGAAGGCCTGGAGTCAGGGACTGCAGACACCTCCAGCAGCTGGAAAGGTCTGGGCAACACGCTCTTCTGGAACACCAGAAGGAAGCCCTTTGTTAGCTCCTGGGTTTTAGCCCAGGGAACCTGCATCAGACTTCTGTCCCCCACAAGTGTGACGCGCTTAGATTGGTGACAGAACATCAGCAACAGAAGGCACCTTTCCCAGTGGACAGCTCACAGCGGACAGACAGTCCATCCACCATGGTGGGAAGTGGAGGCAGCAGGAGCTTGAAGCTGCTGTCACCTGCAGTCACCTGCAGTCAGGAGAGGGTAGTGCATGCTCTCCTTAGCTTACTCCGTTTTACACAGGATGTTGGCCCAGGGAGATCCCACCCGCAAGCAAGATCTTTTCACATCCTTTCACCCAGTCAGGGTACTCCTTCACATGTTTGCTTAAGGCCCACCTAGCTCCCAGATGATTTCAGATCATGTCAGCCTGAGTTAACACAAACCAGCCAAATAAGATCCTTCTGTTTATCTTTGCCTCCATTTTCAGTCTTGGGGGAAAGTTACATGAGAGCCTCCTTGAGTTATGTAAACTCCTCAGGCTGCTAATAAGGACACAGAACTCACTTCCCATAACATGGTATTTGTTTTCTTTACCCTGTCCTGCCTGTGGTGGCTTTTTAGTGCTTTCTGGAGGTCCCTGGCCTTGACATGTGTTGGTTATTCTGTAGATTTGACTTTTCACCTGGTTACTCACTGGTGACTATACCCAGAAGTCCATCCTCTGCCCAAACACTCATGTAAGAGATCTTTCTTCTATAATGGGATGGGGAGGGGGTCTTTGAAGCTTTACAAGAATCTAAAATTCCTGCTTACTGGTTCCAGTACCCATTGGCCCATTTTGCTGGAGACAGTTCCTGCAGTGTCTGCAGTAGAGATCTCCATCACTTCTGTGTGGGCACGCCCCTTTCTTGCTTAGCAATACTAGGACAGTGTGAAGTCAGTGTTTGTTCTCTGGGTTCAGATGCATCAGTTGAGTCTTCTACTGCTCACATTACACCAATGCTAGCACATAATTCTTTTAGGGTGGGGGCTGTTTTCTTCGGAATGCTTGGTTTCTGCCACCACAGGGCCTTCCGGTTCATCTGGCACATCCCTTACTCCAAGCTGTTTTCTTTTCTGGCAGAGCAGTGTTAGGAAGCCATGTGGCTGGCAGGACACTCACTTCACTGCTGTGGTTCTGAGGCTAAGAACAGGTGTCTGCTGGGTCACGTGTCCTGTACTTGTTCTACAGTTGGAGGTGGTGGCGGTGTCCATGTACATTCCTGACGATGCTTTGCCTGTCCTCTCTGTAAACTTGGCTCATAGTTGCCATTTTTCTGTCCAGTTCTAGTCTGCTGCAGCTTTTCAAACAATTGTCTTGTGAGAAACTGCCAGACAGCATTTGAAAACACTTTAAATTTTCTTCAGCCTTATACAGTGCAGTCAGTGAATTTTTAAACTGACACAGATTAGTGTCCTTTGTTCCCTAGTATGATTGTGCAGAAATATATTATGTGCTCATGCATTTGCTTGGCTTGAGGCTTTGTTTTTGTTTGTTTGAGATAGGGTCTCACCAATGTAGCCCTGGCTAGCCTGGAACTTACTATGTGAAACAGGTTGGCCTTTAACTCAGAAATATTCACCTGCCTCTGCCTCTTGAGAGCTAGGATTAAAGGCACAGACTGCCGTGTGTGTGTGTGTGTGTGTGTGTGTGTGTGTGTGTGTGTGTGTGTGTGTGTGTACAGGGTCCCTTCTGTTACAAGTGTTGAAACTTCATCATTTGTATAGGTCTGGATAGAGCTAACTCCTCTTGTTCAATTCGTAGTTTTAGGGGAGTGGTTTTTGTCATCTATATCATTAGATGTTAACTCTGGTTATATTTCCGTATCTCCCATAGGCCCTGGCCAGCCTTGTCTCCTGTCTCCTAGTTTCCTCAGTCGGTCCTTGATCTCTGCTAAGTGTTGAGCTGGTGGGGGAGGGGAGCTGGCCTGTGAGCAGCAGGGACTTGTGACTTCTTGTAGCTTTGCCACTCCCGAGTTGTCCCTGAGCACATCATTTTCTGACAGATGGACAGTTCCCTGAGGAGTTTGCTCTTCCCTCGGGTGCGTTTGAGGGAGTGAAGCTCAAAGCTCCTTGAGAGCCCTGAGGATTTGGGTTTTAACTGCAGCTCCCTGAGGGGCTTGACAAGCTGATGCTTGAAGCTGAGTGTTCCCAAGAAGCCTTCTGTTAGTCCTTATCGAACAGCTGTGCTTTAGAAGGACTGGCTCATTGTGACAGTGGCCAGAGTGGCCTCCTGCTGGCCCGTGGTGAGTGGCAAAGGCACAGTGGCCGCTCCTCCCACCTGCACTTGGAGACATCCCCTTGTTTACTTGTGACTCTGCTGCTGTTGAGGTTGCCTCTATTACCGGCATTAAACACTTGCGTGTGCTGGATCTTACTGTGTTTTCCTCATGGTTCTTGTATTTGGGGGATGCTGGTATCCTTGAGTCTATAGCTTCATGGGTGTATGTCCCACTCTTCTTCAGGACTACAGTCACATAAATGAGGCCCCTGGAAGGGGGTCACAGTCCTCTGATGCGTTGTTTTACTTTAGAAGCCTGTTGTGGCTGTGGTGGTTACTTGGAGCTGTGTGGCGGTCTTGCTTCTTGCTGCAAAGCTCCTTCAGGTTGCCCTAGAGCTACGTTTGTTCTTCCTGGGCCTGCGGCAGTCCTGCTCTGGCTACTCTGCTGCTCTGGGTCCTTCTGGTTTCCCTCGGAGGTGGTGGGAAGTGGACTATTGCAGACGAGTAAGCTCTTTGGTGATTTCTCAGCTCAGATAGTGTCTTTACATACACGTGTGAAGCCTGAGCTCTGATTCTCTCACCTGTGTTCTCGAAGCTCTCTCTCATTACTTAGACTGACTCCCTGGACTCTGGCTTTCCTCTCCCTACTGTGGCCTGGAAACTTAGGGGGCAGTCCCCAGGCTGCGCTGTTCCTATTCTTAGGGTTCCCTGTACTGTCCCTGTGACACTTGCTGAGGTGCAGTTACCATGTACATGTGGGGACTTTGACCACTGAAGATGTAGATGGACTTACTTCCACCATTAATGCAGTCAAGCATCAAGCCTCTCTCCCCCTGCCAGTGTGGAACCTACTGTCACCCTGTGGACCTCCCCGGGGGAGGGAAATCTATACCGCTGCTGCCTACCAGTTAGCAGTGTGAGTGAATCTCATAGACTTGAAGGGACCAGCCTGTTGTCGCTTGGCAGCCTCATTAGGGCCAAGTGTCAGAGTCACTCCTTTATGTGTGAATTGGGAGAAACTCACAGCAATGACGGGAAACCTCTTGGGCTAGATTCTCAGCAGCAGACATGAAAATAAGAACCACCACCAGATTCCCTCCTACAAGGCAGGGCTCAGCAGGTTCCCCGGCACTGACTTGCTCGCATGACATTGATGGGAGGAGGCTGGCATCCTGGTAGAGTCTTCATGAGGTTCAAAACAGAGAGCTGGCCAAGCCAAAAGAATGCATTCCCTTTTCCATGTCCCCTTGACTTCAGGACAGACACTGGGGCCCCCAGGTCTTAGGTGTGCAGATCCCAAATGTCCTCCTGGCCTGTGTTCAGAATGAATACCAGCTTGCTGTGACGGGTCCGAGCTCTTGGCCAGAAGGTGGCAGCAACCTCTTAGCCTTGTTTCCTTTCCTCTGAGGAATGTTGGTTGCCCAGCAGTATTGTCTTCTGGCCCCTGAGTGAAGCCTCTGCCTTTGCAGGGGGACAGGTGATGTTCTGTTCAGCTGCAGGGGGCCGCAGGCCAGCCAGCGGTGAAGCCTGAGTTCAGACTTGCTCAGACAGTGAGCTGTTGCTTCCACAACTCTCCAGCTCAGGCCCTGCCCTGTGCTTAGGGTATCTGCCCCAGGTTTCCCAGCATGCCAGTGTTACACAGCCTTTCTTGCTTATAAAAACACACCCAAGACTCCAACCACTACTGGTCCATTCTGTGTGCAGTCATGGCCAGCAGCCAACCCTAGCGGAAACTGTCACCTTTCTACCTAGCAGTTCCTTTTGTCCCTAACTAGAGTATCTATGGACTCTGCTGCCCTACCCTGGCCTATCACCAGCTGCTGGCAAGCGCACCCTGTTCCCGCTGGCCATTCTTCCTGAGGTTCCACTCCTTGTCCTGCAGATGTTGGCAGGCCTGCTTTTGTCCCCACCACGCCAGTACCCTACGGGAAAAGGAGCTGGGACAACTGGCTGTTTGCAGAGCAGACCACAGGATAGAGCTGCGGAAACCGGCCCTCAGGGACTGAGGACCTGGAGACCCTCCAAGCCCATTTGCCCCAGACATTTCAGGAGCCTCCCGTCCAGTCCCATCTGAGCTCCAGCTTCAGGTGCCGCCCGCCAGCTTCCGCCGTCGACAGCGGGCGGGCGTGGGAGCTGCAGTGGGTCGGGCGCGGCCTCTCCCGAGCTCCCGCCCCCGGCGCGTCTCCAGCGGGCTCAGAGCTCGGCGAGGCGCTGGGACGGCGGGGCTCGGCTCTCGCCATGGCCCCCGACCTCCCGCGGCGCGGCCTCTGGCTGCTGCTGGGTGAGTAACCCGGGCTGCAGCACCGGAGGTGACTTGGGACCGGGAGGGCAACACCTGAATGCACCTTCACCACCTTACTCAGAGCGCGGGCTCCGTCAGGGCAGCAGAGCCTGTGATGCAGGGGTCTGCACCACCTAACGCTGCCACGGAGATGGGACGACTTGGGCACATCACCCGGCGGGCCATCCGAAGGCACCAGCAACTTTTGTCCATACAATGGACAGCTTGCTTTCCGGGAGGGATGGGAGTGCGGGGATCGCTTCAGTTCTCAGGCGGGCGGGCTCCAAGCTGATGCAAGCTCCCAGAGCCAGCAGCAGCTTACAGATGTGCTCAATTTCCATCAGAGCCACAGCTTAGGTCTCTGAACACTATAACTGGAAACCTGACCGTCATGGACAGCAGTTGCTTGTTGAAACCGTTTCCATGGGGGCTTTGTTGTTGGCCTGTTAACTTGGCACTTATGACTAAAAAAAAAAAAAAAAAATGGAAGTGGCAGACTTGCTGGGTTTCTATTTTAGAGTGGTTTAGAGTGCAGCCAGGGGTAACCAAGAAACT
The DNA here is from genome assembly GCA_030556225.1 of Cricetiscus sungorus. Lineage (NCBI taxonomy): Eukaryota > Metazoa > Chordata > Mammalia > Rodentia > Cricetidae > Cricetiscus > Cricetiscus sungorus. The sequence continues at coordinate 17,451,199 of JANBXA010000328.1, read as the reverse complement.
GCCAGGAGCCTGGGTTGCCATACATATTGGACATATTTCAGGGACACCGCTACCTTTTAATGAAAGCAAAACAAGGAGTCGGTGGTGTCCCTGGAAATGCCTTGTGGCTTGATGGTTCTTGTGGTCTCTTCCCACACCCATGGTGTTGGTTAGAGGCACCTGCTGCTGCTTGGGCTCTGGTGATGGTAAAGCCTGGCCACAGGCACTGTTCATAGCCAAGGAAGCAGCTCAGTACAGTTTGGCCTGTCCATGGAGCCTGGCAGGAACAGCACTGAGAAAACTTCCATTTGCTGAGCAGGTCTCACCCATTTGTAAACCTCACCAAGTACTGCCAGGTCTGCAGGAAATATCTGTCTCTGGGTAATAGAATCTGAAGGTTTATCTGGCTCCTTACATGTCTTAGCTAAACTCACATGAAAAGCAAAACCTTATAATAATATTGATGTCTTCCGCTGTGCTAAGATCCTCTTGGTTTGATGTGGAATCTTAACTAGTTTCCTAAGAAATGAACATTTCTGTATTAGCAAAACAGAGAGCTGGTTGAGCAACTTCTTTTTTAGAATAAGCAAATAAATAGAGGTTGTTTACCAGTGCACCAGAGTTTGCACCCTGGAAGGCTTGTGGAAATAGAAGACTATGTCTGACCAGACCTAAGGACCACATGTGTTTACCAGGAATAGGGTTCTTCTCAAAGTCCAATGTCCTGTGCTCCCGATGTATCCCTGAGGTCTGGCGATGTTGTCTTGGGAGAACAAACCCAACTTTATGAGGTTATCGGTGAATTAATGTCTTTGGAGCCCAGCTGTGATGAGCGGAATCTCTGAGCTCACACTGTTCTTCCCGGGGCCCCGCTACTGGCCAGATCTCCTTGGTGATAGAGTCTGATGTCCTGAATGGCTGTGTGCAAGGGTTTCTGTTTTTCTCTAAAGTATGCTAATCTTTAGGGCTAAGATTTTATCTGGGACAATTTTTTAAACAAGCTGGTTCTTTTCTTATTCTACCTGCTGGCTTTATTTGTAATTAACAAAATATCAGCAGATAAAGCATTTTTTTCTCCCTGAGTACACTGTGTATGCTGTTGTGTTTATAGAAGGCTGCGTACATTTAAAATGTTTCATGTGTAATCATCAAAAAGTTCCTCAGCAGTCAGAAAAGATGTGAGCAGTGGTTACAAGGCAGACTAGCTTGGATAACTTTCATGACTGCTTTGCAAGCTCCTTTTTTAAAACTTCAATTGGGCATGCCAGCCACCTCTGACATGATCAGCTCCCAAATCTTCTGTATCAGAGAACATATGCCTCTCTCATCTATCATGCTGGGAACGTAGAAGGGGGGATTTGATTGTCTGGACTATTTGTTAAACTATATATAAACTACAAGTGGAAGGAGCATCCCAGGAAGTCAGAGTGTGGCTGTGCTACTGGATTTATCTGGACATAGTTCTAGCTGCAGAGTCCAGACCCAAGGGCTAATCGAATCACCCTGTTTGCTTGCTATCACTGTGAGCTTGGAGGCAGAAGGGGATTCCTGGGTGTTTCCCCTACTTCCCTGCACATATGCCGTGTGCAGATTGTCAGTCCCGCCCAGGGCTGCAGAACAGTGTTTCCATAAATGCTGAGCTGCAGGGAACACTTTCAGATGCAATCCTTACTTGGGGCAAATAGCTCATTGGAAAAGTCTCCTGTGGTTTCCCCACACACCCCAGAGTGAACCAATGTCATTGTTCCTGATCAGTGCTAAACTGGCATCTGGGAGAGTTGTGACGTGGGTACTGCATATGGTATGAATTCCAGCGAAACTGCTAAACCAGGGAGTGGTTCCCCAAAGGCCCACCCTCTGGCCCCCCTCCCTCAGGCCCACAGCCCTTCCTTCCTGAGATGCCATGTGTCCTGCTGGGCTGCACTTCGGTGGGGAACAGGCTACCAGGACAGTTACAGGCTGAACAGTCAGTTTCCTTCTGGGGCCCAGGAGAAGGTGGGTCTGTTCTCAGGATCTGAGTACCAGTTGCCAGTGTGTAGCCTGCAGGCCGCAGGCTTTCTGTTCAGGAGTCAGAAAAACAGATGCACTCCTCATATCTTTTGAGCCCCAGTTGGAATCCGTTCTGGGAACCCACCAAGTCTGAGCCAAGTTTTCCAGCCTTCTACTACATGTCCCATAGCTCAGAGGTCAAACAGTGGCAACACAGAGAGGGCTAGAAGCTGCTAAATAGCTCATCTTAGCTGTGCCCTACAGCACAAGGCGTGCCGACTCCCGTGACAGAGTGATATGTCCCCTAATGTCCATGGTGCCAAGGTGGAGAAATGCCCCACTGCGACCATACAGTGCTTTTAACCTGGGATGGCAGCCCACACCAGTAATCCCAGCACGCAGGAAGCTGAGGCAAAGGGTTACAAAGCAGACCAACTTGGACTACATAGGGAGACCTTGTCTCAAATAATCAAAATGTATCATCAACAACAAAAATACTGCAGAACTGGGGAAGATGGTTTAGTGGGTAAAAGCATGGCTGCCCAAGTCTGGGAACCCGAGTTTGAACCCCCAGAACCCACGTACAATCCAGGCACATAGCTCAAGGGTCTGACATTCCAGTGCTCTTGAGGGGTGATGGGAGACAAGGCAGTCTGGAAGCTTTCAGGCATGCTAGCTAGTCTGTTGGATGCTGCAAAAAGGCAGCAAAGAAATGCACCTCAATCCAGGAAACTGGTAAATACCAATGCCTGAGGATGTCCTCTGATCCCCACAGACCTGTGCTCACACCAGTGCACACACACACACAGACCACTTGCAGCTAAGCAAGTGCAGATTGAAAACATGTAGTATAACAGTTATTCCCATAGCACTTATATTACACTATGCATACAAAGCCACTTCCAAGATTATTAGAACAGTAGAACATCCAGACTGGTGGTTTGTAAGTAAGTGCCACTCCATTTCCCGTGAGGGTAATTCCCAGGGGTGGACCCACCGTGATTCCCCATTACCCCTTCCACTCTCTTGGACCTTGACTCACCAGGGATTCTGTAGTGATGTCCTCAGTGGCTAGGCCTTTTGGGAGGAGTAGTAATTTAATGGAAATGGCACTGAACTTAAGCATCGAAACATGCTGGTGTTGAGACCCTCTGCTCAAGAGTCCATCCCTCTGCATCTTCAGCCAGGGATTCATGGACTGGTTCCTCTCTGCGGGTGACTCCTTTGGAGTGCTTTTTGTTTTGTTTTGTTTTGTTTGATTGTTGCTAAAAATGGAGTGTGCTCTCAACTTATTCTTCAAACAAACAAACAAACAAAAACAACACTTTTAAAAAACTGTATTCATTTGCTTGTATATGTGTGGGGGTGGGGGACAAGTGTGCCATGGCTCACAACTGAAGGCAGAGGGCAACTTTCAGGAGTTGATGCTTAAGGTCGTCAAACTTCCCAGCCATGTCCTAATGCCCAGTGGACACTGTGTGCCCCGAGTGGTGTCTCCCTTCTCTATGTGTTTTTCGTTTTGTATTTTAGCGCCTCCCGAAGCTTTCCAAACTACAGCTAGGAGTAACTCCACCACTGCCTCCCAGGGTTCATGGGCTTTGGTTTTGGTTTGTTTGTTTTTCTCCTACACCGGAGTAGGGGCCCGGCCACAGCAGCCTTCCTCTGCTGTAGGCTGTGGCAGTAATTCTGCCTTTCTCCCGTGGCACAGAGGCCATTTACCTCACTGTCTATAGCGAAGAGGACAGAAGGATGGAGGATGCATCATCTTTCCACCTATGAAATGTTTTGTCACATGAAGGAAGAACCATTAACATGCACAGAGCAGCTTGCCCTGCCGCCTGCTGAGAGTGATAATAGAGACGGCCACAAGATGCTTCTCCCTCCAGGCTGAGCAGAAGTCCTGAGGCCCCAGCTGCCCTTGCTCCCGCTCCTGTTAGTTGCCTCACCACTCTCCTCTAGCTTCACCACTAGGATTGAGGTTCCCTTCCACTTGAACCATATCAACATCACCTATGACCCTCAGTCCCAAGACAGGCTGCTGGGTCTGAGAACAGGATGAGGCTGTTCCTGGAGGACCTGAGAGTCCCTTCACCCTGGGGACTGCAGCTCACCAGCTTGGGTTTTCCACAGCTGTCTTGCTGCTTGGGATTTTCTATCTTTGCAGTGACACCTGTTGCTTGCCTAGGAATATGTCCATTTTCTACATCATATTCTACAGGTGGTTCCTGACTTACCATGGTTTGACTTAAGATCCCACCCGCACCCCCCAATGATGCAGAAGCAGTCCCCATTTTGTAGAAACCATATTTCAGATTCTGAATCTGGCTGGATTCGTGGTTATTGATCTAGTCTCTCAAGCTGCAAGCAAAGTTTCCAATGAGTCCTCGACCCTAGAGGAACAACCAACAGTGTAGCGAACCCTTCGATATAAACGCTATGACCAAAACAACATGGAGAGGAATGGGTATATTCCTCACCTCGTAGGCTCAGGCTGGCTCCACTCCACAGCCGCTGCTATTCTTGGCAGCCATCCCATAGGGCTGACATCTCCAAAATGCTCGAGTCTCCAATGCCGCGACTGAGTCTGCATCTTTACTGGTAGCCTCTCCCAGCCTCTCTTCTGGGACTCCCTGCCACGCAGGACCAAGCCTCAGCTGCTCTCCGTGACTCCTTCATGCCTTCCAAACCGGTACCACCTGGCTGACTCATACACTTTACCAAGTTCAGCTGCCAGCGCGAGACACAGCCTCGGCCCCCTCTGGACCACAGCTTCTGTGTGCTGACCCTGAGGAAACACTCCCAGATGCACAGTCCTCCATAATGGTGATCTCTTCTTAATCACCGCAATTCTGCAGCTCCAGCATCTGCGGCCTCAGCAAAGCAAAGGTTTCACTTCAGCGATTCGGGATTCTTGCTCATCACAGCTGATCCTGGAGCCTCGGCTGACCAGAACCACGGTTTCGTGTTTCGAAATATTAAGTGGCCCCAATAGAGTCTTGCTTCCCTCTGAAACTTCACAAGCCCAGCGTCTGTCGTCTGTACTGCTTCTACATTTATCTTCTTGTTCCTTAGAGCAGCTCCCTGAGCTCCGGACACTCAGTGGCTTTTCTAGGCCAAAGATTTCCACAATCTTCCCCCAAATACGTGGTCATGTCTACTCCTGGTACCAATTTCTGTCTTAGTTAGATTTCTATTGCTGCAATGAAACACTCCAAAAACAACTTGGGGAGGAAAGGGTTTGTTTCATCTTCCAGCCTATAGTCCATCATTTAGGGAAGCCAGGAAGGAACCTGGAGGCAGGAACTGACATGGGGGCCATGAAGGAATGCTGCTTATGGGCTCCTCATCGCCGCTTTCCAAACAAGGACCCAGGTACCCAGAACCACCAGCTCAAGGATGGCATAACTTCCCACATCAATCATAATCAGAAAATCCTCCACAGGCGAGTCTGGTGGGAGCACCTTCTCATTCGAGGTATCCTCTTCTCAAATGACTCTAACTTGTGTCAATCTGATGTAAAACTAGGGCACGTGGCTGATGTTTCATCCCTGTGGCAAAATCCCGGACAAAGCTTAAAGGAGGAAATATTTATTGTGGCTCAGGCTTTCAGAGGTTTCAGCCTGTGGACGGTGGTGAGGCAGAATATGGAGTCATTTTTTGTGATAAACACAGCTGTCCAGCTCATGGCAAACAGGAGGCTGAGGGAGAGGAGGAGGAAAGGGCCCAGGGACAGGATCTAGGCCCTCTGAGGATCTACTCCCTTCAAAGTTTCCATCAACTCCCAAGAGTCTATCAAAATAGCAACCCATCACTGCCCCACCCAAAAGCCATTCCTTGGCACTGCAGTGTCAATCCTCAGGACATTCCACATCCAAACTCTAGCACAGAGGTTAAGGCATTCTCGATTCTGTGACATTTTTAGGTTATTATGTCCTCCATCTATAGAGCTACAAGTCCATTGTACATCTAGGAGCGCTGTGTAGGCAGGCGGCCATTCTTTAACCCCTTCCTTATTGTGGGTGTTTGCCTTTCTTGGTCCCATCTTGTGAGCTGGCCGGCAGTCTTATGTTTCAGGACAGACACTGCCTGGTATTCTTAGTGTTTTTTTCCCTCTGAAGATCACCTGATTGATTTTCTTTGAATGCCTTTCCCACTTGTGTGAGTGAGCACGCTCAGTCCTCTGCCTGACTGAATTGGGTGAGATTTTGTCTGTTTTGTGCCCGCTGCTGGCATCTTCAGACTTTTCTGTTTGTGGTTTCTGTTTCCTCTTTGACACAGAAAGCATCTGGTAAACAGTTTTTAAAAGTCCCAGTGGCTGTCAGGCGTTGGGGATCCCAGACAGTCGTTTCATTGCACCAAGGTTGGGAGACAGATCTGCCATAGCCTGCCACTTACAGTGACCTGGAGGTGACTTCTTACCCCTACACATGGACTTTTGTGAACAGCCATAAGCCACTATGTTGGTTCCAGTCTTTTAATTAAAACTCCCAGCTACTAGGAGTCTTAAAAACTGTTTTCCAAATGCTTTGTGGCAAAGAGAAAATAGAAACCACAAACAGAAAATTCTGAAGATGCCAGCAGTGGGCACAAGACAGACAAGAGTCCACAGAATTCAGCCAAGCAGAATTCTGACTGGGCACGTTCGCTCACACAAGCGGATAAGGCATTCCTTTGTTAGGGTTAAAAACTTAGTCTTCTGTCCTTGTTCACTTTACTTGTCCGGATCTGTGAGCTTTGTAGAGCCCACTCTTAGGAACTACCCATTTTTCCTGTCACCACGCCTGTGTGCAGGAGACAGATGGGGGCTTGTGAACACAAAGCCTGACAGTCACCGCAGCACGGAGCTCAAAGCACCGTCCCTGCCCACGTGTTCCTTTTGTTTTATTTTCAGTTGTGCTTGCCTTAGTCACTGCTCTGTGGAGGAGCAGAGCAGATATAATGAATACATGTCACGAAGGGGGACTTCTCGATTGGCATGCACTACAGGTGTTGGGTAGGTAGTACAGCAACAGCTAACTGCGTACTGGAGAGACTGAGCGCCTGACTCAGTCTGCAAAGCTGGAAGCCTCAAAAGTCCCAATCTGGTGTGGAAGGCCTGGGAAAATCCCTGGAGGGCCCTTGGTCTTCCGTCCACATCAAAAAGCCAAAGAAACTGGAGTCAGGGAAAGGTGGAGGTCAGGGCAGCAACAGCAGAGTAGATGCACTCATCAGCAAGAAGGAAAGGCAGGCCAGCAAGCAGTGACTTTTCCCCAGGATCTCTTTATATCTGGGCCAGGGCTGGAAGGTGTTGCCCACTCTGAGTGGAGGCTTTTCTCTCCTCAGTTAATCCCTTTCAAAAACAAAAAACAAAAACCCCACCCAGACCTTCCCATAAGCACATCTCTTAGTTGATTCCAGATCCAATCAAGTTAATTAACCAAGTTCCCTAAAAGACATCTGAATTCACTTTCAAGAGCATAATTACGTGTACTAAGTATATGCATAGAGTCTTCCTCCCAGACACCTCCAGAACCACTGAAAATCTGTCCTCGTTAAACACTCACCACTGACTCCCTCTTCCCCCATCTCCCAGCCACTGGCAGCCTCCACTCTATTTTCTCTCTCTCTCTGATTATCTTAGTTAGGGTTTCTGTTGCTGTGAAGAGGCACCATGACCACGGCAGCTATTATAAAGGAAAACATTTAATTGGGGCTGGCTTAGTCCATTGTCATCATGGTAGGACATGGTGGCATGTAGGCAGACTTGGTACTGGAGAGGAGCTGAGAGTTTCATATCTTAATCTGAAGGCAACAGGAAGTAGACTGGTCGTAGATTGAGCATATGAGACCTCAGAGCCCCACAGTGACACACTTCCTCTAATAAGGCCATACCTATTTCAACGAAGCTACAACCTCCTAATAGTACCACTCCCTATGAGCTTGTGGGAGCCAATGACATTCAAGCTACGACAGTGATTTTAACCACAGTGGTCCCTGTGGAAGCAAATCATGGAATTTATCCTTGAACACACGTTCTCAGGGTTCATCCTTGTGAGCCAAGTCTTCCTTCCTCTGCAAGGTCAGCTAGAATCCCACTGCATAGACATACCACACCCTGGTTGTTTCTCCATCCAAGGAAAGATGGGTCAGCTTCTTGGTTCCCGCTGGTCATGTGGTATGCAAATGCCTCTTTCGGGTCTCTTGAATACTCGCTCAGAATACGGGGTTTTCCACCACAGCCATGCCACCCCACACTCTAGCCAACAGCTCACAGAGCCTCCTTTCCCTGTCCCCTTGCCCTCGCCAGCAGTCTCTGCTGTCACAGCAGCCTTCCTGAAGGCTCCATCCATTGCTATCCAGTGAAATTACACTCTGTCAGGGACCACGTTGAGCTTTTAAGTCTTACATTACTGGGACATTCCACTGCCCATCTTTGGGGTGGCCTGGTGTCCCTTGGTACTGGTGGCAGCTCTTCTTTGAACCTTTTAAAAAGACGTTTACTTTTTTTTTTTCTTTTAGATTTGTACACATTTTTAATTAAAATAGAGTGATATCACTTTCCCCTTTCCCTTTTCTCCCTCCAGCCCCTCCCATGCCCTCCCACTCTCAAACCCATAGCCTTTTTTCTTATTTTTGTTATATATGTGTATTTACTTATATACGTGTGAGCACATTTATATAAACCCAATCTACAAAGTCTGATTTTGGTGTGTGTGTGTGTGTGTGTGTGTGTGTGTGTGTGTGTGTGTATGTCTTTCTTGAAGTATCATTTTGTATTAGATAACCAGCAAAGGAGCTTGTCCCTGGGAGAGGCTAATTCTCCCTCTCCCAGCAGTTTTCTGACTTCTCCAAGGATCCAGAGGACACAGTCTACTTGGCTGGCTACTTCCCATCTCTCGTGTCCTCATCAGAATGAAGGTAGCACAGGCTCACATCCCTGGGATAATTGTGAGGATTCTGAGGTCCCTATGCAGGACCATGTGGGACCTGAGGCACCATCAGCATTCTCTGTGCTTAGAGGTTATTATGATATTGTATATTTTTCATTATTTACTACTTCTAGGGGACATCCTGTCTTTTCCTTTCTTTTTTTCTTCATTTCCTTCCTTCAGTTTTTTGACACAGGATAGGAATTTTTTTCCTGACTTCTTTCACAAGTTGATTATTGTTATACTAGGAGGCTACTGTTTTTTGTTTTGTTTTGTTTTTTTTTTAATGGTGATTCTGCTTCCTGGTGTTTTGCTACAAGTATAGGTAAGATCTAAGAGTTTTCTGGGGAATCCTTATAGTATTTTAAGTATAGGATCATGTCAGCCACAGATAAGGATGCTTAGGCTTTTCTGTCTACATCTTTATCTCTTTTATCAATCTAGCTATGACATCAAGTTTCGTATTGAACAAGAGCAGTTAGATGAACACTACTCATGGGCATTTGTGTATAGTGTTTGACCTCCAGATCCCACAAAATGTCTGGAAAGAAATGACCCTAAAAGTTCTCCTCTGACCTTTATACACAGCCATTGCACAAATGCATGCATGCATGCATGCATGCATTGTCACATGCTCGTATGTGTGTGGGTGGGTGTGCATGTGCTTTTGCCTGCATGCATCTTCACATGGCATGTGTATACACATATAGACACAGACTGAAAAAGAGTGGGCATACTTGCCTCATTCTGATATTGGAGGAGATGCCTTCAACTTCCCTGTCTATAGTTTGCTGTACGTAGCCTTTATCTCGTTAAAATCGATTCCTTCTATTCTTAGTTTCCTTATGGAGCCATGCTGAACTTCCTCAGAGGCCTTTTCTGCATCTACTGAGCTGATTGGGTGATTTCTGTACTTAAGTGTGTTTCTATGTTGTGTCACATTTATTGGTTTGCATATGCCAAACCAACCTTTTATCCCTGGGTTAATTTGATCATGGAATATAATCTTAGTGTGTTCTTGCAGGATTTTGGTTTTTGTTTGGTTGGTTTGGTTGGTTTTTCAAGGCAGGGTTTCTCTGTGTAACAGCCCTGGCTGTCCTGGTACTTGCTTTGTAGACCATCCTGGCCTTGAATTCACAGAGATCCATCTACCTCTGACTCCTGAGTCCTGGGATTAAAGTCAGCTATATGCAGGTATTTTATTGAGTGGTTTTTTTTTTTGTCTATCAAGGAAATTGAACTATAGTTTTATTTTATTTTGAGATAGGGCCTTATTACATAGCCCTTGTTGGCTTGGGACCCACCTGCCTTTGCCTCCCAAGTGCTGGCACTAGAGGCATGAGCATCCAGTGGGCCTGCCCAACAGGTATGCAAAAGTGTATTGTTCAGTCTAAGTCGTTGTGTAGTTTCTGTGGTTTATCTTGTTATTTATTTCTGGTTTTATTCCAGTATTATCTAATAATATAGTAGAAAGTCTTAGTTCTGTTATAGTTGTTAAGACTTGCTTTGTGGCCTCGAGGGTGGTCTCATTTGGACACAGTCCCTCAGAGTGCCGAGTAGGTATCCTCTACTAGGGGAAAGATGCCAGATAGACCTCTTTAAAAATCTGGGTTGCCAACATGTCAAACGATGAGAACCCTTTGTTCTCCTGGAACTGTGTAGGATGAGTCTTAGAGCCACCCACACACATGGAAGATGCCCTGAATACCTGGTTAGGGGCAGAGACTGTGCAGAAGATTGTTATCTGCAGCCTCGTTCTCATCATCTCCAGTTCCTCTATCACTGAGGGTAGTGGAGTGAAAATGCTGTTCCCAGTGCCTGGTAACTGCTGGGCATCACTGTGACATGGCAGTGACCATCGTCTCCTGGGACGCTCCTACTCTCAGGACCTCTGAGGACAGAGATGATCCTAGCCCTGGGGTTGCTGCTGTCTGAGAGGCCCTGAGTCTGCAGGACTTCTGAGGCAAGCGTACTCCAAGATGATGGCCAGCACCACTCCTCCTAATATACTTGACCTGTGGTAGCTTCCATCTGTGTATGATGCTATTTTTGCAAACTTGGGGGCATTTTTCCGGTAGTAGAGAGAAGGAGCCAAGCTTCAATACAGAATTCTTAAGTTATGCACAGCCTAAGGGAACACCTGTCCTGACAGGCAGCTGAGGGAGCCATATTGCCTCAGTCTGAGTTTCAGAAGATAGCATTTGCCAGCATGCAGAATGAGCCCTTTGGCTCCAAAAGGTGAGTTTAAAGCTTGAGGCAGTTTTCCCATTTACCAATCTTGAAGAAAGATTAGGCCGTGCTTCTGACTACAAAATGAAGCTGCTCTCCAGATCTACCTGCAAAACTGCCCTTGGCCACAGTGTGGGTGTGGGCTCTGCCCTCTCCAAGGCAGCAAAGGATGTGCATAGCAGAGGGTGATGGTCCTGGGCATTGCAGGGCCCCCTTTAGGAGGTGGAGGGATGACTTGAGGAAAATGGGAGGTACAAGGGCCAGGCCAGGTAGGCTCAGCTCTGCAGCCAAACCAGGGCGACACTAAAACAAGCCAGGAGATTTTGGTCTTGAAGGTGAAAGAGCAGGGAGGGGGTCATTCCCCAGAGAGTGTGGAGGGGATGTGGTTGGTCCTTCCTGTCCCCACCCTCTTAGTGTCTTTTACCACAGGAGACAGTGCAGGCTCTCTAGGGAACCGGCTCTTTGTGTCTCTCCTGATTCTCTGGCCCCTTGGCAGGAGCCTTGGAAGCCCCAGGCCTCTGTAGCAGATCTCCTCGGAGCTGACGTCAGTGCACGCTGGGTTCTAACAGATGTCCCCGAGAACCTTCCCTGAGGCTTCTCTGCCCTGAAATGGACTGTTCCAGAACAGGAAGGAAGAGCACAGGCACTCTTGCCCCTCTGCTGCCGGTCCCTTGTACCAGGGATGCCCCTGTCTCCCTGGTTTCTATCTGTAGTGTTCCTTGTCAGCAGAGTGTGGGTCTCTCAGGCGTTTGATGAAAATGAATGTGCCACCCCGCTGAGTGCCGGGGAGGACAACCTGTGAGTGAGTCAGAGATGAGTGGGAGGTGAGAGCATGGCAAAAGGACTTCAGAGAAAGGAGCCTTTGCCCCTCACCATGAGCTCCCAGGATGGGGCTGTGGCTGTGGAGGGTGTGGTGGCTTCCTCAGGCTTTGGGCAGCCGAAGGAGGACAGCTTGGAGCATAGAGTTCGTGCGAGGAGGGGTCAGATGAGGCCCAGGCCAAGTCTGGGTGCCAGGAGCCATAAAGTATAGAGGACAAATGGAGAGAGGACTCTTGCCACTCATATGAGACTGCAGGTCTCACCCAGCCTTGGGAGCTGGCTATGTACCTGGTGCTTCCTGTCTACCACAAAAAGGCTTCCACAGGAAATCCTGGTGGGACATGGTGACAGGTTACCCCTTCCCCAGTCTCCGCTGATGCTATCATAGTCACCAAGTGTGTATAGCTGACTCGAAGGTCCCCAGGTGCACTCACTGTGCCCATATGGCCTGGGAATACGTACACTGAGCTGCTGCATGAGTTCATGTGGGTATGGAGACTTGCTGGGGAGTGGAGATGGGGTCTTGCTGCCTTCTGAGCATCCCTGGGCTCTGGGTGGGGGCCAGAACACTTCCAGCAACCCCTACCACGGCTCCTCCCTAGTGAAGATCTCATGTAGGAGGCTGTGTGCTGAATCTTCTCAGGGGTGGCTGAGTCTTCTCAGGGGTGGCTGAGTCTCCTCAGGGGTGACTAAATCTTCTCAGGGGTGGCTGAATCTTCTCAGGGGAGGCTGAATCTTCTCAGGGGTGGCTGAATCTTCTCAGGAGTGGCTGAATCTTCTCAGGGGTGGCTGAATCTTCTCAGGAGGCACTGAATCTTCTCAGGGGTGGCTGAATCTTCTCAGGAGGCACTGAATCTTCTCAGGAGGCACTGAATCTTCTCAGGGGTGACTGAATCTTCTCAGGGGAGGCTGAATCTTCTCAGGGGTGGCTGAATCTTCTCAGGGGTGGCTGAATCTTCTCAGGGGTGGCTGAATCTTCTCAGGAGTGGCTGAATCTTCTCAGGGGTGACTGAATCTTCTCAGGAGTGGCTGAATCTTCTCAGGGGTGACTGAAACTTCTCAGGGGTGGCTGAATCTTCTCAGGGGTGGCTGAATCTTCTCAGGAGTGGCTGAATCTTCTCAGGGGTGGCTGAGTCTTCTCAGGGGTGGCTGAATCTTCTCAGGGGTGACTGAATCTTCTCAGGAGGCGCTAAATCTTCTCAGGGGTGGCTAAATCTTCTCAGGAGTGCCCCCCAGGGGCTGTCTTCATAGCTCAGCCTTTCCCTTGGGCAGGTCTCCACCCAGAACCACTGTAGTGCTTTTCCTAATGGTCCCCGCCATCTCCCTTTGTTCTCAGGACTCTAGTATGTCCCAGCACCTGGCCCCCTTCTTCGCTGAGATCTGTGACCATCTCTGTGCTAACATCACTGTCCAGACACAGCATCCAAGCACTTTTCCTGAGCAGCTGGCCTCCCAGGGTGCCAGGCTCTACCCACCCTAGACCTTTTGGTTGGTGACGCCTATGGGAGCCTCAACAGCAGGCACTAGCCCAGTGGCAGGTCCTCCTGCAGTGAGAGACAGTCCAGGTTCACAGAGCTCTGCCACCAGGCCTCACATGGCACCACGTGCTGTTGGGGATAGGACTCTCGTGTGCTACTTGAGCTTTTATTTTTAATTGAACACAGGGCTTTGCTTTCATTGCGTTGACAACACTGTCAAGAGACATGGTCCAGCGCTATTATCACCATGTGAAGAGGGCTCCCGTGCCCAGCTCACTTACCAGGGAATTCACTCTGTGCCACCCTGCCCCAGCTTCAGAAACATTGACCCTAATCATGCTGGGCACCCTGTCCAGGCTCGGTCAGGCCAAGCCAGCCCTTTTTCCTAGACTCTGGTGGGACAAGCAAGTGAATGTAGGGATTGCTTCGTAGGGGATGCTCCAGCTGGGCTCTGTCCCCCCCCCCACCCCTACCCCCACAAACACACCATGACTGTTTCATTTTGCATGTAGTCAATCTGTCCTTGCCGGTACCTGATGGCTCTGTTGCCTGTGTGAGCTAGACTCTTCTCCCCCCCCATTCCTTTCCCAATGTAAAAACCTTGGCCCTCTGTGAGTTACTCAGTGCATCTGCCATGTTTATGTCCTCAGAGTTCAGGTCTGGGCTGGCAGGTGCCAGATCTGCATGTATGAAATCCACCCTCCCATCTGTCCATCCTGTAATCTCCCCTCAGACAGCAATGTGGATGGCATCCTCCAGTCCCTCTGTCCTACACCCTCTCTGTGGCTTCCGTTCTTCTTTACCTGCCCCTCCTGTCGGCCTATACAGGTGTTAGGAGTAACACTGGGGGATGAAACAGCCAATGTCTGGTGCCAATGCCCAGGGTAGGCTTGGAGGAAATGAGGCCAGCAGCAGCAGAAAGTGCATCCAAGGGCCTGTGGGTTCCATTGTCAACAGGTGGGGCCTTCACAAATACACAAAGTGACTAAGGAAAGAGTTCATTAGGAGCCTTGGGCACAATGGTAGTTTAACGTATCAATCTGACACAACACAGAAATTACCTGTGAAGACAGTCTCTTCTGTGCGCAGTTGTCTTAATTAAGTTAATTGATGTAGGGTGACTCATCCCACCATGGGCAGCACCATTCCCTAGGCAGAGGGTCCTGAACTATGTAAACGTGGGGAAGCTCAGCAGATGTGGATGTGATGTGACCATCTGTGCAAAGTTCCTTCCTCCCTGAGTTGCTTTTGTCGGGATATTTTATCACAACAAAACAAGTATGGGTGCTGTCTCCTGATCACACAGACACACATTTCTGATGCTCGTGGCCCCAGGGATGGGCTGGTGATGGGTGGGGCTAGTGGCACAGGCTGCCTGCCCGGAAGGGGATCCAGTAGGTAACACCCCCTGGATGCTCTTTTGCAGCTCACCATGTCTTCATGGTCACTGCCTGCCGGGACCCTGACTATGGCACTCTCATCCAAGAGCTGTGCTTCACCCGCTTCAAGGAGGACATGGAAGCCATCGGGAAGACTCTGTGGTGTGACTGGGGGAAGACCATACGGTGAGTCCTGTTGGGAGAGGAGGGGGCGGGGAGGCATGCCCTCCCTTCATATTGGGGCATCAGGCCATGACCTGGGGGCAAACCAGAGTCTAAGAATACAGGCTTGAGGGCAAACGGAGCACCATAAGGTGGACACGAGCGTGAGTGTGGGAGGAGCTGGTTCCTCAATGGCTGTCCAGGTAGCCATGGGTACCAGGGGAGCAGGAGATGGAGGGTTCCGATTAGATGCCCAAAACAACCAAGTGGAGGCAGTTGTGCCCCATTCGGTGGCAGAACCCAAAGTGACTGTCTTGTGAACAGAAGCCAGGCATCCTGGGAATCTCCCTGCCGGCTCCTTCCATCCTGTTGTCAAGCAGGGCTGCCCTCCCCATCTCCCTGCCCAGCCCACTCTGCTCAGGGTTCAGAACTGCAAGGGCAGGCTGTTGCTGCAGGGGTGGCCCATAGCCCCACCAAGGGGTGCATCCACTAAACCTCTCCCCGGTCAAACTCAGGTTCCCATCTCAAAGGCCCTATTTCTGACCAGATGTTTGCTCACGGACTCTCGGGCCCCAGTCACCCCACAGCAGGCTTGGAGGTTCTGCCAGGCAAGGCCTTTTCACCAGCAAGAGCAAAAGGATCAAAGCCTGGTGCGTCCATGGTGCATTTTCTTGGCTTTGTTTAGAGTCGGGAGCACCCTGGGGGGCTAGTGGGTAAGTAGGTGAGTGTAGGTGTGCTGTGGGTGTGTGTGTGCATGCATGAGTGTGTGTGTGTGTGTGTGTGTGTGTGTGTGTGTGTGTGTGTGTGTGTGTGTGTGTGCGCGCGCGTGTGTGTGTGTGTGTGCTGCCCGCTCCATCTGGGGGATTAGAGGATTACAGAATCCAGGTCTAGGACCTAGACCCTCAGACAATAAGTGTTCAAGAGATGAGCATTAGAGATGGAGAGAGCTTTGACTCGTGGCCATAGAACAGAAAAAAAAGGGGGGGTCAGCTTCTCCAGTGCAGGGAGTCAGGGCAGGAATGTCAACAGAGAGAGAGAGAGAGAGACTGTCTTTTCTGGGAATTGGCAACACTTCCAGAAACTCAGATACCGCTATTGCTGCTGCTGCCGCTGCCTCAGCCACCACTGCAGTGGTCTTCTTCTCTTCCTCCTCCCTCCTCTTTCTCCTCCTCCTCTTCCTCCTCATCCTCCTCCTTCTTTCCTAGTTTCGTGTCAGAGAGGCTGGTAGGTGTCTTTAGCCTCAAAAGGAAAATCTGGGTCAAGTTCACACTGTACCATGGCCTGAGCAAAATACTGTTCAAATGATCCATACATCATCCACATATAGAGCTAAGTGGAGTTTTAACCAGAGCTTGAGGCGGCAAGGAGACATGCAATATGAAGGCAGAGACACCAAGCCTCCTTCCCAGATCTAGACCCTTGACATCTACAGGTCACGGGAAGTCAGTGTTGTCAGCAGAAACCCCCCAGGTCCCTGGGAAGCTATGTGGGCAGCAGTTACCACCACACAGCAGAACGGCTGTCTGCAGCTGGGCTCGCGGGAACCCAGTTCTGTGGCCTCCAAACCATGTAATCTCATCAGCTACAAGCTAGTGAAACTCAGAGGTCTGTCTAGACTTTTCTCTCGTAGCACAAGGAAGGGATTCGTGATGGATGAACTGTGACCCAGCTGTGACAGCCTGCCTGGTGTCTGAGAGGATTCTGTGGCTGGCGGAGGCCATTCCACAGAACAGGGTTTTCCTCCATCACCAAGCACTGTGCACAGTAGGTGTGCAGCCTCGATGCCCTTTCTTCCAGTGCCCGAGAGAAAGGAGAGGGAGTCCTGGGGGATCCGTGGACGGGAAGTTTCCCTTGGGAAGATATCCACAGGGCAAAGGGGGAGCCAGAATCATTCACAAAGAGCATGCTTGATGATGTCTCCAGAGGCACAGGCTCCACTGGGCTCCTGCTGAAGGCCAGACTTGTCCTGTGGGATGATAAGGCCCTGGTGTGAGCTCCAGAGCCTCCCTTCTGGAGGGAGGCTGGAGAGCATGGGGTGCAGGGCACAGGTTCATGGGGTGGGACCCACTTTCCCTCCTGAGCCTGGGTTCAGGCTATCTCTCCCCTCGAGCCCTCCCTGACCTGCAGAGGCTCCTCTTACTAAGTGAGGGCAGTGATCTTGTGTTTCTCTGCTCTCTGGAGACAGAGGCTTTGCCTTCTTTCTTGTGAGATCCTTTGTCCCAGCAGAGTCTGTGGTCCATGCACACTTGAAGACAATCTCTACCTAGGGAGCCGAAAATGGGAAAGTTAGTTCTACATTGTTGCTGTGATAAAATAACCTGACAGAACGCGACTTGGGGAGAGAGGGGGCTTATTTGGCTCACAGTTCCAGGACACAGTGATCACTGTAAGAAGTTAATGCAGGGACTTCACATCCTGCTCACATCACGTTCACAGTCAGAGCAGAGAGAAATTAACGCATGCATGCTCTCTTGCTCACGTGCTTGCTTGTGCTCGACTCGATTTCCTGCTCTTATACAGTTAGGATCCCCTGCCTATGGAATGGTTCGTCCCATAGTGGGATGAGTCCTATTACATCAATTAACAATCCAGGCAATTCTCCATGACAGGCCAACCTAATCTGGTCCATGCCTCAGTTAGGACTCCGTTCCCTGGTGATTCTAGGTTGTGTCGAGTTGATGGTTAAAACCAATCATCATAGCACAAGATGTCTGCAAATATGGTGCAAAACTAAGGTTTGAATTATGCACCAGTGCTCCATCTCCTCTGTCTAAGCCCAGGATGGAGAATTGTTCCCAACTCAGATGGGCTATATTCTCAGACCCTTTAGCTCAGGACCTACATCCCTATAGATGCAAGTGTCCAGAGACTCCCAGGCAAACCTCACAGGATGCAGTGGGAGGTCACTCGGGGACTTTATCCATCATCTTATTACTGTGCCCTTTCTGGGCTGCTTGGAGACATCTGGCCTCCTCTTCTAAACTGAGGAATGAATCAGGAGTTGGGAAAGGAGAAGGGACAGGTTATTAAAATCAGAACAGCCTGTTCTTTGGGCTAATTGGCTTCCTGCCCCAGCTGAGCAGTTTGTATTTAAATGAAAGTTGCATTTATTATGATCCAGGGAAGACACAGTAGAGCCCTGAGGAAAAGCACTCACTGCCTACGCCACATAGATCAGTGATTGCTCGTACATGCAGATTGACAGCCAGGGGAAGCCAGGTAGACTTGACAGAGACATGGGCACAGTGGCACAAGGATGTTCTGAAGAAGCAGGGGCCATGGGCTATAGATGTGAAATAGGAATGATTAGCATCTGGACAAGGAGAAGTGACCCTGGTCAGAACCTTGGCGTTGTGCAGCTGGAAGAATTCACATTACAGCCGTATCTCAATAGATCATCTCGGCCTGCAAGCTCCAGGTCTGTGATCTACAGTGATAGCCCCAAGCATGTTCCTGCCCTCATCTCTGGGCCCTGTGAGCCTGATAGGTTCCATGGTGAGGGAGAGTTACATTGCAGGTGGAACTGAAGACAGGAGCCCAATATCTATAATGTGCAGAGATCATTTTGGATTACTCAGGTGGACAGGGTTAATCCAGGCCTCCCTAAATTGATGCAGACTCTTGGACTGCAGGACTTTCAAACTGGCTTTTTGCTCTTTGCTAATATTGATCCTTGTCTGAGCACGTCCTTGCCTTCCCAGATTTATCTTTTAAGGCCCAAGCTAGGAATCAGCCATTTCTCCAAGGACCCTTCATTACTTCTATCAGGGTGTGAAATTTAGGAACCCAGATATGTGTATTAGAGTCCACACATAGACAGCCCCATACTGTGCACAGGCATACATGTGTGTACACATGCGGCACAGGATTAGAAGGAACCAGTGTAACTGCACAGGGTTGGAAGGAAACATGGTTAGCTCCCCTTTCTAGAGACTTTAAGAACTGGTTCATGGGGCCTGGGAGACGCTCCGTGGGGAGGAGCACTTGCTATGCAAACATAAGCACCTGGTTTGGGGATCTCCAGGGCCTCCCTGAGAAAGCCACACAGGGCTGTACACACTTGTAACCCCAGGACTGGAGGGAACAGAGACAGGAGGATTGCTAGGACTTTCTGGCTGCTGGCTTAGCTGGTGGAAGAAACAGAAAGAAACCCAGGCTCAATGAGAAACTGAGTGGGAGAGCAAGAAGACAGCTGTCTGCTCAGGCCTCTGGGTTTGCGTACATACAGACACCAAAACAAAAATAATCATCATTTAAAAGCCAAGAACTGGGGGGCTGGAGAGGGGGCTCAGTGGTGAAGAGCACTTGTTGCTCTTCTAGAAGGTCCAAGTCAGGTTCACCACATCCACACTGGGAGCTTATGACTGCCTGTAATCCCAGCTTCAGGGGATCTGACACCCTTTTCTGGCCTCCTTGGATACCAATATATACATGGCATACACGCATACACATACAAACTCAATGCACATTCACATACACAAACACACACTCACACACAAACATACACATGCACGTGAAAGAATTGGCCTACACTGTTGCAGTTTGACAGAATCCACCGGGCAGGCAATAGGCTGAGAATGTCCACAATAGGGCTTGCAGTTACGTGGGCTGTAAGCCTCAGAGTTGAATTGCTTCCTGGGACCAGGTAAGACCCACACACATCGCCAGGGTTACCCACTGGATTGTGGATGCTAAGCATACTCCCCAGATTCCCTCAACAGCATCCAGACTGGTGATTGGTTTTACTAAATGGGTGCTAGGCCTGGCCATGTGAACACACTGGGTGAAGTAAGAGCTCCCTCCTTCCCTCCACCCTCCCTACTTCCCTATTACCACCCACTTCCTATGGCACATGTCTCTCCTGTTTCCTTCCTGTGTGTTTCAAGACAGGGTTTCTCTTTGTAGCCCTGGCTGTCCTGGAACTCGCTCTGCAGACCAGGCTGGCCTCGAACTCACAGAGATCCGCCTGCCTCTGCCTCCCCAGCGCTGGGATTAAAGGCGTGCGCCACCACTACCCGGCTCCTTCTTGTATGCAAATAAGCAGATGTGTGTATTTTTCTTACATCGTCATTCTTACATAGGGGACAGCATGTAACAGCTCCCCTCGCACTTTAGATGACTCGTTTACATAGCAGTCTATTCTGGAACTTCCTCCCAGCAGGATGGGAAGAGCTGCTCCGTTTTCGTAACTGCCTGGTACTCCACTGTGTGGTTTCTCAACTGGCTCCCTGTGGAGTCCGTCTTCTTCACTCCATATTCACACGGGCTGTCTGAGCCTTCCCACCCCACCCACCGTAGAGTGGATACCAGGTCAGAAGCTGTCACCAGGGCTGCAGTTCCCACTGTGTGCACCCCATTTGCAGTGCCAGAGGTACCTGTGTCCCCAAAGCTTTCCCAGCAGATTGTGCCGTCCTGTTAAAACTGTCACTGTCTGAGGAATGGCACCTCTGGTTATGATCAGTCTGAACTCACTCACGGTTCAAGGTGCATTCTTTTTGTGACTTGCTTGCCCAGCTTTTTATTTTAAAATCGTGTTTCCAGTGCTTTCTGAAGAGGTCTGTGAACACGAAGGAGATTCCTCCCATGCTTCCCCGACCTCCCTCGAGTTGTCAGCCATCTTTTGACTTACTTTTTGTTGACATACAATTTCAGGGATGAGGTTCAAGACAGGGTTTCTCTGTGTAATAGTCCTGGCTGTCCTGGAACTCACTCTGTAAACCAGGCTGGCCTCGAACTCACAGAGATCTGCCTGCCTCTACCTTCTGAGTGCTGCTGGGATTAAAGGAATGCACCACCAACGCCTAACAGCAACATGCATTTTTTTTTTTAACTTAGTCAAGTTTGTCACTGTTCCTCGTGGCTGGGTTCAAATCAAGGCTAGAAAGTCCTTCCTTACACTGGCTGTTCTTTGAGCTTGTATAGTTCTGCTGGCTGCAGCTACATCCATGCTACATAGGCCTGGCTGGCCTTGAACTTGTGGCGATCGTCTCAGCTCTGCCCTGAGTGCTAGGAACACATACCTGGAAAGGTGTGTAACAATTAAAGTTACCTGAGTGGCTAGCCTCTCACATCAGCCCAGGGCTCAACAACAGCCTCCACTTTGACTGTGACCCCCCACCCCACCGCCCTGCTTTTCATCCATTACTTCCTGAGTGGAACTGTCAGGATGCCTGAGGGGAGCAGTTCAGGATTAATCTGAGTCATGGGCAGCAGCACAGAGCATCACAGGGTCAGCAGTATCCAGCGAGTACCTGTAAAGCATGTGAACTCAGCGCCAGGCCTCATTGTGTGCTGGGCTGAGAGCCATCATTACTGGGTTATCTCATTAAACCACAGCCCTGGTCTACTAATGGGAACATAATGTCATCTAGCATATTAACTGGGAATCTAATCCAACTGGGGAAGGCAGAAAGAACATGGAAAAAGTGTCATGGGAGACTCACCGCCAGAGGCCTTGCTGCGGGTGTCGGGACAGAGAGGAGTCAAAACAGCAGAAGGATCTGGAACATGCCAGATCCCGCTAGAAAGTAGGTGCTTTGTTGCTTTTAACCTAGTCTTAAAATTCTATTTATCGTCAGTATTATTGTGTGTACCCATAATGTGTGGGGACATCTATGCCATGACACACATGTGGAGGTCAGAGGACAACTTGCTGAAGTTGGTTCTCTCCTTCTATCAATAGAACTCAGGCTATCAGGCTTGGCAGTGGGTGCCTTTACCCACTGAGCCATCTTGTCAGCCCTACCCTATTTTTTTTAAACCAATACATAAAAACATAGAGATTGTACATGCCAGGTGGACACCATGTAACGTTTGATACACATACACTTCTTGTAATGTTTAAGTTGGATTAAACACCTCTCTCTCTGTGTCTCTCTGTCTCTCTCTGTCTCTGTCTATCTCTCTGTGTCTCTGTCTCTCTCTCTCTCTGTTTTCCAGGACAAGGTTTCTCTGTGTAGCCTTGGCTATCCTGGAACACACTCTCTTGGTAGACTAGGCTGGCCTCAAATTCAGAAATCCACCTGCCTCCGCCTCCTGAGTGCTGGGATTAAGCGTGTACCACCATCACCCAGTTCATTCCTCCCTCTCTTCACACATCACTACAGTTACTGCTGCCTCTAGGTGCCCCACTGTGCAACCACAGGCCAACATTCCTTGCTCTTATTACAGTTACTTAACTCCAGTTTCTCCCATTCCTCCCTGCCCTGGCTGCCCACCATTTGATCATGAGCCCCCTATTCTCATCTGTCTTGTGGCCAGTGTGTGAGATCGTGTGTTTGTCTTCTGTGCCTGGCTGACCTCGCGTAAGGATTCATTTCCATCCCTGTCAAAACGGCCACATTTAATTCTTCCTAATTGCTGAAATAGCATCCAGTCATGTGTTTGCACCACATTGTGTTTACTCATCTGTCCAATGATGGACACTTAGGTTCTATTTCTCAGCCTCAGAAACTGTGTGAGCGCAGGCATCTGTTCAACAGAACATCATTTCTAGACAAAGCAGAGATAGAATTGCTGGACTGTGTGGTAGTTCTGGCTTCAATTTTTCAAAGACATTTGCTGGTTTCTCACCTCATGAGAAATACTCAGCTGGTGTTGTTTTTCTTTCTATCGCCATAATCATGGCACATGGCCATAATCTATCGTATGGCCTAGAGCAGCTCGGAGAGGAAAGGGCTTATGTCAGAGTAGTTTATAGTCCATCATTCAGGAAAGTTAGGGCAGCAACTCAAGCAAGGCAGGAACCTGGACACAGGGCCTGAAGCGGGGCCCACGGAGGAGTGGTTTGCTCTCATGGCTTTCTCATACCTCTCAGCAGCACCTGCCGGGGTTGGCACTACCTAAAGAGGCCTGGGCCCCACGTCAGTCATTAATCAAGGAAAGTCCCGCACAGGCTTGCCTACAGGCCAGTCTGATGGAAGCATTTTCTCAGCTGTGGCTCTGTCTTCCCAGATGACCTAGTTTGGGTGAGGCTGACAAAAGGGCTAAGCTGCATGGTTGCTTATGAGGGGAAGTACCACGCTCTTTCCTTCCTGAACAGCTTCAGGCTGTGAGTTGTCACCTTAGGTGAGAGAAAGATGTTAAAGACAGACAGATAGCAATCTAGACAGGGCTGCCGCCACCTGCCATGGCCTACTCACCAGAACTCAGTGGCACCCCAGAGCACTGTTACCTTCATGTCAGGCAAGGTGCCTGCTCTCTGTGTGAACCATTAGGGTTTATAAATGCAGGCCCTATCTGCTCCCACTCATAGCATCTTACACTGTCCGCATTCTAGAGGTCCAGTTCTCCAAGGACCTGTCAGAGTCTGTGAAGCTGAGGACCCAAGGCTGTCCCTGGGGGTCTGGCTCTGACTCCCTGACCCCAGTCTGAGTCATGAAGACCCTCTAGCTGGCCTAGAAGCTGTGGAGTTATGGGTAGGGCTACCAGGGTCCCCAAGAGTAAGCTTAGTCATGCTATGAGTCAACAGAAAGACAAATGTCTGAGATCTGCTGTGCATGGCTACCCAGAATCCTACATATCCAGATCACTGTTTTAGATCACTGTTTTAGGCAGGGTGTGATGACCTATGTGTCCTGCTTGGGCCTGCTGCCTGCCCTGCTGTGCTGGAGCACACAGCCTCCTTTGTGTGCTCAGGGCAAGGGTTGAGGCAGGAAACTCTCAGCCCCCAGCGGTCTGAAGGAATTGCCTATGTTTTGAATTTCAGCAGGAACCAAGAGGTTCTTAGGCCTCCAAAGGCTCTGACGTGGCTGTAGAGCAGCAGGCAGGCATGTGAGTTTCTCCAGGCGCATGCTCTACCTGCCTACTCCACAGGGCAGTCAGAAGCCTAGCACAGGGGCTACCCCCTGGCCTTCATCCCTCCCACCATGCCACCCTGGGACTAACATCATCAGTTACCATGGAGATGTACCCACCAAGACACCCACCCAGGAACTTGGGATGTGCCACTGAGTACTGAGGTCACATTTGTACTAAGCCTAGTGACTGGTGCTGATGACCTCATGTGTGATGGTGGGAAATTGGGGATGGCATAGAAGGGCTTCCTGGCTTAGCAGGATCTGTGGATGGTTACCCTAGGAAGTCAGGTGTTGCAGGATCTAAAGCAGGCACTGCCTAGGCCAAGGCTACTCCCTGCCCATCACTATACTGTATTTCGGGCTCTGTGTTTCCCTTTGGCAGAGTAAAGGTAGAGAGAGAGAGGAAAAAAAAAAAAACAAAAAACAAAAAACCTTTTCTGCCTCAAAGGTGACAAGTAGTTGGAGCTGTAGAAATAGCTAATGATGTGTTACATGGCATAAAACACTAGTGCCCTGCCCACCCAGACCTGTGGTCCAGATCCAGGTCTGAACAACAGAACTACACTTTAGGGATGGGGCTTGCTGGAGGGATGGGGTCCAGGGTCACAACAGAGGCATCGAAGGAGCAGAGGGTCACCCTCTGCACCATGCACTAGACCCAACCCTCAGCAGACAGTGGGTATGGGTGAGGAGTTGCAGGAGACCACAATCCAAGCTGAAGTCAGCC
The DNA here is from genome assembly GCA_030556225.1 of Cricetiscus sungorus. Classification (NCBI taxonomy): domain Eukaryota; kingdom Metazoa; phylum Chordata; class Mammalia; order Rodentia; family Cricetidae; genus Cricetiscus; species Cricetiscus sungorus. The sequence goes on along the minus strand of JANBXA010000328.1, from coordinate 17,426,731 downwards.
CTTACAGCTCACAGTACACCCCGCCTAGGTCCATGCTTTGACCCTGCGGGCAGCTATACCTCTGCCCGTACTCCACGCTAAAGGAAATATATTTGAGAGTGACAAGAAGCCCTTCTGGGCTGCAATAGCATTTCAGTTAAGATGACCTCATTGAGTTCCAGCGAAGATTCCCCCGAGTCTGTGGACCAGCATGCTGGGCTGGGAAGACAGAGAGGGGAACCCCATTTCCTTCCTCAACGCTCAGAGAGGGGCTGCTGGCAGCCACTCCTTTATGCCCAATGGCCATCGCACCATCCTTGGCTCTCCTTTGTCCCAATTTCTGGGCATCTTCCCCGTGAAAAATAGGACTGATTGTCACAGAAAGTGAATACCTCCCTAGGCATGGTGGCCATTATTGTGGGCTGTAGCACCAAGCCCTCTGTGCAGTCATTTCCATCTGCCTTGTTTTCAAATCTCTGATGCAGGGCGCAAAAGTAAAAAGTTGAGGCTTTGGACACCACTAAATAGTTCCCACCAGGCGGAAGGCAAGCAGGTGGAATGTATCCACTGATGAAACTTGCTAGCATCTCCCTGTGGACACATTGTTTCCTGGCTCTCAGCCAGAGTGCTCCAGAGCCATCCAGGCTGTGCAGACTCAAACAGCCAGGTGCTCACGCTGGGCCCTGAGCCTCCTTCCTGGCTGCCTTCTGAGGCTCCCATGTGGGCCAGATGTGCACAAGCTCCTGATGCAGCAGCTTGTGTGCCGTTGGGGATAGCTGGGTGAGTGGAGGTGATACCGGGCCCCTTCCACACGCCTCCTTCGCCCAGCCATCCTCAGGCCAGAATTCAGAATCTCCCCAAATCTCCCCTCCCATTCACTGCTCAGTTGGTGGGCCCTTCTTGGGGAGACACAGGAAGCAGCCTTATCAACCCTCTGTGGGAGGCCCCCAGTGTGGCAGCCTTTCCTGGGTATATTTTGAAGCTCCCTTTCCCCTTAAGGGACTTTTGGGACTTAAACACTTTATCCACTGAGCCATCTCGCCTGCCCTCCAGTCCCCTCCCCTCTTGAAGTGGGATGCCAGCATGTGCTTCATTGGCAGTGCCTGGGTTTCTTCCTATCTCCTTCAGGAGCAAGAGCTCGTTTGCCTGAGGGAATAGACATGGCTGACCGCAGGGAAGAACTTGGGAGAATGTGTGAAAGCTTGCAGGCGGCCATCACCAAACCTTCAAGTCTCCCGTTCTGTTCCGCGCTCTGCTTCTTCTTGGCTGTTTGTTTTGACATTTTTATTTCATCCATGTTGACTCAGTCCAGCTTCTTCAGACTCACTCTATCAAGACACACAACGGACCTTGAAATGTCTAATCTCCTACATTCTCAGGTCTCCATTCTTATTTTATCTAGATGCTTCTTTGTCTGCTTAGCTGTCACTTCCTTTATCAAAAGGAAATGAGGATGGGACCGGATGGGGCTAGAAAGACAGCTCAGTGGTTAAGAGCACTAGCTGCTCTTCTACAAGTCCTGAGATTGGTTGCCAGCTCCCACGTGGCAGCTCATAACCATTAATAACTCCGCTTCCAGGGGACCCAGTGCCTTCTTCTGAGCTCCACTCGCAACAGACATGCCCATGATACACACACATACCCACAGGCAAACCACCCATACACATAAAATAAAAATATTTTTAATTAAAAATGTTTTCATAAATGATGAGGGGGGCTGGAGAGATGGCTCAGAGGTTAAGAGCACTGGCTGCTCTTCCAGAGGTCATGAGTTCAATTCCCAGCAACCACATGGTGGCTAACAACCATCTGTAATAGGGTATTGATGCCCTCTCTGGCATGCAGATATATATACAGAGCACTCATACATAAAATACAAGTAAATCAAACTAAAAAAAAAAAAGAAAGAAAGAAAGAAGAAAGAAAGAAAGGAAGAAAGAAATAAGGAGACCCAATCCTTCATAGCTGAATGAAATAGTGTAAAAGGCAGTCTGTGCTTCAGCGAGGGGCATCATTAAATTGTATTTTTTACTTTAACTTTTATAGGGATGAAGTGTTTTTGCACAAGCATGAGGATCTGAATTCAGATCACCCACGTAAGAGCTGGGTGTGGCCACGTGTGCCTGTAACCCGGTGCTGGAGGAGTCAGAGGCAGGAGGATGCCAGCACTCAGTGGTCCACCCCTTTAACTGAAGCCTCCAGCTTCAGTTTCAGTGAATGGTCCTGTCTCAAAAATTAAGGGAGAGCCAGCCTTAATTAAAGGTGGTGGAGCACACCTTTAATCCCAGCACTCGGAAGACAGAGGCAGGCAGATCTCTGTGAGTTCGAGGCCAGCCTGGTCTACAGAGTGAGTGCCAGGACAGCCTCCAAAGCTACACAGAGAAACCCTGTCTCAAAAAAAACAAAAAAATGAAAGAAAAAAATAAGGCAGAGCCAAAGTGAGGAAGATACGGGTGTCTGCCTGTGGCCTCCACGCTGTGCAGACGTGTGTAAACATGAGCACATGTACATATCAATCACACAGATGATTTTTGTTTTGTTGTTTTTTGTTTTGTTTTGTCTTGTTGCTCTTTTCCTAAGATTGTCACCCCCACTCCACCCCAAGTTTATATTTTCTTACTTTTAAATACTAGTAAAGGCATTAAAGTGTGATGTTTTTCTTTTTCGTTTTCTTTTTCTTTTTTTTTTTTTTTCTTCTTTTGTTTTGATTGCTTGGTTGGGTTGGGGTGTTTGGAAAGAGTGTGAAAAGACTGTAGCCCTGGCCTCTTTTCTGTGAATGTTAATATGTTGTGGTTTATCACATTTTCTCTATGACATCTTCTTGTCTGTGCTTTGTTTATTGTCTTCCTGACTTTCCTTAGGCAAATGTATCTTCTTGTTTGGTTTTGGTTTTGGATTCTCTGTGTAACAGCCCTGGCTGTCCTGGAACTCCCTCTGTAGACCAGGCTGGCCTCAGCCTCCCGCTCTTAATCCTCACAGGCTCAGGTTTTTATGCTCTCCTGTCCAATCCTCTCCGCTGAACCCAGGGCCTGCCTCATGCTGGGTTGTGACCCCAGTCATCCCAGCCCACACACTGTTAATTTCATCTCTTGATGTGGAAGGAGGAGACAGGGCAGGTGAGCATTTGTGGTTTGAGGTTCTCTGTAGCCTCAAGATTTTCTGTGAACCCGAGAACACGGTGAAGTCTGCTTTCTTCTCTTAAGCCCCAGAGCAAATGTGAGCGTTGACCCCTGTGGGCGCAGCTCCTTTTTCTGCACGGAGAGTGGGTATTGGAGTCTTCCATTCTAGCACTCTTATTTTGTAATCATTATTATTCTCTGTGTTATTTTTCTGTTGGGCATCTGCAATATGTATTCTGCTGTGTTCTGGGCATGCCAGTGCTGCTGTCAAGGCTGCCTCTTAGCTGCCCTTATCACAGGACCGTTTAGCTGGGGATGATGCTTGGTCTCCTGTTAACAGAGACATCCCCACATTTCAGCTGCTTGCCTCCTCCCTCTCTTTGATCTTCCTGTTTGCAGGATCTCTCCTGCACAGCGCTTATTGTTCATCTTATTTCCTCCTTCCAAAGGCACTGGCATGGAGTTTGGGCTCTTTGTTCTCTCTGGTACTCTGCTTTTTGTCTCCTCAGTTTTCCCCCTCTTTCCATGCCCCCCATTGTTGAGACCTGATGTGTTTTCTCTTTTTAAGTGAGACTGCAATATTGGCAGGCTCTTTTTCACCCAACCAGCCATGATGTGTGAAAGATATATATTCATATGCTTGTGTTTATTTTCTTACATGTCAATTCGCACAAGTTGGGTCCCTCTCCATGAAAGAGCAGCAATTTCTGATTTCCACCCCCCCTTCCACTTCCCTCCCTCCTTTCCCTCTCCCTCCCTCCTTCCTCCCCTCCCTCCCTCCCTCCCTCTCTCCTTCCATCTCTATCTCTCCCACCTCTCTCTTTCCCCTCCCATGTCTCACTGACTGCAGTTATGTGTTCTCAAATCCGCCCCTCCCTCTGGGTCCTCTGTCTGGTTTGACTTTTTCAGTATGTGCGACTTTGACAGTCACACCGCTGAGTTGGCATTTCATCCTGGCACTCCTGGTTCTTTTCTGGCTTTTGTTCAATTTGCAGATGGGTTGTTAATTTCCACATGTCTTATTATTTTTTAACGCCATCATTCCCTCTCACACAGATCATTTAAGTTCTGGTGATTGTGTGAAGTAGCGCCCACAAATAAGCTGTGTGTTTAAGACATTCACAGGATTCAGATTGCCTAAGGTGCCTCCTGCTGCCTCTGTGTTGTGAGTACAGCTTGGCTGGGTGACAAGCCTGCAAGTTCTCTGAAGTTCCTCTCACCAGGCTCCTTTGCCTACATTAGCAGAGAAAGAGGAGCAATTACAGTTGATTGCCTGGCTGATTGATTGATATGTGCCTGGAAGTCCTTTCGATGTTGGTGGCTTCCTCCAATTATTGGGACATCAGCGGGTTTAGTAGCTCCTAGCCCTGGTCCTTGAAGGATGGACATTCTCCTCACACTGTCAGCCCAGGACTCTGCAAAGCCAATGCCAACTCCCACCTCTTGGTTCTTTTCAGAGACTGTGCATCTCTTTGGTCACATCTTACACTCGTTTTGCTGCTAACGGCTGCACCTTCTCTCTGGTTTTATTTCTGGCCTTTCACTTTTTAGCAATTTCCTGGTTGGATGTTGCAATGGCTGTCAGTTGACACCATAGTGCTATGAGCTGACCTTTGCCGCACCCCAGACCTGAGGACAATTAATTGCTGCTATGGTGGAACAAGGGGTGGCCACCTGGAGCATTGACACACGGGGGTTCTGCCTGGTCTTCATGACTCCAGGAATGGCAGCATTTTAACAGACAACTCCCCTGGAGACATGGCCGGGCAGGAGGGACAAACAGAGCCTGGTACCAACACAGGGGAGCCCTGTGGATAATAAATCAAGGAATGTAGCAAATAAGTAACACAAGTACCTGAGGAGCCCCCTCCCCAGCTGGCCCTGGATGCGAGTAAGCCCCCAAGACAAGTGGGTCTGGGGCTCTGTGTGAATCTTGGTACGTGGCAGCTATCCTGTGACCCAGAAGCTGGCAGCTTTCAGTGTCTCCCTTTCAGTAGAGACAGTAGCTCCCCATTGTCCCTGGCGTGTTTGAAGGCTGAAGAGCAACATTTGCAGGAACTGAGGTGTCGGGTGCAGTGTGGCATCACCCTGTGTGGGGTGGCACTCCTCTGACAAGTTAGGTAAGGGTCTGGGTCCCTGAGAAGGCTTTAGAGAGGATGCTTGACTCAGCTCAGCAGCTACTTTCTGGGGATGCGGCAGGACAGGGCCTTTTGTCCTCCTACAGCCATACTCCTTGGGATCTGACCCAGCAGCAGATGGGGATGGACCCCATCAGTCCTAACCAGCACACAGTCCACCCTGATGGGAGATGTTATTCTGTAAATATGTTTCTCATACTGGTTAATAAATAAAGCACTGTGGCCAATAGGAAACAAGATAGGTGGGGCTAGGAGACAAGGAGGAAAGAGGAAGTAGTAAGGAAGGTCAGCATGTAGAGTCTAGAGGAAGCAATATGCCGGGCCGCCGCTCTCCGGTAAGATGACCACATGGAAATACTTAGATAAGTAGAAATGGGTTAATCATTAAGACAGAGCTAGCCCATAAACAATAATAGTAACTGGCCAACAGGATTGTATCAAATACAGAGTCTCAGAGTATAATTGGGGGCTGTCATGGCGGCGCGGCGGCGGGACCAGGCGGCTGGCGGGAAACATCTAGCTACACCACCCCACCAAGCTGGCTCAGCCTCTTGTCTGAATCAAGGTCAAGACAGGAATGGAAAGGCCACAGAGAAAGCACAGCCAATGTCCCTTCTTCTAGGGGCTTTAACCTCAAGTCCCGTCCTGCTTCTCGCTGGGACAACTCCCTCTCTGTGTCATGTCCCCAGATCTTGATGGGAATCAAGGACAGTCCCTCCATCCAGCTAGTCACTGCAGTGACAGTGAGTGCTGGCAGGCTTCTGACTCAGTGTCTCAGTTGCCACGTTAGGCTCTGACAACTCTTACTGCACATCCTGTCCAACTGGGATAGCCCAGCTCCCTGGCTGGGTTTATGTCCTTGGAGCAGTCCTTCTTTATGTCCTTCATACCTGTCTGGTATCTTACACGCATGACAACAGAAGCTTCTCACTTCTGCGAGAGCCAATACAGTGCCAGGCTCTATACCGAATCCTGGGACAGATGGTCTCACTTGCTGCCATGTCTCAGGAACTCACTGAGTCAGCAAGAAGTAGAAGGCTGCATCACACTTAGCATTAAACCAAAGACTGGGGTTACCCAGGAACCCTCAGTAGGGGTCTCAGTACAAGTTGCTGGCAATCAGTGACCCCTGAACCCATTTAAATGCTGAAAACACGGAGGCTTCGCGAACAGTAATGCGCTATCTCAAAGTCACATTGAAAGGGGACACTCCAGTAGAATGTTCCAGATCCTGCCCTTTTCCCTCACATTCAGGATTTCTCTAATCCCTGAAAGAGGTTGGGTTAGTGTCAGAGGTCCAGAATTGGCACAGGGGACATCGAGTTGGTGACATGTGTGTTGGGTTGTCTGGTGCAGGTGTACAGCAGGGAGGACAATTCAAGGACATATTCAGGAAGCCCTGAAGATATCCACTGGCTGCAGGAATATGAAGGCTTTCTTGGGAAGAAAGGGATGGGAAGAGCCTAGCTTTGGATGGCTGCCTAGAGGCTGGAATAGAGGGTAGACTGGAGGAGACTGCCCCTCCTTCCAGCCACCATTGCGTGCTTCATAAGGACAACAGCCCTGGATGGCAGCATCCAAATATAGCATCCGGCTGTCACGCCTAATCCCGGGCTTGGACACATGCTTGTCTCCAAGAGTGTGGGAGCTGCTGGAACTCACCCTGCCTGACTACAGACCCTGCCCCCTCCCCCCACTCAGCTGGACTCAAGGTCAGCTTCTCTTATCTAGACAGAGGGTCCCCATGACGGGGATCCCAGGAGCACTCACTCTAGTAGATTGCATTCAGGCCACAAGGGAGGCACGTGTGCCCAGTCACAGGAACTCAGTAGTCGGCCACTGTGTCCTGTACCCTCGGCCCCCAGGCCTGGACTCACTGGCACAGAACAGACTCTTGTCCCAACCGTGCTGCTCGTGCTGGCAAAGAAGTCTGCAACTTTGCCTTGGATGCTGACTGAATTTTAACACGGCTTCATCTCACAGCCCCAGGAGCTGGTTCCTGACCAGGCTTGTTCTCAGAGGTGGCATTGTGCCCACCCTCCTGGTGGGGCCTCTCCATGGGGAGCTGGCTTGGCAGCTATGGGCTGCATCTGTGCCTGAGCCAGCTGCATGTGGGGCCAGTGATGGATTTAGAAACTTCTCTTCCTCTGAGCCTGGGCAGAAGCACCCAGACACCTTCCTGGCCTAGGGCCTTAAGAGTGGGAATGGTGGAGGAAGAAGGACAGGGGGACAAGGTGCCAGGACAGAAGAGCGTTCTCAGGGGACAGAGGAAGCAGCCACATAGGTAGAAGAGGGTTTTGCACTGGCCCTCTATGATCTCTGTAGATCTCCTCAGTGAGTACCCGGGTCTGTCTGTAGAGGGGACACATATACCTACTGTCACAAGGCTAAGTGAGGAGTGAGCTCACCATGACAGCAGTGACACCCTGACCTCTGCCTTAGCCATCTCAAGAATATCTTGTGTGAACAAGCCAGCCATGAAGTTATAAGAGGCTGCAACCCCAGTCTAAATGAGACCTATGTCATATGCCTTTAGTTATCATGAAGTGTCCACTAATCCCAGGTGATGGAGACTGGGCCTGGCCTGCCTGGGCCTCAGCAGCCTTCCTGGGTCCTGGCATCCACCTTGCACCATATCCCCGTTGCCTTGGAACCTGCACAGCCCCTCTTGCTCTTTGCTGATTCTCTGCAAGCTGGACCTTGTTGAGGAAGCCTGGTAGGTCATGAAGAAGTGATTGAGCGAAGACTACCCTGCAGCCATAGGAGTCCCAGGCCTGGGTTCGGAGCGGGTGTGTGATAGCATTGCACCACACTTTCCAGCAACCTGTGTTTCCGTCCCCAGAGATGTAAGCAAAATGCAGGCTCTCTGGATTGTAGCAGTCCCCTTGGCTGGGAGTTTTTCTCTGTGGGGACCGTGGAGGCCCCTGCAGGCTCTGCTCAATGGTCTCCCACTTAGCCCTGGAGTCGTCATCCCAGATGAGCAGGCAGCTCAGCAGTCACACAGATGACAGCACTTGCAGAGGTAGAAGATGCAAACTCTGTTAACTGAGCAAGCTGAAGAAGGCCCTGTGGGGAAGAGGGACACCCTTCCTCCAAACCATGTGGCCCATGGACAGAGCTGGCAGATAGCCCAGATGGGTCAAATTGCTCACTGAGGAACATGTCCCTGATGTCCCCACTTTCTCCCTGCCCTCAGATCTTCCTTCCTCTGGGATCAAAGAGACATTCCCAGCTCTGGGTGTGCAGAGTGTGGGCTTCGTCTCCAACAGGTTGTTGAGTTAGAGACTCACCCCTGCAGACCACGTGCTCACAGGGGTCTTCCCCTGGCCTCCTCTGCCCAGACCTGAAGGCCAGAGTGGTGCCCTCTGGTGGGCACTGGAATTTCAGACACCACTTTCATCTCTGTTGTCTGGGCCTCTGTGTGCTTGCAGGGCTGAGGGTGGGGGTGGGGGGGGGAGGGGCACAAGATCCAGCAGGGAGTCTTGCCACTGGACCCTTCCCAGAGTTCCTTCTCCCATGTTTTGTCCCTTTTCTTGATTTCTCCAAAGAAGAGGTGCCCAGCAGTGGTCAGCAAGTGCCGTGTGCACCGTATGAGACAGATGACTTCTAACTAGAGGTTCTATACTAGGCCTGTCGTGCTGTTGCTGGTTATTGACCCCAGGGTCTTAGAATCTGACCTATACTGCCATGTTTTGGACAGTACCCAAGCTTCCAAATCCCTTGTACTGCCTGGGAAATAGTGTTGCTCTGATGTCAGAAATCTCTTTTATACAACTCTTGGCAATGTCATCTTAAAATACTCATTTGCTAGCCATGTGGTTAGTGGAATGCTCACGCTGGCAAAAAGTACAGGGACCTCTTAATACTCAGCTGTGCTCTGAGTAGCCAGGCACAGGGAGGGATCACTTGCGGAGTGTCTGTCTTCTCTCCAGCCACTCAGTGTGTATCTCAGAAACACACAGCTGGCTCAGATCCCACCAGCCCAGCATTTTCCTAGCCTAAGAAAGTGCTGAAGTATTTCAATCCAACAATTAGCAAGACTTCCTCATACATCTGCCCCGTATCTAGGGGGGAAAACCTCCTACAGCGCTGGGCAGCTCTCTTAGCTTGTCTGAACACCACCAGCAAACTGGAGGGGCTGTGTTCTCCTGCACTGGAGTGGAGACTGGCTGCTCGGGTAGCCCTGGCTGTTCACTCCATTCCTGATGATGCTGCACCAAGCATGCCAGGACTTTCTGCAATCAGGGAAGCAGCCTCTACCCACTGCAGAGAGTCTCTTGCTGGTTATTTTTGGAATCTTGGGTAGATACTCTGCCACCAAAGGCAGAAACCACCATCTAGAAGGCAGCTGGGCCCAAGTGCCTCACAAGGATCAGCTTCTTCTGGATTGGTAGGGTGGTTCCCGCACTACAAGGAAGCAGGTGCTAGCTGAGAGAGAGAGAGTCTCTTCAAGGAAGAGGAGGTCGCAGAAATAAGTGTTGGCTAGGATGGTGTGGATGCCCATGTAGGGGGAGTTTGATGCCAGCCTGGACTATATAACGAGAATCTGTCTCAAAATAATAAGAAGAAATGAGTTTTATCAAAAATTTCTCAACATCAAATGGCATTTATCTCCCTGGACATGTTCAAGTGTGATTTTCCGATGGATGGCAGGTGTAAAGCTGCTTGATATGTTTTGTACATATTAGTTGATATGTTCTGTGCAGCTAGATGGAGCATATGGACACTTTGCAGAGGTCTTCCACATCTCTTCATTCTTCCTGTCTTTTTCTCTTTGTTTATTCATTTATTTATTTTGAGACAAGGTTTCATAGTGTACACCAGACTGGCTTCCAGCCTCCGGAGATCCATTTGCCCTGCATCTGGAGAGCTGGGATTAAAGGTGTGCTCCACCATGCCCAGCACACTGTATACTATTTACACATTAACCTGGTGTGCTCTCTAATTTATTTGCTGTTTTTATAGTTGATGCTTTCTGCTCCCCGCCCCCATTCCGTTTAGACTCTTTGGAATCATGCCTGTTCTGTTCTAACTTTTTGTTTTGTTGTTCTAGACAGGCTTTCTCAGTGTAGGCTGTCTGGGAACTCACTGTATAAACCAGACTGGCCTCAAACTCAAACTGGCCTGCTCCTGCCTCCCCAGTGCTGGGACTAAAGGCGTGTGCCTCCATTCCCAGCTATTGTAGCTATTTTAAAGAACAAGCTTTGGAATTTTCTTTTCTTTTAATGTATCAGTAAGTTAGTTTTAAATGGCCATTGATGGTTTTAAATACACACACACACATACACACACATACCACACACACACACACACATAATTGCTGAGAGAAGGGGAGTATGGGTGCATGGCTTGCATGTGGAGGCTAGAGGACAACCTTGTAGCATCATTCTCTCCTTCCACCTCTATGTGGATTCCAGGAACTGAACCCAGGTTTCCAGGCTTGCACAGCAAGAGACTTTCCCCCATGGAGCCATCTCAAATTTCTTTTTAAAAGTCTTGATTTGGATACTCAATTGGTGATTTTCTTTAATACCAAGCACCGTTCACTCTCTCTCTAGCCACACACACACACACACACACACACACACACACACACACACACACGCACGCACGCATGCACACTGGGATTTGCAGACCCTGGTGCTGTAAATGCTGCCTGCATCTGCTCTGCACTGCAGTGTACTGCCCAGCAGCAGCCCCCCCCCCCCCCCCATGCCTGCTTTCCTACCTGCCTGGCCCCTCTGCTTTTGTTCTCTGCTTTCAAGGTGATTGTTCTGAACAGACTAAGTAAGGTTAGGATTACTTAGGTGTGCTGGCTAGGTCACAGCAGTGTGAGTAGGGGAAGGAGAGCTGAGATGTCCAAAGAGGACCACAACCAGGTGTGAGTGAGGGTCATAGAAGTCGGTTATGTCAGCCCAGGACCCATATGCCTTAGCTTGAGGCAAGGGCACTGGGAGGGGGCTCCTGTTTCAGAGAGAGGATAGAGAAGAAGGAAGGAGTTCTGTGGAGAAGGGGCCTCCACAACCCACCCCCTACCTACAGTGCCCCACCCTGACCCAACCCAGACAACCGTAGTCCCCACAATGCCCAGGAGGCCATAGAGACCTTCCACTTTGAGGAAGCAGGAAGAGGCTGTTCCATGTGGTATGTCACCAACCACCTCCTGCTGTTCCAGAAATGAGGCACTGATTAGAAATGCAATGGCCTCAGATACAGTTTTCTTCCTAAGATAAACTCCGGTGGAACTGTGAAAATAATGTATACTACCTACAGAAAACCCAGCCTACTGCCCCTTCACTGGGAGGAGCCCTAGAAGCTTGGCTCTTGTACAGGGACACCCTACCAGAACTGCAGGCTCCGTGCCGCCATGTGGACCAAACCACTTTTCTTGTTCAGCATCTTCATGTAAAGATGTACCTGGTGGCATCCTAGGATTCTTCCTGAAAGCTGTCTTCTTAATAGAGGCCCCTCCAAATGCCTTTACAGTGTGCCAGTTTCTGCTTTTCATGATCTTGGCCTCGGTTGTATACTTCCTCTTATTGCCTGTGTCCACATCGCATAATTTTGTTTTGTTTTGAGATAGGTTCTCATGTAGCCCAAGCTGACCTCAGACTCGCTCTGTAGCCAAGGGCGACCTTGAACTCCTGACCCTCCTACCTGCACTTCCCAAGTTCTGAATTACAGGCAAGCACTACAAGGATCAGTTTGTGCAAGACTGGGGATGGAACCCGTGCTTTATGACATTTTTTTTTAAGGCCGGCTATTCTTGTGTAGTGTAGGGCTACTGTAGTGCCCATGCTACAATCTGTTCCACTAATCGGGTGAAGGCCTAGAGATTTAAATAAAAGACAAGACAGCGGGTCATTCATGCAACAGGAATTCCGGAATGCTGAATGCCGTTTATTGAGGGGAGGGAGCGGGCTTATAGACTGATTTACAGCACAGTGGAAAACAATCAAGCGTCAAGAGTGAAAGCTCTCAGGCTTAGTTCCTCCCCAGCAGATGTGTGTTAGCAAATCAAGAAGAGCACCAAGAACTACTCTGGTGCAAGACGTTCCAGCCAACAGCTTCAGGCTTGCTCAAGGTGCCTCGGGGTCCATGCAGGGCCCTACAGGCAACTTCGAATTTGGTCTCTGGAGTGTTGGGATTACAGGTATCCCCCCATACCTGGCTTCCTTTGTGTCTGCATAAGTGAGGCTAAGTCCTTCTGATATGTTCATTAATCATTTCTATTTGCAGAAGAAATATGTAGGCAGCCAGCCATGGGCCTTCCTGTGTGCTTGTCTGCAGGCTCTCTCACCCTCCCCAACAACCTGTGACAGCTGGCGTCTTGCCGGGCTCTTGAGGCTAACCCCAAGTGGATCAGCTAGGGGTTGGAAACATAGCAGTTTGCCCCAGCAGGGTTAGAAGATGCTGGAGCCTGCAGCCTGTGCTCATCCTGGGGGAGGGCAGCAAGGGCTGGTGCCAAGCCAGGGAACCGAATCCCCAGGGTTTCTCCTTGGACCCAGGTCACTCAGCTTTGTCAAGGGGTTATAGGACAGAAAGCACACACAGCAAGCCTTACCACTAGTGGTTGCCAGGTAAGAGGCCAGGAGAAAACTTGTGGCTATGATGTACCCATTTGTAATTAGATCTGTTCAGTCACCCGGAGAGGGGGCTGTTCTTCATTTTAAGGTGAGGCTACCAATGCATGAACATGTGAGATGAAGTCCTTCGGGTTGCTAAGAGGTGAAGCTGGCACACAACCCGGGTGGTGAGTGGCAGGACACAGGCTCAGATACTGGGTATTAAGGGCACTTAGGGCCAGAAGGGGGACAACTGCAACCTTAAGGTGTCCCCAGGGGAGCAGAATTACTGTGTGCATTAGTGGGCAGCTAGTAGAAGCCATGAACCATGGGGCCCAAAGCCATGGCTTGAGACCCAGAGGTTTGGAAAACTCCCACTGTCGTGTTCAAGAACATTCCAACGAAAGTTTGCTTAGGGGCCCAGAATAGCAAGCCGTAGCCAAAAAAGGATAATTATTCAGTTACATGAGAACTGAAAATTAGGGACTTAGAGCCAGAGCACGCTTGAGAACTATTTTAAGTCCTCTAGTTATCTCTGTGTTCTTTTAGCAGAGGCATGTCCACCCTCCAAGGAGAATTCTTTTATCTCATCTCACTGATAGGACACGCACAATGGTTACTGAAAGCCTCAGCTGTCACTTCTGCACAAACCAATGGGATGCAGCAGGCAGCCATCCCCACCCCACAGATATTTTTAGACATAGGTGGCTTCCATCTAAAAGGCTAACGTATCAGGGAGAGAGAGAGCCCAGGTCCCAGAATAGCAGGACCACACACTCAGCCTCATGTGGCCTTAGTGTGCAGGCTGCGGTGGACATCAGGGACTCCTAACTGTTCTGGTCAGCCGAGAAGGACAAGGCACCTCCTGCCAGAGACATCCCAGGGCTACAGAGGCCTTTGTTCCGGGTAATTTGTCACCAAAGCGATCTCTGGATTTGGGTGAACGAGGACAGTCTACGCCACTGGTGCCCAGCTGACCAACATCAGCTCCAAATGTGGCCTTTGACTTTAAACAGGACATAATTAATACTCGCTGTGTTTGAAGTCTTTTGTGATGAGATCCAGGCTGTCCTAACTTCCCATAGCTTTCTCCACTTGTGTCCTCTTGCTGAACCATGAGACCTTTGCTTGCCCAGTGTCAGCGGGCAGTAGGGACACACCACTCCCTCTCTCCCCATGTCTCGTCAGGCAGGCCTCTGATGTGAGCTGGACAGAGTAGCTGATGACACAGAGGCAACTGCGGGAGAAGGGGATGACATACTGGCCTAGCCACTTAGAGGTCACATGACATGCCAGGCCCTGGCAAGCCCCCCACCCCGTGCTCGCTTTCACCAGATATGTAGAGGGTTGGTTTATGATCTTTACTCCATTTGTACACTTGCTAGGTTAAAATAAGATAAGCTGTTTTTTTTTTTTATTTCTTTGCCACCATTTTGAGGCTTTTCACTTTTTTGTTTAGATCCAACATCTTCTTGGTCCTTGATATAGCTTTTGACTGAAGAACTTTTTTTATTTAACCTTCCTTGGGTCTGCCAATTCTCTCAGCTTCTCTCAGCAGCTTTTGTTTTTTTTTTTTTTTTTAAAAAAAAAAAAAAAGGGGGTATGGGGAAGGCAGCCTTAATCCCAGCACTCCAGAGGCAGGTGGAACTCTGAGTTCGAGGTCAGGAGGCCAGCCTGGTCTACAGAACTACTTCCAGGACAGGCTCCAAGCTACACAGAGAAAACCTGTCTCAAAAAACAAACAACAAACAGGCAAAAAAAAAAAAAAATCCTTATTTTATCTGGATGTATTTGGCTTCTGAGCCACCAGCAGCATGACTTCCTCTGCCCAGGGGGATCTCTGATTTTCCTGTCCTGGGAGGGAAGTCAGCACTAATTACTGTGGGCAGTCCTAATCCTCTGTGTGTGTGTGTGTGTGTGTGTGTGTTTGTTTTCCTGAGACTTTTTCTCAGGCTTTTGGGCTTTGATATGTGTTTGATAGTCTCTGTGTATTTGTTGTGGAATAATCCTTTTGTACACTGTGAAAATGTGTTGCTCTTGTTGTTAATAAAAAGCTGGTTGGCCAATAGCCAGTTAGGATTTTCAGGGCGGAGAGCATGCTGGGAAGAAGGGCAGAGTCTGGGGAGTCTCCAGCCAGACCCAGAAGAAGCAACATGGCAAGTTCATAGAAGAGGTAAAGGAGCCTCGGGGCAGCACACACATTGATAGAAGTGGGTTAACTTAAGTTGTGAGAGCTGGCTGGGGACTATTGGCAGAGTCAGCTATGACACTTGCACACCCTAACTGGGAACAGCAGAGGGTCACCTTATATATTCTTTCTTTCTTTCTATCTATCTATCTCTTGCTCTCTCTCAAGATCTCTCTCTCTCTCTCTCTCTCTCTCTCTCTCTCTCTCTCTTCTCTCTCTCTCTCTCGTGTGTGTGTGTGTGTGTGTGTGTGTGTGTGTGTGTGTGTGTGTGTTTGTGTTTAGTAGATGCATGTGTACACATGTGGGTACAGGTATTACACATGGAGGCCAGAGGTCAATTTCAAGTGTTTTCCTTTCTCTCTCCACTTCATTTTTTGAGACAAGATCTCTCACTGAACCTGGAGATTGCAGTTTCAGCTACACTGTCTGGCCCACTGGGCCCCCAGGATCTGCCTGCCTACACCCTCCCTCACACGTGCGGTGCTGGATTGCAGGCTCTCACTGCCGCTTCTACATGAGTGCTGGGGATCCGAACTCATGTCCTCACGCCTTCACAGCAGGGCTTTACCTACTGAGCCGCCTCCCCAGCTCCCGCCCACCTTACTTTCCTTTTCATTGCTGTGTTGGGAATGACTGAGGGTCTTCTCTGCTAGTGAGCCAGGCCCCTAGGCAGATTCACAGTCGGGTGCTGCCATTTCAGTTTGCTCCCCTTTGCAGAAAAGTGTATGGTCTCCCCAGACATGTGTCTCTTGAGACTCGACTGTATTTAGGGGACACCATATAGACTCACATGACACTCATTCCCCGCTGGCCTCCTGTTGCATGCTCAGTCACACGTGCCCACGTTACAGGCAATCCTCAGGCCTGCTTGCCCTGTGCCGTTTTCCTACATATGCACATCTGAGATTTAATGACAGCCCTGATGGCCACCTGTTCCAGCCTGCCAGTCCCCACACCTGCACCGTGAATGCGCAGAAGCAGAGGGAGCTTGCTTACCCGGGGAGTTTGGGAATACCCACAGGGCTGGATCTCATTAAGAACCAATGAAAGCGGGTGGTAGTGGCCCACGCCTTTAGTCCCAGCACTTGGGAGGTGGAGGCAGGCAGATCTCTGTAAGTTCCAGGTCTACAGAGCAACTTCCAAGACAGGCTCCAAAGCTACAGAGAAACCCTGTTTTGAAAAATAATCAAAAAAAAAAAAAAAAAAAAAAAGAAAAAAAAAAGAAAAAGAAAAAAAGAAAAAAGAAAAAGAACCTGTGGCTTGTGACCTTGTGACCCATTGTGGCTTCCAAACTCCCCAGCAAGTGAGATTTGGACCCAGACAAGGAAAGTCCAAACACTCGCCAGATCTAGGCCCTGAAGTCACGTGTTGAGAGTAGAGAAGTGGTGAGTCCTTGGTCAGCCTTTAGCACTCATGTCCTTACCCTGCCATACAGCGCCAATCCCTCTTCTGTAAGGTCTTGAGTCCCAGAACACTCCAGAGCAAATGAGGTCACCTGCAGAGCCTGCAGGTCCCGTATCTGCAACACGGGAGCACCCAGGGGATGATGGCATCCACAGCCGTTGCCATGAGGATGTTTACAAAGATCCAATAAGGCCATCAGTTCCTTAGGACAGCCACTGACCCCCAGCCCTCACAAAGACCTTTCTTCTTATGTCATCTACCCAGAAGAGTCTGGGGGAGGGCGTGGTTGGGGAAGCAGATGGAGCCCATCCCTTTTCCTTCCACTTCAAGAGGGTATTTGATTCCCACATTCTAGCCTGGAAGGTTGGGGGATGTTTCTTCTGCTTCATTTAAGGGGTCCATGACCACAAGCTGTTCAGGACCAGCCTTCGCTGATTTTCCCTAGGGAGCTTTGCCTCCCTCTACCGTGGTGACAGAGGGAGTCCTAAGACACCCAGAGGGGCCTAGAATGAGCTGGCTTATTGTGGGCTTCAGGGTTCCAGTGTTTCTGGCAGAAGTAAATCCCGGTGGCCTCCTTCAGTTTCCAGAATCCACATTTAATGAGCTAATTCCTGCAAGTCATCCTCTGGCATCCATGTACCATACATATACAGATGCTCTCTCTCTCTCTCCTCTCTCTCTCACACGCACACACACTCACTCACTGAATGAATGAATGAATGAATGAATGAATGAATGAATGTGAAAGCAGTCAGAGGACTTTGCCTAAGCCAGCAAGTCGCTCTCAGATCCTTGCCCATAGTCTCTTCTTCCCTACTGATGGGCCACTGTCATTGAGTTGTGTAGGTGACCAACTTAGTGCGGTGGCCTTTGGTGGGCTGACAACAGGAGTGTGGATGGGAGCCAGGCCTGTAGCCTTGTCCTCATCTCTTGGCCTAAGGCTTTAGCAGGCACTTGGCTAATAGCCTACCGGTAAAGGACATCTGGGTGGCCAAGAACTGTCTAGAATCCTGAACTGCCTTGCGGCCTGGGCTTCTGGGAGGAGGGAAAGGGCTGCTTGCCACTGGCTAGACAAGGCTGAGTGCCAGCAGGGTCCTCTGACAGCCTCCTTTTGTACCCACAGGAGCTATGGGGAGCTCACCTACTGTACCAAGCACGTGGCAAACAAGATCGGCTGTTTCTGGCCCAATCCGGAAGTGGACAAATTCTTCATCACCGTCCACCATCACTACTTCAGCAAGTGCCCGGTCTCTGGCAGAGCGCTGCGGGACCCTCCCAACAGCATCCTCTGCCCTTTCATCATGCTCCCCATCACAGTCACGCTGCTCATGACTGCACTGGTGGTCTGGAGGAGCAAGCGTACAGAGGGCATCGTGTAGGTGTCCCGGGCGATCATGGGCGTGGCCCAGCAACAGCATCAGCATCGGGATGATAGCAAGGCAGGCCCCACATTGCACCCTGCTATTTAACCTAGTTAGCACAGGACTTCCCAGTGGCTCCGCATTAAGCTGAACGTGCGCTAGGTGGAGGTCTCTAGCCAGGGAGCAGGGGGTGTGCCTCTACTTCCCTCTGAAGGAGGTGTAAGTGCCAGATCTCTGGTATATGCCTCACAATTGTGGACTTTCTTGACCTCCGAGCAAGCCTGCATAGATGTGTTTGTGGATGTGTAGTTTGTGATTAAAAGAATATTCTTAAACTTGGGAAGTGTTCTAAATTCTGGGTAGAAATTACCTATACAGGGAGGCAAAGGATGGGAGAAAGATCAAGCCCCCTCTGCAGGTCTGTCTTTTGCCGACCAGGGTTTACCCGGGCTCTGACTGGGTGACACTCAGTCTAAGGCCTCCTGTGTGTTCTCGGGGCTTCTCAGGTGTCTCTGATGCCTTTGGCCTCCACTACACAATCCCTGCTTTCGTCTTTCCTTCCCCCACCCCTGAGACAGGGTTTCTCTGTGTAGCTTTAGCGGTTGTGGAACTTGCTCGGTAGACTAGGCTGGCCTCGAACTCACAGAGATCCTCCTGTCTCTGCCTCCCGAGTGCTGGGCATAAAGGTGTGCACCACCACCACCTGGCACAGCCCCTGTTTTAATCCTTGGAAATAATCATATACATTCAACACTATCAAGAGCACCTAATATGTCAGGCGGTGGTGGCCCACACCTGTGATCCCAGAGGCAGAGGCGGAGGAGGAGGCGGAGGGGCAGAGGCAGAGGCAGAGGGGCAGAGGGGCAGAGAGGCAGAGAGGCAGAGAAGCAGAGGCAGGTGGATCTTTGTGAGTTCAAGGCGGCCAGTCTGGTCTATAGTGCAAGTGCCAGGAGAGGCTCCAAAGCTACACAGAGAAACCATGTCTCGAAAAACAAACAAACAAACAAACAAACAAAAAGAACACCTAATATGAGCCAGATCTAAGGGCCCTTTGATCATTCTACTTTCCCTAAGAACACCCCAATACACAGGACAAGTGAAGGCCAAGAGGTACCAGGGGCATGACTCCCTCCTCTACCTTTGGTTCCCGGGAGGCCACGGACAGCAGTTATAATATTAATTTGAAGATTGAGCTATGGCAGTGCACGTCTGGAATTGAAGCACTTGGGGGTCTGTGAGTTTGGGGCTAAGTAGGGACACCCTGTTTAAAAAAAAAAAAAAAAAAAAGCTGAGGGAGAAGGGGAAGAAGAAAGAAGGAGGGAGGGACAAAGAAAAATGACATTGGACTCAATTGCCTGAACTGGAGACCAGCCTGCCTTCCGGGGCTTTGACAAGGAAATCCACAAGGTGAGAAAAAACCAAGACTTTCTTCAGTCACAGAATCCCAGAGCAGTGAGACAACTGGGACCTTGGCTCAGGAAATGGAGCTGACCCAGTGCGTTGTCCCCTGAGCTGCCTGTGTAAATGAGCTCGCAGGGTTTCCGGTAAACCAAGAAGGCTGGAGACTGAGGTCATCTTGAAAGCCAGGCCGTCCATCTGAATGTGTTCAGCTAAGCAATGGGCAGGCCGGGAAGTGGTGAGCCCGGGACCCCTCGCCTGTCTATCATCAGCCTGCTATGAGCCCGGGACCCCTCGCCTGTCTATCATCTATCAGCCTGCTATGAGCCCGGGACCCCTCGCCTGTCTATCATCAGCCTGCTGGGGAAGCCTGGTCCGCCAGGAGTGGATCATGATCCATTCATCAACACAGAGCTCTAGCCGTGTCCTCCTGAAGACAAGTCAGAGTGTGGGCCAGAAGTCTCTAGTGTTTGTTCTCAGTGATTTCTCTTCTAGGAACTCATCCCAAGTACGTAATTAGACGCGCAAAATGGCCCAGAGGGACTGTGAGCGGAAGAGAGGAGACACCCTGAGTGGCCTGACAGGAGGACGGCTCCATCAGATTAACTCCAGATGACAGAAGGCAACTAGGTTTCCTTAAATGACATAAGTGGGGGTGTGTTTCATAGAACATGGGGTTCAGTGAAAAGGGCAGATTTTAAAACAGGAAATCAAGGTGACCTCTATGTTGTGCTTGTTTACACATGCAGCCCCTGTCCCCAGGCTACACTCTACTGGGGGAAAGTCATGTAATAAGCCTACCAGAAGACAGAACAACACAACCAACAGCGCACCTGGCTGCTACCATCCCAGCAGCTGCGTGCCGTTCCCTGGTGAAGGCTGGTAGAGTCCAGCCTGCACTGGCTGTTCTAGCTGTGTGTCCTTGAGCAACTAACTCGTCTCTGGTAGCCATGGGGAAGATGACTTGGAGTATGTGAGCCATCTGCCCTTTCCCGGTGATGGTGTTTGATATCCTAAAAGACCAAGTCGCCAGACAAGAAGAGTAACGCCTGAGGGAAGATAGAGCTAAGCGCAGGGAAGCGGTGAAACACATTTTAAAAAAGATTTCAACAGCCAGGCATCGGTGGCGCACGCCTTTAATCCCAACACTGGGGAGGCAGAGGCGGCAGATCTCTTTGAGTTCGAGGCCAGCATGGTCTACAGAGCGCAGTTTCCAGACAGCCTCCAAAGCAATACAGAGAAACCCATCACGGAAAAAAAATTCAAAATGTATAAGTGTATAAGCATTTTTCATGCACATATGTATGTGCACCACACACATGCCTGATGCCTTTGGAGGTCAGAAGTAGGTGTCAGAACCCCTGGAGGTTACAGATGGCTGTGAGCTGTCATGTGGGTGCTGGGAACGGAATCTGGGTTTTCTGTCAGAGCAGTAGGCGCTTAACTGAGCCATCTCTCCAGCGCTGAGATGCTTTTCTCTGTGGTTTACCTCCATGGTGAGCGTAGAAGACCTACAGCATAGCGCTTTTCAAGGCTATTCGGAAGAGCAATTCCTTATGGGACTAAGCCAAGGCAGGCTATGGGGCTGCCTACTTCACTCTGTCTATCCATGAATGTCAGAGATGAATGTCAGAGATAGAAAGTCCCTCAGAGAGGCAACTTGCAAAATAATCCCTCTTCTTGAATCCACCCCAGCCACACTTCCTGTCTAGCCACACACCGCGCAGGACTTTCCACAACGTTCTGGCAAGAGGCTGGGCAAACTTGTTTTCTGGTCACTCCTGGTGTTAGGGCAGGAAGTGGGCAGAGGTTCCTGGAGGGTAAGGGCAGGTGACAACTTCTATTCATGCTCGGCTCAGGCTGCCATGACAGCATCTGCACCCTGCAGGGGCCCACCCCATTCAAGGCTCAGAGGGATGCAGTCAGGCTTTCATTCTGGTAAGTTCTTTTAGGGAGTTCCACATTTCCAAAGGAAGACAGAAGGTGGCCCGGTGGGTCAAGTGCCATGCGAGCGTGGGTAAAGGAGAATTAAGAAAGTCCATGAATGCCTGAATGAAAGAATACCAAATATTTATTTATGAAGGTAAAGAGCTGCCCCAATCTTCAGCCCCTGGAAGTACAGGATGCTTCGATGCAGGTCTCAGACCGCCACCCAAGAGAGGGGCAGAGCTTGCTCTCAGTCCATAGAACCAGAGCCTCTGCCCCTTGAAGGGGCCAGTACCTCAAAGACTATTGACTGAATGAGTCCCCACATGGGGACCTCTGTTCAATTCCCAGAACCCATAATAAAAAAAAATAAAAGCAAACAGGCCCAGTGGTGCCCACTTGTAATCCCAGTGCCAAGAAGGCAGACAAGTGACTCTCTTGGGGCCACTGGCCAGTGAGCCAACCCAGACCACTGAGACTTCTATATGCACATCTATGAGCCCCATACCCAAATGCAAAGTTGCCATGTACAGTGATGATAGCAAACTGTCTGGGTTAAATCAGATGGCAGCTCTGCCAGTGAAGGGGCAAGCCAATCAAATCAGATGGCAGCTGGGGGGGGGGGCTCGGCAAGCCAGTGGTTCCCTGCCCCTCCATTTCCTACCTACTGAGGAATGATTGTGGGCCTTAGACAGCTCACTATTTGCAAAGAAAGCCCTCGACATGCCCTAGCATGTCACAAGTGGTCATTTCACTTTGGCCATGGGCACTCATGCTTGTGCAGGGACCTGTGACCTGACTACTTCATGTGTGTGACTGTCCCCGCTGGGTGTACCTTTCTACCTCTCAACATGTCACTTCTGTCACCCAGAAGCTAGAAGGTAACTGGATAAGAGAATCCTTACTGGTGCTAACTAGCATCTTGGAAGGCCTTCCTCCTTCCGGACTGCATCAGACAGACCCGTAACAGTCCCTTGGGATGCACAGTCCCCTGTGTTGGGGAAGCGGTTCTCCAGGCTGGAAACCTGATCTCAAGGTGTCAGCAATCTTGGCTCCTCCCAGGGGCTTGCAGATTCCAGTCACTGGGATAAGGCCCACCCGACAACCTCACCTGCCCATAACTACCTCTTTAAAGACCTCCCTTAAAATAGGGATCTGTGGTCCTAGGGCTTAGGACCTCAACATATGAATTTGGGTGTCTGTTGGAGGGACAACTTGCCCATGACAAAACCCTGTGTCCCTGCTGCCAGCTGGCTCACTGCAGCTGGTTATGTTATGGGCCCATGTTGCAAATCTCCATGAAAACTAGTGGAAAACAACTTTGGCCAGAAGAGCTGGAGACATGGCAAGAGGGAACAGAAACCTGCTTCTCATCAAAGCCCATCAGCTCACATTCTTGTTGGGAAATTCGAGGCTCAATTAGGAAGGCGGGTTGTGGGGAGGGTCTCCAGGGAGACTCCCTGGAAAATTCCAGAGCCCGAGTTCCTGGCTTTCATTTTGTCTCATTTTCAGAAAATAGGCGGGGCTTCTCTCCCCCCCCCGCGCCCCCCCCCCCACCCACCACCATGACAGGTTCAGGACCAGATAACGATTCTTGTTCCTGAGCAGATAATGTTTCTCCCCACCACCTACATAAGAAAGAAGATGAGGGGCAGAGGGAAGAAAAAAGAAAATTTGCCAGGTGGTGTTGATGCGCACCTTTAACCCAGCACTCAGGAGGCAGAGCAGGCAGATCTCTGAGTTCGAGGCCAGCCTGGTCTACAGAATGAATCCCAGGGCAGCCGGAACTACACAAAGAAACTCTGTCTGGAAAAAAAAAAAAAAAAAAAAACAAGAAAAAAGAAAGAAAAGAAAATTTTTGTTTTAACAGCAGGGTGGGAGTAGAGAATGTTCAGGAATGTGGAGGAGGACAGCATGCATGCTACTGAAAGAAAAGAGTGCCTGTCAGCTCAGCAGGAAGAAAACACTGGTGTAGAGTCTCCGGGAAGGGCGGGCCACCTCACTCACTCTTGCTCCCTGCAAGTCCTGGGAATAGGATGGCTGAGGGACAGAGGGGCTGCAACATCTGCTGGGGTGTCTCTGAGCATGAAGGCAGAACTGTCTGTGGAACCTGGGTCCCATCGCTCGTGAACCTGTGCTGCCCTCTTCCTGTAACACCATGGAAGACACAGATACTGGGCTTGGCAGGGAGTGAAGGCCATTGGTTTGCCTGCCCCAGTTGAGGGTATCTCTAGGAGTCGTAGCTGAATGCTTTCTTTTTTTTTTTTTTGTTTGTCTCTGCACACCCCTCACCCCTTCCTACCCAAACAAGGCTTCTCTGTGTAGCCCCAGCTGTCCTGTAACTCACTCTGTAGACCAGGCTGGTCTCAAACTCAGAAGTCTTCCAGCCTCTGCGTCCCTATGCTGGGATTAAAGTCTGACACCTTCACTGCTCAGCTAGCTGAGTGGTTTAGACCTGGTGAACTTCTCTCCCTTTGCAGGATGACAGTCCTTTCCTGTCCAGGCTGTCCTGGGGCCACCTCTGCAAACTTCACATTTAGAAGCCTCAGTTATACTCATTGGTGATGCTTTCAGCTTCTGTTTCCTGAGCCCCAGGAAGACTGAATGGCTGGACCCCCAACCAGAATGAGCCATTTGGTGTGTCCCAGTCCAGTCCCAAGCCCATCATTATGCTGACCCTAAGATGCCTTGCTGTCATTGTCCCTAGCCCCCCACCGTACCCAAGACTGCACACTGGATGAAAATGAGGACATGACCGCTCCTAGGTATGGATGGTGAAAGGGGTTTTATTGTAGAGAATTCAGCTAGAGGCATCTGGAAGAGTCCAGACTGAACCCAGCTCTGTGAGGAGGGAGGGTGTGTAGACGGACACAACTAAGAGGGGGAGAGAAGAGATAGGGCAGGCAGACCAAGAGAGGAACCAAGAAACAAGAGGCCAAGAGAGAACAAAGAACCAAGATAGCACGCAACCAAATATATGGGTTGCAAAGGAAAGAGAAGCTGGGTGAAGAAGGGAAGTGAAGCTCAGGGCCGGAAGAGGTTGAGGGTATGGGGCAGCGATGAAAAGCCCTACAGACTCTACAGCCGATACTGCCATTGCTGAGAGAGCGTAGCAGCCAACATCCACTTATGTTAACAGGCACCTCAGTTAGCCATTTGTCCTGAGTTTCTTTGGGACCTGACACCCACTGACCCAATCTGCCCATCTACTTTCTTTCTTCCAAGCCGCCCAGTTGATCAATTTCTTTAAAAATGATTTCTTCCATTGTTCCGAACAGAACGGGGGCTCCTGGTAATGGGCAGAAGGGCTTTACTTGCAGCTTTACAAAAAGAGGAGTGTTTGGGGGCTGGAGAGATGGCTCAGAGTTTAAGAGAACTGTGTGCTTTTTTCAGAGGTCCTGAGTTCAAGTCCCAACAGCCACATCGTGGCTCACAACCATCTGTAATGAAATCTGGTGCCCTCTTCTAGCCTGCAGGCATACATGCAGACAGAACACTGTATACATAATAAATAAAATCTTTTAAAAATTAAAAATAAAAAGAGGCGTGTGCTAGTGTTCCTTGGTGCTCAACATGGCTTCTGGATGACAGGGCCATCAAAGAAAAACTTGGAGCACGGGGAAGCATGGGAAATAAGGAGGTGAGCTCAGCCCAGCAGAAGGCTCCTCCTTTGCTTGCTCTCTTTCTTCTTTCTGCTTGTTTTGTTTATCTTAAATTTCCTCTTTTCTTGCCAGGCATCGATGGTGCACACCTTTAATCCCAGCAGTCGGGAGGCAGAGGCAGGTGGATCTCTGTGAGTTTGAGGCCAGCCTGGTCTACAGAGCGAGTTCCAAAGCTACACAGAGAAACCCTGTCTTGAAAAAAAACAAAACAAAACAAAACAAAACAAAATTCCTCTTTTCTATTTTCACAAGTCAACATGATCAAAAAAATTTCTAATGCTTAAAATGGTGCCCAGTGGGTGCTCAGAAAGTGTGCATTTAATTTGTTATGGTTATTAATATGTCAGTCGCCACAGCTTGACTATTCATTCCTCCATGGCTAGACATTTAACTGGGGCAGCATCCTATCTCCTGTTGTCACACAAGATGGCTTGGTAGGTGAATCGCTCGCTGTACAGGCTTAAAGGCACTGTTACATGTGAGATCCTAGAGAAAGACCAGTTTCACAATTTTAAGCCAAAGTTGAAGCAAGCTTTGATTAAATACTGGTCAGGATGATGGAGCCTGTCTAGGTCCATTCCTGGGTTTCCAGAAAATGGCAATGGGTCACATTTTGCAGAGGTCCAATCCCGGGGTAGCAAATATCCTGAATATCCTGATGTATATCTTGCCTGCATACTTCCCTCTTATATCCAATCAGGGCAAGCATACATCCTGACATATTTCCTCCCTGAGTACCTCCCGCCTACATGCAGGTGAGTCAAACCTGTTTAGTGAACAAGTGTGTCTTGTTACCCTCCATGAACAATATCCTCCAGAATTTCAGTAATATCTGTCTTTGGGCAAAAGCGGCTTTGGCCTGTACACAAGATCTCTCAAACCCCACATAAAGCTGGATGCATTGGTGCCCATCTGTAATCCCAATAGACTGAAGGAGCTTGAGTACTGACACAGTAGAAAAAGCAGAAAACCCTGCCTCGAGCAAGGTAGAGAGAGATAGTTCTCTAATTTCTACATGTAAACTGTGGCACACATTCCTAAACACACACACACACACATACACACACACACTTCTTTTACTATGGAAGTATTCTGCAAATTGAACAAGACATAGGTAAACAAGCAAACAACAAAAGACCAAAGAGCCTTAATTCTTAGCATTAAAATAACTTTTAGCATTCATTTTGCTGCATACTGTCCAAACTTTAACTTGTCCTTAGGTACATAGATAATAGATACTTCAAAAAGGAAAAACTGGCTTGTTCTAGTTTGTAAATAATCTTTGCAATTTAAAATTATTATTTAGAAAATACATCAATTACTTTTAATGACCACAGAGTTTTTAGATGTCCCAAAGGCAAGGGTTCTATCTTTTTTGTTTATACTGTTTATAAATAATGCTCCGATTCGTGCTTCCTTATTTCCGTCCTTAAAACAAATGTTTAGAAATAGTCTGGTAGGTCAAGGGGATCCTTGTGCTTTGAGTAAACGCTGCCGCTGCCAGGCTCATTACAAGTGCTTGCATCACCCACAGTCACCAAGGTCAACTAGAACTCCTACCTAGGCATTTGCCTAAGAGGGGAATTTTTCATTAGCAAATGGGAAAATCAGTTGAATAAGAAAAGATGTTCTCAACTACCATTCTCGTCTTTCATGTCTGACTGTGTTGTGGCCAACCTGATGCCTGTGGATTCTGACCATAGGAAGTCTTAGTAAATTACCACAAATTTCCTCATCACCAATAAACTCCTCCTCTCTTTACAAGAGCCCTTCACTCACAGGCTGATCGTGTTTACATCTTATGCACAAAATTTGACTTTCTTTAGCTTTTTTTTTTTTTTAACATCAAAACTGAGTTTGTAGTTCTTTTTAAAAGTCATGTTTTCCTCAGGATTTTGTGAGCTATCCTGTTCCTGTTTTGTAAAGTAGACTAGAAACTTCCATCTTATTCTGTGCCCTAAATGGTTTGTGGAGCATGAGATACACAGGGAAGAACATGGGAATGCTTGACAGAATCACGGAGATGTCTCACCTCTCACATGCAACTGGTTCACACGGACAAATGTTAAAGAGGATGAAGCAAGAGGATCTCCTGGAGGGCCAGCCTGGGCTACATTTTAAGCCAGATGTGGTGGCCATGCCTTTTTTTTTTTTTTTTTTTTTTTTTTGAGACAGTTTCTCTCTGTAGCCTTAGCTGTAGACCAAACTGGCCTTGAACACACAGAGATCCACCTGCATCTGTCTCCCAAGTGCTGGGACTAAAGATGTGTACCACCACTGCTCAGTTTCATACACGCCCTTTTTCCTCCGCCGCATACCAAGAGCAAGGCCAACTTCCACTGCAAGTGATCCTGTTCTGAAAACAACCAAGCTACCCACAAGGTGGTTAGGAGATGCAGATTAAAGCAAGAATAAAATGCCATTTGTGCAGTTTTTAAAGTGATTTAAAAAAAAAAGCCACAATGACAATTGTAACCAAGCTGTAAAGAATTGCAGCTTTTGGCAAAACCAAAATATCAGGTCCTATTAAACTTTTTTTTTTTTAACATTTGCTTATTTTATGGGGAAGGGTATGGGTGAAACAACTGTGATTGTCAGTAATGAAGATTGCCAGTAATAAAGATGAAACCTTGCTTGGTTTGCATTGGGAAGACGGGAAAAGTACCTTCATAGCAAGATTCTACCCATCAAAGCACCTTGATGTGAACATGAAAGGTTTTCATTTTCAAAGAGAATGCCTGAGCCTGGCAATGTCAGCACATGCCTTTCATCTCAGCACTCAGAAGGCAGAAACAGTCAGATCTCTGTGAGTTCAAGGTCAGCCTGGTCAAGTTCCAGGATAGGCTCCAAAGCTATAGAAAAACCCTGTCTCAAAGAGAGAGAGAGACAGAGAGACAGAGAGAGAGAGAGAGAGAGACAGACAGACAGACAGAGAGAGACAGAGAGAGAGAGAGAGACAGAGAGAGAGAGAGAGAAAGAGAGAGAGCTGCCAGCTCCAACAGAACTATCTAGGGAGATGTTTTCCCAGGTTCATCACCCAGGAACTGAGTGTGAAAGACCCCCACTATGCTTTTCTCCTGCTTGAGCTGCTTTTGCAAAGGGTCAAGGTGGGGACAAGTACAAGAGGAAACAAAGGATCCTTGAAATGTCTGCAAGTAGCAGGGCTATCTGGGAACAGAAAATCCTTGAAATGTCTGCAAGCAGCAGGGCTATCTGGGAACAGAAAATCCTTGAAATGTCTTATTGTAACACCAGACTGCTAAAATAGTCATAACTGAATTCCTTGTACCCGATCTGAACAAACAACTCTGCCCCAGTCTGACCCCAACCACTTTATTTGAGTGAACCAATGAAATCCCTGTAATCATGCATTGCATCTGCTTCTGTAAGCCCACTTTTTGCTGCTCAAACCATATATAATTCTCTGAAGTTTTGGCCTGAGCACGCTCAGTCTCCGGAAAGACTGAAGCTCCCACAGGTACCTGTGTGAGCAATAAATATCCTCTTGCGCTTGCATCCAGTGGTCACTGTTTCGTCTCTCGGAGAAAGGGGTCCAAGGATACAGTGGGTCTCTCAAGTGTACACTGCGGTGTGGTCCGAAGAGGCCAGACCACACCTCACGTTCACAATAGGATTTGGTGTTGTCAGCATAGTGCTGGTCTTGCAAGCATGCCTACAGCCAGATGTGAGGAGTGAGCATCCAGGCACTGCTAGGTGGAGTGATTTCAGCAGCAGATCTGAAATGTTTTCTTCCTATAGATTTGAAGGCACTTCCTCTGTGCTGATCAGATCCTGTGTCCAGTGCCAAACATACAAATAGTAAAAATTAAAATAAAAAAAAAGTCCTGTTGGGTAGCTTGTCTTTAGCTTCAAGTATGGTTTCTTTTGCCCTACAGAAGCTTTAAAAATTGCAAAGTCAACTTTGTCAGTCATTTCCTTCATGATTTATGTTATATGAGTGTTTACCCATGTGTAGCTGTGTACCATGTCAGTGCAGTACCCACTGAGGCCAGAAGAGGACCCAGCCCCAGGCTGTGAAGAGTAGCTTGTCAATTCCTACAAAGTTGAGAATGGCTTTTCCCTACCACCCCTCCATTTCAGTGGGGACAGGCTCCAGGAGGGTTCCACCACACCGACTCCAAGTGTAACCATTTGCTACTGCAAATAATTGAGAGCAACCAACATTCATATGTTGCTCGCAATAGGGATTTTACAGGCAGCTTAAAGACCAAACTGTGAGTCTGTTGCACTTGCTATGAGTGGACTGCTGGGCTGTGAAGGAAGCAGCATCCTGTTTCCAAAGCTGAAGAACCAATTTCTACCACCACTGGTAGTCAGTCTATCTGTCCTTTTTGGCCTCCTGGTTAAGCAAGAATAATGTCAGCTGGTCCTTCCCTGTGACTAGTGAGGAGGCACGAATGTCATGGGTGGTAAGCTTTTGTGATGTGCCCAGTAACATCTGCTGCTGGTTTTCTTGGGTAATTTGCCTGGTAATTCATAGTCTTCCTAAGACCTGGGGGGGGGGGGGCATATGCTCCATACACAAATCCTTTCTATATGTGTCACAGGCATCTTCGTCCTCTGCCTTCTCTTTTGGTTGTCTTTCTTCTTCTTCTTTAAAAGATGACTTACTTTATCTGTAGGAGTGCTTTTTTGTTGCACGTATATATGTGCATTTTGTGTGTATGTTCTTAGTGCCTATGGAGATCAGAAGAGGTCATTAGATGCCCTGGGACTGGAGTTATGGTGACTGTGAGCCATCATGTGTCTGCTAAGAACTAAAGTCCCAGACCTCTGCAAGAGCAACAAGTGCTCTTAACTGTTGAGCCATCCCTCCAGCCCCTTTTCATTTTCCAAACTATGCCATTTGGTCAAAAAAGGTTTGCATTTTTTTTTTATCTCTCTCTTCCTTTCTTCCTCCTCCTCCTTTTCATTTTTTTTAAATGTTGTTTTTAACAGAATCTCAGTATCCCAGCCTGACTTCAACCTTTAACTTCTGATCCTCCTGTCTCCATTTGCTGAGTGCCGGGGTGCCTGTTCACCCCTGCATCATAGATACTGCAGATCAAGCTGGGGATGCTAGGTTAGGCAAGCA
Source organism: Cricetiscus sungorus (assembly GCA_030556225.1). Lineage (NCBI taxonomy): Eukaryota > Metazoa > Chordata > Mammalia > Rodentia > Cricetidae > Cricetiscus > Cricetiscus sungorus. Next base: position 17,396,896 of record JANBXA010000328.1, on the reverse strand, counting down.
CTCTACCAACTAAGCTACAACCCTAGCTCCGGAAGAGAAGTTTTAAATTCAATGTCCACATGTGCGCGGGTGGGGGTGGGGGTGGCGGGATTATGGGGTGGATCCTTGCCTTTCTGATGATAGAATTCCTTTGGTGAATTCTCCGGGAGCTGAGAAAGCTGTTTTAACTTTCATTCTTAGATCTACAAACCACTTGGAAACTAAACCCCTTTATAATCTCTCCTTGATGTGATGAGCAGAGGGGGCCTAGGCGTTGAGGTTCAGACCAACAGAGCTCCACTGGCAAGTGGGACTCCTTTACAAGTGGGTAGTTCTTGGGCTTTGCTTGGTTCGCGTCCTTGGGATGCCCCCTGGAGGTGAGAGTTGTGTTTGCAGTCAGATCTTTTATTTAACCTTGCTGCGCTGCAGCGGCATGGGGGTACAACTCTGCTCCGGACAGACCCTGCAGGCTTTAAGAACGGCAGCTTGAGAACAACTTTAAGAACAGCGGCTTTAAGAACAGCTAGCCTCACAGAACCCAGGTACCAGGCGGAATCAAGAATTCACCCTCTCACCTCATCCACAAAAGCGCGATCCCCTCACTCCAGTGTTCCAGCCTGAATGCTGGGCGAGACCACCAAGGCTCACCATCCTGAGGGAGGCAAAAGAGAGGAGCCTCTAGCATGGGGCACATGTCATGTATGAACAGCTTCAACCCAGTAGCCCCGCCGATGTCCAGATCCTGGGCCACATGTGACTCACGTGGTAACCTTGTTCTGGGAAGCCAAGACCTGTGTACCCGCTGGTCCCTTGTAACAGCAGGGGTTGAGGGGCGCGGGGGAGTGTAACCTGTTTAACCACACCCAGTTCTGCCTGTGTGACTGTAACTATCTGCCCTTTGTGGCTTATGCTGTGTCCCAGGGAAAGACAGTCCACAGCGTGGACTCTGAACTCTCAGTATAGCTCAAAGCGGAGCAGGGAACTCGAATGGGGCTCCTCTCCAGCAGGACCACAGTGACTAAAGTTGAGGTGGAGAGGAAGGAACAGCCACTTTCCACAGTGCAGGGCCCACCCTGCCTGTGTAGTTGCCGAGATCTGCAATTGCCAAAGAGCTTGTGACCCCTAGGGGGCCACCTTGGTCATGTCTCCTGGCCCTGGCCTGCAGGTGTCTCTATGGGATCAGGAGAGGTAGGGGGTGCCCACGTCCAGTTGGAGCTAGGGTAATGGCTTCTCCATATGAAGGGTAGCTGCATCTGGGTGTGAAGATTGTCGCTGAGAGGTAGCAATGACACCACCCTCCAGTGAACAGATCTGGGAGGACTAATCTGGCATGTCCCTGGTTGTTTGTCCTCCATCATGGTGGTCTCCGCTAAAGCCCCGGAGAATGAACAGATATCCGCGTGTAGGAGATAGGGGGAAGGGATGCCCACTCTAGGTATCCCAGACCTCTTGCAGAGGCTTCTGTGAGATGCCCACAGGATCGGGGGTGGGGGTATTGTTGCTAGCAGTCCCTCTCGTTTGAAGTACCACAGCTCTGCCATTGACACCTATGGCTCCCACTGGCTTGGAACTGGAGATAGGGGTTTCAGAAGAGGTCCTTTTGCCAGCGAGCTCCATCCTATCAGCATCCATGGGTGCCACCAAGCTTTAAAGGAGGCCCTTGGCACCTATCAATCACACTTACAAGCAAATCAAAATCATTCAGGGTTCTCCAAAGTAGAGACTCCTAGTCTCACTTTCCCCTTGCTGTCACCCGAGCAATGGTTAGCAGGCAAATTCTACACATGCCTTATGATTTGAACTGTACCTCCACACCCCATTCATATGTAGAGGCCCTCACTCCCAGAACCTTAGGAGGTAATCTTACCTAGAGGGTATAAGGTCTCTACAGAGGATGCCTTATGATTTGAACTGTACCTCCACACCCCATTCATATGTAGAGGCCCTCACTCCCAGAACCTTAGGAGGTAATCTTACCTAGAGGGTATAAGGTCTCTACAGAGGTAACCAAATAAGTTGAGACCCAAATCTCATCTTCCAGGTATCTTTAAAGACTGGAGGAATTAACTGAAGACAGAGTTTCTGTCCCACCAGTTCCCGAAGCTCTTTAGTCCTAAATAAACACACAGAGACATAATATATAATGTAATTATATATTAATTATAAATTGTTTGGCTGATGCCTTAGGCTTCTCACTGGCTAGCTCTCTCAACTATTAATCCATGTATTTCTACATGGCCTTATCTTACTGGAGAATGCCTACCTTCCCAGTAACTACATGGTGTCTCCCTGGTGACTCACTCTCTGCTTTTCTCTTCCCAGAATTCTCCTAGTCTGGCAGCCCTGCCTATACTTCCTGCCTGGCTACATCTGCCTGTCCATTGACCAAAACAGCTTTATTCATCAACCAATAAGAGAGACATATATTCATCATACAGAAACAGCATACAGAAGGACATCCCCCCATCAATTAACTACCAGAGAAGGGGAGGGGAGGATTTTGAAACCCTCAGAGAGAAGGCAGCTTGACTGGCTAAGGAGAGAGGCTTAGCCCAGATCCATCCTTCAGGCCTTGGAGGGAAAAGTCTGTCAGCACCCTGGTTCCAGGCTTGTGGCCTCACAGCTATGTGTTTTTTGCTTAAGCTATTCCATGCAGTCTTGGCAAATGAATACAACATACTTCTAAGTATTTTCTAACCACCAAAAACTTACCTCTTCCTAAACAGGCTATTTTGCACAAAACGCCATTTGCTATCCATGCCCTTTACCTATTTTTCTCCTTTTATGATATATGGATGCTTCGTGTGGGTGCACGTGAACATACATATATGTTATTTGGGTGTTCCCTGTAGGTGGCATGGCCTGCAGCAAAACAATGCAGGAAGGGGGTGGGGGGAGAAAGGAAAATTTACTTCCACCCAACTTAGCCATGCTGGATCAAAATTTGCCAGTCTGATGCCAGGTGGTCTTGTAAGCATATCTAAACACAGTACATTTGGAAAAAAAAAGTTTCCAGGCAGTGATCATTCCAGTGCACAATGAAGATTAATGCCTAACTACATTGAAACTCCTTCACAAAGTACACGTGACCATGAAGATGGGTTCTATAGCTTGAAGGCCTAGGATCTGGTGTGGTCTCTGACATAGACACATAGAGGTCAGCAAGCCACCGAGTACCTGCGATGTCTTTCCTTAGGATGAGTTCTATTGACTAGGAGCTAAAAGATAAAGGTCTAGAAGGGAGAGTCTGGGATAAACTTTCCCAGATATGGGTGAGCTGTGGCTTCCACAGATAGCAAATGTCACCAAGGTCGTTGACCTATGGAATAATCCTCTGTACACTGTAAAGATTTGTCATCTGAGTGGGATGTGGTGGCACATGCCTTTAATCCAGCACTCAGGAGACAGAGGCAGGTGGATCTCTGTGAGTTCAAGGCCAGCCTGGTCTACAGAATTAGTTCCAGGACAACTAGGGTTACTCAGGGAAACAAAACAAAACGAAACAAAAAAAAGGTTTGTCACTTGAATTGGTTTAATAAAACGCTGATTGGCCAGTAGCCAGGCAGGAAATATAGGCTGGGCAACCAGACTAAGGATGATGGGAAGAAGAGTGGAATCAGGAGTTACCAGTTAGATGTAGAGGAAGCAGTAGATGAACGTGCCATACTAATAAAGGTACTGCTACCTGGCAGACCATAAATACAGGTTAACTTAAAATGTAAGAGCTAGTTAGTAATAACCCTGAGCTATTGACAGAGCATTTATTAAAAAAAAAAAAAAAAAGAAAGAAAGAAAAAGAAAAAGGCTTGTGTTGGTTACCTGGCAACTGGCAGGCAGGAGAGAAACCCACAATTAACACCTACTTCCAGCTTTCTGGGTGGAATGCAGGCATTTTATTTCCTCCATTAAGGAGATACCCCAGCATGTTTAACATTCCTGATTTCCCTAGTGCCTTCTATATGTTGCAGATGCATAAGGAGGCCAGAGGTAACATTGGGCACCATCATTCCTCAGGTACTGCCTTCTTTTTTTTCTTTTCAGGATCTTTCACTGTCCTGGAATTCAGCCAAGTAGGTAAGGCTGGCTGCCAGTGAGCCTAAAGGTGGCAACTGCCTCCCCAGTGATAGGATTATGAGTGGTGTTAGCATATGTGGCTCATTTATTTATTTATTTATTTATTTATTCATTCATTCATTCATTCATTCATTTATAATGGATTCTGAAGATTGAACTTGCATTGATTAATTAATTAATTAATTAATTAATTAATAATTAATAATGGATTCTGAAGATTGAACTTGCCATGCTGGCAAGGCAAACACTTTACCGAATGAGCTATCTCTCTGGCTTTCTCTCTCTCTCTCTCTCTCTCTCTCTCTCTCTCTCTCTCTCTCTCTCTCTCTCTCTCTCTCTCTCTCTCTCTCTCTCTCTCTAAGCACTGGGATTACAAGCACATGTCACAGCACTGAAATTGTACTTCTTTTTGTTGTTCTTGTTGATTTTTTTTGTTTGTTTTGTTTTGTTTTGTTTGAGGCAGGGTTTCTCTGTGTATCCTTGGCTGTCTTGGAATTCACTTTGTAAATCAGGCTGGCCTCAAACCACAGAGAGCTGCCCTCTGCTTCTGCCCCACAAGTGGTGGGCGGAAAGAATGTGCTACACCACCTGACATGCAATTCTGCTTCTTTGACATGAGAACTGTGTTTCAGGTTAAAGATTGGTTTGGTTTTGTTCTGTTTTGAACTCAGAGCCTCTCCCAAGCTAGGCAAACAGCCCTACCACTGAGCTACACCCTCAATCGGGTCATACTTTGTTATTTGTTAGGTCAGGGTGGTCTGGAACTCAGAGATCCTCCTGCTGTTACCTTTGAGAGCTGGAATTAAAAGAGTATGCTACAGTGCTGCTTTAAAGGGAGCCTAATTGTCTTTTTGAAGACAATATAAACAAAATAGTCAAAATTCAAATAAAAATCTGGGTGTGATAATGAATGCCTTTGGGAGGCAAAACAGGCAGATTTCAAAGAAAAAAGAAAGAAAAGAAAAAAGAATAGGGGCTGGAAAGATGGCTCAGTGGTTAAGAACACTTGCTGTTCTTCCAAAGAGTAACTTTGGTTCCTAGAACCCATGTCAGTCACAACTCCAGTTCCAGGAAGTTGGAGATTGGATGCCTCTGGCCTGTATGGGCACTGGAATTTGTGTGAACATACCCACATACAGATACATACAACAAATAATAAAAAAAAGAATTTTTTCAACAAAAGGAGAAAATTCACCCCAAATGTTCCTACCCTACACAAAAACTACATCCATTTCTGTTCATTTTTTTCTTCTAGTCTCTCATTTGCATTTGTCTCTTTCAGGTTGTACTCATTGGATGCGATGTGAATGGTGCTATTTAATTTAATAAGCAATTCCGTGGCTCCACACAGTCTACATAATAATTGAGGCGCATGGCTCTTCAGCGTTCCCACAAGAGAACTTGCTGGAGCTTAGTTAACCATCCCCAGTGCTCCAGGAGGCAGGTTCCAAGTTTTCAACAGTATACAATGGGCATCTTCCCCATGGTTTCCCCTGTCCTTGATTACTTCCTCAGGATAAGAGTGAAATCACTGGGCCAAAATTTCAAAGGGTGTGTGTGTGTGTGTGTGTGTGTGTGTGTGTGTGTGTGTGTGTGCTGTGTGTATATATGTGTGTATATGTTTGTATATGTGTGTGTATGTGTTGTGCATGCATGTATATGTGTATGTATGTGTGTGCATATGTGTGTATTGTTGTGTATGTGTTATGTATTGTGTGTATGTGTTGTGTCTGTCTATGTATGTGTATATGTCGGTGTATGTGTTGTGTATGTGTGTGCATATGTGTGTATTTGTCTGTGTATGTGTTGTGTATTGTGTGTATGTGTTGTGTCTGTCTGTGTATGTGTATATGTCGGTGTATGTGTTGTGTATATGTGTGCATATGTGTATATATGTCTGTGTATGTGTTGTATATGTCTGTATGTGTATATGTGTATGTATGTATGTGTGTGTATGTGTGTATATGTGTGTGCATGTGTTGTATAGTGTATATGTGTAAATGTGTTGTGTATGTCTATCTGTGTGTGTGTGTGTGTGTGTGTACATGGCATGTAAGTGGAAGACAGAGAGAAGGACTTTCAGAAGTCAGTTCTCTCCAACCACCATGTTGGTCCTGGGAATCAAATTCAGGGTGTCATGCTTAGTGGCAAGCACCTTCAGCTGTGGGGTCATGTCACTCTTCCTCTTTAAATCTGTATTTTTATTGTTTATATGTGTATGTACATGTGCATGTCAGGTTTGAGTGTAGAGATGAAAAGACAGCTTGCAGCGGTCAGTTCCCTTTCTCCTTCCACCATTTGGGCACCAGGCTTGGTGGCAAATGCTCCTTGGCTCATTCCCGCTGAGTCATCTTACCGGCCCCTCCTTTTTGTCTCAGACATTTTGTCACAGCTTCAGGAAGCTGAGTAGCAGCCTCCTAAGGGATTGTATGTCTCCTGCTGCTGACACAGGTTCCCAGAGGTGGCTCCTGCTGCTCCCAGATGCAACCTGGGTGGTCCCCATTCTCAGTCCTGACTGACTTGTGCAGCTCTGGACAGGGTCACTCCACGTGAGTTGTCACTTCTTCCCCCATCTCCAGTGACTGCAGAAAGCCCCTAGAGATGTAGACTTGGGCGCATCCTAGATCGCTTTAAAAACTCCGGACAGGGGGTGGCACATGCCTTATATTCCAGCACTAGGGAGGCAGAGACAGGCACATTTCTGTGAGTTCAAGGGCAACCTGGTTTACAGGAGTGAGTTCCAGGACAGACTCAGAAGCTACACAGAGAAACTCTGCCTGGAACAAACAAACAAACCTCCCAGGAAAACAAATACTCAGGACCAGGGATGGGTGTTCATGTTCCTATTTTGTTCACTGAAGTATTTGCCTTCCACCTCAACCCTAAAGACCCTTTCTCCAAAGGAAGCCTGAAGCAAAGGCTCATTCTGAGACAATGGAGTTAGAAATTCAACCAGTTTGGAGAAGACACAATTCAGGTCACAGCAACAAAGTCAAGTTCCTTCTGAGGCTTGAGGAATTCTGCTTCAGCTTCCAGAGGCTACCTGTACTCCCCATAAATTGACCATCACTGACCACTCACCTCCCTCATATGAGTGTCTTTGAGTTACACTGGAGTAACTTGGATAATTCAAGACAAACCCAACTCAGGATCCTCTTGATCTTCACATTTTCAAAGTCCATTTGGCAAGTAAATCAGCATACTCCCAGGATCCAGAATATTCCTCTAGAGACCCCGACTAACAGGCATGTAGAGATTTGCCAGCTGCATGCAGCCTGAGATGGGAAAGAACCTCAGTGTTCCCTATCATTGCTTCTTCCAGCCCTCGTGAAAAGGTGTCCTTTGAGGTGCAGGATGTCATTTGCTGTCCCAGCATGTTCAAAGCATCACTCGCTCTGTTTCAGTCTGGCTCCAAGAAAGAGTTTTTTTGTCACTTTTCTTGCTGTTGGCATGAGCAGCCTGTCTCAGACAGAAAGCCTGAGACAAATGAGTTGGATTCACAGGCCTGTTCTGCCATGCTGTACAAACTCCTTGACTCTGTGCTTCAGATCTCTGACAAGCTGGGGCTAACAGAATACTGTTCAATGGGGTTGTTGAGAGCACAATATAAACTAACAGCACAGTAGGACAGGCAGCAGGAAGCGACGCACATCCCTGCAGTGTAGACACTCAGGCATTCTGCTGAGACGCTGGTTTAAGCCACTCCGGTGGTGTCTGCCTTTGCAGCCTGGTTTCAAGCCCCTTTCTCACCAGATCTTTGAACAAACTCGTGCAGTATTTGCCCAGCAAATGGGTTCTGAACACCTGGCATGGGTTCAAAATGTACATGAGTTCAGTCAGGGAAATAGGTAACAATATCTACAGTAGAATACTAGGAAGGAGGAAGTGCAGGGCTCAGGAATGGTGGGGAGAGTGAGGAGTGGGGGGCAGAAGTTAGCTGAGCAAAGAGCAGATGTTTTCCTGAGAGAATAACATGGCATGGCATAAGAATGCACTCGACTGACTGCCATCTCTTCTCTCTTTACAGACTTCCTCAGATTAGAAGGCTCGCTCTATCATCTATCTATCTATCTATCTATCTATCTATCTATCTATCTATCTATCTATCTATCCATCCATCCATCCATCCATCCATCCATCCATCATCTCTCTGTCGTTTATTTTGAGACAGGGTTTCTCTGTAGCCTTAGCTGTCCTCAAACTCTAGATTAAGCTAGCCTCAAACTCATATATTCGACTACCTCTGCCTCCTGAGTGCAGGGATTAAAGGCATGTGCCACCGCCTCCCTGTTAAAAACCTTTACACACACACACACACACACACACACACACACACACACACACGAGTGTGAATGTGGGTACATGTGACACATTGTACATGGGTGGTTTAAGGACAACTTCTGGTGCTGTTGTGTCTTTCAGGTTTTTTGATTGGTGTGTGTGTGTGTGTGTGTGTGTGTGTGTGTGTGTGTGTGTGTGTGTGAGACAGGATCTCATTAGATAGGCTTGGCTGGCTGGTTTGGAACTATGCAGACTAGGCTGGCCTTGGCCTTAAACTCAAATCCGACACCCAGCCTAGCCCAGGGTCTCTTCCCCTCTGTAAGCCAGGTTACTTTCTCCTGATCTTCTGGGGATTCCTCTGCCTGGGCCTCACATCTCCCTGCCTTAGTTCTGGAGATCCAAAGTCAGGTTCTTATACTATCATGTGTTACTCACTGGGCCATTTCCCCAGCCCAAATGCCTCATTTAGAAAGAAATGTAGTGATATATTATTTATGATTTATTAAAGCTTGCCTGAGGATTCAGACAATACACAAGCCATAGAAGCCAGGCACATACCTTTAATCCCAGCAGCCAGAAGCTAGGAGGTGGTGGTAAGCACCTTTTATCCTAGGACTCAGGATTAAAAGATAAACAGATCTCTGTGAGTCCAAGGCCTCCCAGATCTACAAAAGATCAATCCAGTCCTAAAGAGAAGCATCTCACACAAAGATGATCTTAGCACCTGGGATCAAATGCCTTTAATCCCAGCATTGGGGGGGGGGCGTCTATAAGACAAGAGCAAGGTCACAGTATGAGGCATTCATTCTCAGCCACACTGAGAATTCTCCAGGCTCCCTGGGGAGAGGCAACAGGATTAGTTCACTTAGCCTAAGGTAGTGGAAAGAGCTAGTGGCCCCCAATATCTATCCCTGGCTCTTTTACTTTTCACGTTATAAAGAAATTTTAGGGTCTGGGATGTAGCTCAGAGGTAGTATGTTTTGCATATGGTATTTCCTGGGATCCATTCCCCAGAACTGCAAAGAAAATAAATTGAAACCTTGACACAAATTATCTTCTTTCCTAGGTCCTACCTCTCTAAGAGTCTTGCCTAACTCTCTCCCAAAGTATGCTATCTCCAGTCCCATAGGGACAGAGAATTCCTACCCCACAAGATTCAAGTAAGATGATGTATTTGGAACCCTAGGGCCTCACATATGCTAAGCAAGTTCCCTACCATTGCCCTCCATCCAGGGGCCCCAAGCAGATTTTTGTATATTTGAGGTAAGCTCTCTCCACATAGACCTGGCTGTCCTGGAATTCACTATGTAGACCAGGCCTTCCTATGTCTCTGGGATTTAAGGTCTGTGCCACCATTCCTGGCCTGAGGTATATTTTAATTTATGTATTTTGGTTTTTCGAGACAGGGTTTCTCTGTATTGCTTTGGAACCTGTTCTGGAACTGTTAAGATGGAACTTTTTCAGTTGCCCTAGGTCCCAGAATATCCTGAAAACATGCACTCCTGACCAGGAAGGACCCCCGGGGACGGGCTCGCAAAACAGAACTAGCTCTGTAGACCAATCAAGCCTCAAACTCATAGAGATCCACCTGCTTCTGCCTTCTGAGTGCTGGGATTAAAGGCATGCGCCACCAACGCCAGGCCGAAGCATTATTTTTAAAGTACCAAATAAAGAGAAATTTAAAAACAAGAAGCAATAAGAGTGCCTCTAAGGCCATTGGCCACGTGGTGTAATCTGTACTAGAAACTACCCAAAGCCCTAGAGCAGGCTGCAGGCAGGTCTGGTCATTTGCATTCCGTCTGGCTGGGCACAGGGACACAGCTCCACCCGCAGGCATTACACTAGTACTTCCATGCCCTCAAGCGGCCAAATGAATGAAAACACGCCAGAAGGCCGCGCGCCGGACGCTGGAATGGAGACACGGGCACCGTGACCAATCAGAGAAGGCCTTGGCGCTCCCTTGGCCCGCCCTCAGGTCGTGTCCTCCGCCAATGAGCGACGACCGCCCAGTCCGGCCCGCGCGCGCGATTGTTTGCGCGTGGGGCCGCCAATAAAGTTCTTCGCAGCTTTGAATTTTTTTTTTTAAAGTGCCCGCTGCGGTCACGGCGCAGGCCCCGCCCCACCACTTCCGGTCCCGCCGCCGGGAGCCGGTGCGGCCGTGAGGGTTGTCGCGCCTTGCTGCTGCCGCAGGTCGGGCATGGTGTTGGATGCCGGCCCGCCTCGCCTGACTCGCGGTGCTCAGGTAAGCCGGTCGCGCGGGCTGAGCGGCGGCCGCGGCTCCTCTCTCCGGGCGCTGGGCGGGGGCCGTGAGGTTGGCGGCTGACGGGAAGCGCCGGGTGGGCAGCGAGCGAGCCCCTGTGGCTCCGAGGGCCGGGCCGAGGCGGACCCAGTGCCGCCGCCGGCAAGGTCACGGTGCGGGCCCGCTGAGAGCCCCGGGCCACGGCGGGGAGGCCGCTGGCCCAGGCGGGAGGCGAACGCGGCCCGCCGTCGCGGCGGCGGGAAGGTCGGACGGCCGGTCCCGCCTGCTCCGGTTCGGTCCCTGACCCGGTGCCGCGGCGTGCTATCTCGGGTGTGGCCTTCTCCCCGACGGGCTCGGTTTCCTCCTCCTCGGGTGGGCATTGGGTCCGCCCCTCGGCGCTGCCGGCGGGTCGGGGCCGGAGAAGGCTTCGCGGAGGGGAGCTTGGCCTGTAGGTAGAAGCCGGCTCTCCCCGAGTCCCTGACAGGGCTAGGTGGTGAGGGGAAGAGGGCATCCCAAGACCGGGTTATTAGGAGATTGTCTCGAGGTCCTGAAATGAGCAGGCTGCCGCTGAACAGTGAGCGAGGCTGCTGGTGGGCCTGGTGCCCAGGCTTCCTAGCTGGAGGGGCCGGAGCTCGGCAGTGGCAGCGGGAGAAACGTTGGGAATGAAGAGAGCGAATAGTGATGGGAGCTTCAGGAACCCCACCTGGGCGGAACTGCCCGGCATTCGATACCGGAAATCAAAGATGGGCTTCGGAGGCGGTCAGTCTGGAAACCTGGTAGTAAGCTAGAGACCCCTGGGCACTGCCATGCAGTACGGCACCGGGGTGTGGACATTTTTATGTCCTCATCTGTTTCCTTAGGCTTGGGAGGTTAAATAAGTGTCCCTAGTGACCTGTAGTTCTGATTTGAGTGTTTGGATTGGGACTTGGACTGGAATGGTTTGTGAGGAGTTAGCCTCACCTTGACCAGGCTGGTCCTGCCCAGGTGACACGGGCCTGATTTCACCATAGCACATAGGAATGCTGAGTAAACAGGGCTTGATGAGACTGGTAAATAACAAGCTGGAATCTTCTTTGGTGGATGGCCTAAAAGTCGGTCCCACCCAGAGGAGGAACTAACTGGGCCAATTACAACTTGTGGAATTTAGAGGCTGAGCATGCTTTTCAGAATAGCTGATGTGTTCCCAAAATACTGCCTTAGTCACAGTGTGATTTTCGAGAAATGGGAAGTTCCGGTTAAAGTCAGGTTTTCCATAGGTGGGACGTGTTGAGAATTCTGAGGCAACTGCAGGTGGTCTGCTAGCCTTTAGATAGTTTGAGTAATTATTTTTGTTCCCTTTGTATAGATTTAATTTTCTGATTATGGGGCCATTTCTTGATTGGGACTGGTTTGTTCCTCCTGTGGCATATGAAAGTGATACAGATGATAGAAAAATTGGTGTCTCCTTTAGTCTTTGCCTGCCTTAGAATATTAGAAGGTGCACGTTGTGTTTTCTGTAGGGACAGCATCAGTGTTTTCTACTCTGCATAGCCTTTGCAGAGCGGAGCATGCTGGTCCTCTGCCTCAGAGAAGACCTCAGTGTGGATGAGGGGTAGGAGAGCATTAAGGGCAGCAGCAGTGTGTGGGGAAGGCCTGACCCTGCCAGGTCCCTGAGCAGTGCAGCTCCTCAGGGTGTGGAGTGGCTTGTGCTCTGGCTTCATTTTCCACAAAGCTCTACTGTGACCACTAGGGGACTGCCTACTAACCTATTAATCCCTGCTTTTATTTTCCACTTCTCCACCATTTGCTTTCCTGACTCCAAAGGTGAAAGTCTGGTACTCCCCATGTGGAGCATCCCATCACTGGTCCCCACATTGTCAGGCACCCCTGATGTCCCAAGGTCTTAGCACATAGTGGTGGGCTTGGACTTGGCCAGGGTGGCAAACACTAGCTCATGGTCGCGTTGGAGAAATTCCTGACAAGATTGTCCCAGGTGTGGGCCAAGGCAGGAGAGTGTGGCTGTGTGTGCTGTTCTGGTAGCCTTTGGGCTGAATTCTCCCCGGGGAAAGTGACTTAGAACTGCAGCTCTATGTCTGAAGTAAAACCTTGAAGATGTATGTGTTCGTACTGGGCACATCTCTTCACGTAGATGTCCCTGAGGAGAAGGCGTTGTAGAGTGTGATGGAAGAAACAGATGCTGGTATGTGTACAGATGTTTGCCAACTGTGCTGAGGTCTAATTGAACTGCCTATCGCTTCATGATTGATCAGTGTGTAAACCGGAAACCATGACCACACAACAAACTATCTTCCAGAGGAAAACTAGGTTTTTGTGGTGTTTCTTGTAGCTGAGTGTCTTAGACACCCTCCATGCCTGTTGTTCCAGGGCCCTCATGGGCATGTGGGTGTGCATGCAGTGTGTGTGTGTGTGTGTGTGTGTGTGTGTGTGTGTGTGTGTGTGTGATAGGAATCTTTTCCAGATTTCAGTGCTATGAGTTTATTCATACTAACATGCAATACAAGAATTGTTTGGTGCATTTAGACAAATGCTTGTTTTGTTGTGTTGTTTTGTTTTTCGAGATAGGGTTTCTATGTGGCTTTGGAGGCTGTGCTGGAGCTAGCTTGGTAGCCCAGGCTAGCTCCAAGTGACAAATCTCCCTGCCTCAGTCAGCCTCCCCAATACTGATGTTATAGGTATGTGCCACTGTGCCCAGTGTGACCAGTCCTCAGTATGGCAGGGCCATGTACAGTTTGGAAGATCATAGTCACTGTCTTGTTTCTGTGATATGCGGTACAAAATGAAACCTGACCCTCACTAGGGATACACAAAAGATGGCATGAGAAACTAGGCAAAAGACCTGGGTTTGAGGTGTTTTAAAATACCAGTGAAGAGAGGAATATTATTGTTTTCAGGGCCTTAGCCTCAAGTTTGACCTCACAGATAAAGCTTTTTTCACCTGGAAAATTTTAGATTGAAAAATTATCAAACCAGTATTGAAAGGAAGTAATTTTAAAACAAGGAAATTATGCAACTATTGAACTTACTCTTGCTAGAGTCCCTCTCTGAGGGTGTCAAGTATGAGGAATGTCTGGTTGATGGAAGGGTGTGGTAGAAACAGAAGGCTGGCATCCTAATGTAAATTGTACTCTGGGTGATAATGCCTTCACACACACACAGGTCCATCAGTTAGAACAAATAAAGCCTCCTGTAGAGAATGCTGATCTTGAGACTGGGGAGAGGAGTGCATGGGAAGTGCCTGTGCCTGCTCCAACATTTTGTTGTTCTATTGCTGCTTTAACAGTTGAAGGCTTAAGGAGTGGGTAGTAGTTGTTTCGCCCTCTATGCAGGCAGTCAGGAGCATTACGTCACCTACCTTTGGATTTTGCTGTCCTTCCCAGGGAGTTTGCAGCAGGAGAACCTGAAATTCACTGGGGCTGGAAACAGCCAGTGAAAACAGTACAATTTAGGGTATTATAATTTGCTCTTGATGTTGGCATTGTAAATCAGTAAATGCAACAGTCCTTTGAAGGCTCTGTACACTTCCCTCTAAGGGAGAAGGAAAGCTAAGCATCAGATGTCACTTCTGCCCTAGAGACTTATGCTCCCAGGCCACACCTGGATCACATTGCTGCAGGGACAGTTACTTCATTTGAAACAGTGGGGGTAGTGAATTCGTGCTGGTTGTGAAGCTTGGGGGTGGGTGGGGCTTGATTGTTATTGAACTAGCATCCACTTATGCCTAGTGAGTATGAAATTTGTAGCTCCCCTAAACTTACAAAGAATCAAATGGCTTATTCAAATTTGTTGTGAAGGAATTCAGTCTTGTTAATATGTGTAGAAAAAATCTAAAGTAAATACACCTGTATATTTCTCCTGTCTAGTTGCTGTCTGGAGATGTGGTCCTTATTTAACCCTACTCTTGCCTGTCTTCCAGAAGAAAGGTGGCAGTAATGCTAACACTGGCTAGCAAGCTGAAGCGGGATGACGGTCTCAAAGGATCCCGGACATCAGCCTCCACATCTGACTCCACTCGGAGAGTTTCTGTGAGAGACAAGTTGCTTGTTAAAGGTAATCATCCTCTATGGACACTGTTTTTATGCCCTGTAACAAAATAAAGCTTGCCTGGAGTCTCTTTGGGGATGGAGGTAAAGTAGCCTGTTGAGTGGAAATACTTCTTTAAATGATTTTAACATGTGAGTATCAACCAGGCATGCCTTTAATTAATCCCAGGACTCTGGAGGAAGAGGCAGGTAGATCCTGAGTGCAAGACTAGAGTTTCATGGAGAGACCTTGTTTCAAAAAAATAAAATGAAATGTGATTGATTGTCACTTATAGTGACAGGATTTATACCAGGCATAGGATGGCATTGTGATAGCAAGGAGATAGGTATTAGAATTGTGGTATCTGATGTGAGAGGAATTTTCTTTGTTGGCTCCACTGCGATGTTGTGTCGTGGAAAGAATAAGACAGGAGTTGGCAGGCCTGAGGCATGTGGGTGCTGCTGTTATTTTCCTCTGCTGTCCACTTTCCTGTGAGATGCACAGCAGTTTCCAGCCTGGAACAGGTAATGTCTTAGGCTCATTTTTTAATTCGTGTAAGACACAGCCTAAGGAGTTCTGTGAAAAGTTGGGTATCTGTTCACAGAATTATAATGCACAGGTACACCAGCACACACAAATACTATATGAACTGTTAGTAATGCATATTGTGATTTTATTATTAGAATTCACTGAGTTATTATTAAAATTGTATCCTAAGGTCATAGTTACTGTCCATGTTTGTAAAGGAAAACTGTGTAAAAGGGGTTCCTTTTGTGTGTTGTATGTGTGTGTGAGGGGTGGTATATGTGTAGTTTGCATGTTCTTGTGAGCATGGGAGAAGCAAGTATGTATAGATGTATACTTATGGAGGCGTTTACATGTGGAGGTGCATAGGTTGAAGGCAGTGGGTTTGTGCAGGTTTAACAGTCTCTTAGGAACTTCCTAGACTTAAATCTTGAATTAGCTTAAATATTGACTAGCTTATAGATGCTTGGTTAAAAGTAGAAAACATTTACATCATCATTCTTGCCTCTTAAGTCCAGAACAACTTGGATTGTAAATTCCACAGGGGAGGATATGGCCTGGAGCACCTCACTTGGGTGAGCCTGATGACATTTAACTTTTCAGAACCCTCAGGGTCTGTTTGTAGAGGCATCCCAGAGTCAGGAGAGCCAGGCTGAGGAGTTTGGGGGTGTAGTTGTAGTACTTACAGCAGAGTGTTTTATTGCAGCAAAGAAGTCTTAAGGTATCAGCTGAGAATAAACTGTCCCTTCTCTACATTGCCACCATCATGGTTCAGAGCAGCTTTGGTACACCAAGCACTTGGGGCTAGGTCCTGATTGTATGTATTGCTTTGAAAAAAAATTTGTATTCCTTGTAGACAAAAGAACATCTTTTTCATGATCTAGATAGTCTGGAAGGGTAATCACTCCAAAACCCCACCTCATATTAGTACCACATTGGGGGTTAGGTTTTAATATGAGTGTGGGGCACCTTCAGACTATATTAGGTATTGTGGATAAAACCATAGCAAGCACTTTAGGGGTAATTGCCAGGGTGGCGCTTCATTTTCTACCTGAAGAGCTGAGATTTAGGCTAAGAAGCCTGCAATCATTGGAGCAGGATGGCCAGACGTACATCTTAGGGGTGAGGCAGGCTCTAAGAAAATTGATTAAACATTGCAGCTCAAAGAGCAGAGATGCAAGTTAACAGAAAAGAGACTTTTGACAGAGTCTGCACCCATCCTGTGCCTAGGGACTCAACTGGGAGTTTCCCGATAGCTTTAGGGACTTTGAAAGAGTCTGGGTTTAGCAAGATTGCTCGAATTGGGATGATTGTCCTAGGTCATAAAGTGGGTTCCTGTGAAGGTATCTTTCATAAGTATGGACAGGGCCTAGGAAACTGTGATTGTGTCTAAGACTTAGTACTGCAGACTGCATTCTAATGGGGGAGGCAGGAGCTTGTCTTGCAGGGCAACTGAAAAACACCTTGAGAAAATATGGTGTAAAGAAAGCAAACTGAGGGATGATCAGTCACACTTGGAGGAGAATGTCCCACTATAGCCTGTGCTCAGTTCTTAGAGCTGTCACCAGGCTGGCTGGCAGAAGGCTCAGGCCTTCCTGCTCTGCTTTCAGTCATGTGGGGCTGTCTGGGAAGGTGTGTAGCCTGTGGTAGCAGTCTATACAGCCATAAAATCCTAGGACAAAGGCCATGTATCCATAGCCTCAGTGAGAGGGCATCTGGGCAATGTGTCACAGAAGACTGTCTTCTACACTAGCATTTCAAAAAGCCAAGGGAAAGATTGTAGATATTAACAGGCCAAAACTAGGCGCTTTTATAGATGGGGGAGGGGTTCGTGAGGCCCTGCCGGTTACCAGTGAACTATAGTCTCGGTTCCACTCTTGCCCAGCTAGACATCTTAGAGTGAGGGATAATGCATCTATGTGTGGTTGGGCCCTCACAATCTACCAGGGCTGCCACAATGCCCCTGTGCTAATGTGGCTCCTGAAGGGGAAAAAGGTCCCCAGCTCTGTTCCCAGTTGCTAGTCTCCAACACAAATCTGGTGAATGAATGGGTCAGGGTTCAGCTTGCCACATTGCCGAGGTTGTCACAGCATTTGACAGCATATGAATCTGAGAATCTGAGTGGAGCCTAACAAGGAGTCCTGCTAATAGTCAAAAGGAGGGCAACGGTCTGAGCACACACAGAATTACGTGCTCTGTTGAAGGTTACACTTCAGGGACTCTTCGGGGAACCTGGACAGCCTCCATAAGTACACCAAATAGTATAAGGGGGCAGGAGGGCCATAAGGGGGCAGGAGCTATAGATAGGTGTCCCGCTTGTTATTTTCTGTGCTCATCTCAAAAGTAGGTGGTATGCAGTTCAGGGTTACATTCTTAGCAATACTAGACGTTTGACAGAGGAAACTGTTTTGGGGAGTTGTGGTTTGCACTTTAGAGTGATACTAGAATCACCTTTGGTGAGTAAGTTGGCTGTATCAGTGCTGTCTAGAGGGGCTTAGGCCCATGTCCTGGGAATGAGGGGCTCAGCTCCTATACTTGTTGTTGTCTGATGTTGAAACTCAATTCTGCTAAGAACCATGTGCAACTCTGACTGGACTGGATGCTTATCTTAGCTTGGGCTGCTATAACAAACCACTACAGATGAGGTAACTTAAGCCACATTTCTCATAGCTCTAGAAGCTGATTTGATGTCTAAGATCAAGTCCTAGTGGTCTTCTTGGTTTATACACAAAGGCTTTCTGCTTGTGTCCTCACCCAACAGAGAAAGAAAGGAGGTAATCTGGGGAGGATGGTCTTCTACTGAGGACACTGACCTCATGTGAGAGCTCTGCCAAGACTGCCTAATGACCTCCAAGTGCCACTTTATTGAAGCATAGAGCTTCCATAGTACCTTTGGAATTCTTCCTCAGTTCCAGGCCATATGAGGAAAGTTCTTTTTAATATCTCAAGGTATTAAAAAGAGGGGCCCTGCCCCCTTGTAAGGCAAGTGTGTTTACATGCAGCACATTTATCAAAGATTTTGTGCCCAGGTAGGGCACAAAGTAGGGCTGGGGCAGGCTATGTGGCTCCCACCATGATGGTGTGCAGGTGGGGTAGCAGATCTGGAGGACATAGCTAGGGCCCAATGTTGTGAAGTGCCCAAAGCAAGAGTGTGTGAGGTGTGGAAGCCGTTGCAGTAACTGTGGATTTTGTAGTCTGGCTATGATCACACTTCCAGTGGCCTCTGCTTTTATCCTTACATAGAAAGTAAAAGAATTTAATTTCTCAGAAGGAAGTTATGCAGCCGCTGAGTTATGCAAGGTGCCAGGTGCCTCCCAGAAATGCTGAGCCACCTAGCAAAAGAGGTGTTACCTTGTGAAAGCACTGTGCAGATTTGATGGGTGTTTTATATTCTTCACTGGGTTAGACAAAGTGCCAGGCATCTTTATTGAAATCCCATGTCCCAAGGATTCAATTCCTTTGCTGGCTCTGATAGGTAGAACACAGGAGTCCTGGTGTGGTCAGCAGGCTGTGTTTGTGGCTCTCCTCACCCCTCTTCCTTTCCTGGGTGAGTTAAACTGGGCATGATGAATACAAGCAAAACCTTACACTTATTGATGTCATGTAAAATTAGAATTTTTTTAATGTGGAAATTTTAGAGAAAGGGAGAGAAAAAGACAGAGATAGAGGCCTGCCTCCTCAGGCAAATGGCAGAAAGAGGAAATTAGAACTTTTTATTAAGTTTATGTATGTATGTAATGGTATTAGGATATCTTTTCACAGGCAGTATTGTCTAAAGTAGCCTGAATGATTTGTCTTCCAGATTTGTACATTCAAATCTAACATCTGAGGTGGTATTGGGAGGTCATTACTTTAGGAGGTAATTCTTGGGGTGGAGTTGCTAGTAAAAGGAGATCCTAGATAGCTTCCTTGCCTCTCCTACCATTTGAACACACAACAAGAATTTGCTGTCTATAAGGGCCCTAAGCCCTCACCAGATTCAGAATCTGCTGATGCCTTGGTCTTGGCCAGCCAGTCCTCAGAATTATGAAAAATATCTGTTTACAAACCACCCACGCATAAGATATTTTTGTTGTAACAGGCCACAAAAACCAAGAGTTAGAGAACAACACTAATTGAGGTGCCTGAGTGAGCCTACTTTGGATTTTTAATGGTACTGGAGTGATTAAGGATTGGTGTATCCAGGGTTTTAGAATCCTTGTAGCTACTGGATTGTTGGGATAGTAATACAGAATTCGGATTACTAAAAAGTCATTAAATCTTTATGCAGTGTGGCTACACATGATAAGCTTTAGTCCTCCCGCACATACTGTGCGCTATAACCAACCTTGCCTGTGAATACACCCGGCATCACTTCTTTAGCCTGTGGCACTTCCCAAGCCTCAAACCTTTTGCTTCTGCTGGTCATTTTCTGTTTCATTTGAAATTCATACCTGGTGGGCAGGGTTCTAGTTGTCAGTAGGTGAATCTGGATGACAATAAAATATGCTGGTATATTTGCTTCAATAATGGTTTAGTTTCATGGATAGTACTTAAAAAATGATGAATGTGAATGACTCCTTTGTGGTGGTAGCTCTCTGCCTGTGTCTCCCTGGAAGGGCAAGAGCTTTCAGCCTTTGAGAAAGACAGTTCAGTCACTGCAGTCAGAAACATAGTGACAGTGCACCTCTCACAGACTAACTACCTCCACTGACTTATTTTTGTTTGAGAAAGGGTCTCACTATGTAACCCAGGCTGGCTTTAAGTTCAAGATCCCTTTGGCCTCAGCATATTGAGTGCTGGCGTTATAGGCATGAGCTACCATAACCAGCCCTTTTAAGTATTTTTTAAAAGTACCTGTGACTTAGACTGCCAAGAGGGTGGACTCAAAGCTTGTGGTCAATGATAGAACTTGTTGCCTTACCAACCCCAGCAAGAGGATGATCCTCTTTCACCCCTTGATCTGCTCTGTGGATTTTATATTTCCTTTTTCTCAGCATGAGAATTTCATGGTAGTAGCACATTGGCTCTGGCACCCTGGAACATGAAGGGATGTAGGCCCTTCCCCTGCCCTCGCTCCTCCTGCCCAATCACCTTTGCCTGGGTATCTGATGCTGAGCACTAAGGCGGAGGCACCACATAGGGTACCTGTCTCCACCCAAAGGTTTGTCGTCTCATACATAGTACTAGTATCTGTAAGGTCTCCACACCCTGAGCCTCACTGAGCTCGAATTCCACTCATGTCTGCAGCATTCAGCATGCCTCTTGAAGGGCTTGTCTTGATGCTGGGCCTTTTGGCCAGGAACCTGTCTTCCTTTTCCTGCTCTGCTCTACAGGTTTTTCCTCCTGCATTTCTGCCATCTCACTTGCCAGCAGGTCTGATCCACATTGCTCACTGGCTTCTTACTCACTGCCTGGTGCAGGTCACTTACCCTCTCCCGCCCTTCTTTGTACTGTTGGTTTCTTGAGGCAAAACTTAAGAACTTGTGTTGAGGAATCTCCTTGGGCTCCTTCATGATCCTGTCCTTATTTTTTTACCTCATTTCCCATCACTTTGCTGTCATGTGTGGGCTGTTGCTTTGCCAGCACTTATGCTTTCTGCCTTCTACCTGCTTGGAATCCTCTCATGCCCCATCTACGTAGGACTAAAAGTCTACATATTCTTTAAAGCAGCTTGGAGACATCCTGTTTGTGCCAAGCCTCAGAATTTACTCAGCCAAAGACCTAGACTTTCTGTTCAGGGCATAGATAGCTTTGCCAACCTGTTTATTGCAAGTCCTGTGCCCCCTCCCAATAATATTTTACTTGTAGTTAATTATGATTTTACAAACCTACATGCTGTATGCATAGTAAAACAGTTACTAATTAAGGGAATTTTATATCCATTTCCTGTGGTCACATTAGGGCTTATTCCTACCTAACCCTAGCTTTGTACCCTTTGCCATTGCCCTCATCCCTTAATACAGTATTTGGTTTCTTTGGATTCAACAGTTTGTTTCTTCTATGTTGGCCAATTTCACTTAGTATGATGTCCTTTGGTCTATCTACACTGTCACAAATGGCAGGATTGTCTTTGCTAATGTAGTGTTTCTTACACATCCCATGGTTTCTTTATTATTCAGTATCTTGACTATCATGAAAAATAACTGCAGTCTACCGGGAGGTGGTGGCACATTCCTTTAATCCCAGTACCTGGGAGGCAGAGGCCAGCCTGCTCTACAAAGCAAGTTCCAGGACAGCCGGGGCTGTTAGACAGAGAAACGCTGACTTGGGTGGGGAGATGAGGGAGAAAAATAACTGCAGTGAGCATGGGAGTGTTTGTCCCTCTCAAACTGTTCTCAACCTTCCTAGTGCTATGACCCTTTAATACAGGTGCTCATGTCCTGATGACCTCATCCATAAAATTATTTTGTTGCTATTTTATAACAGAAATTTTGTTTGCTGCCTGCTGTTATGAATAATAATGTAAACACCTGATATGCCCAGGTTGAGAACCACTCCTAAAAGGTACTGGTTCATTTATTTTGAGTATCTATTCAGAAGGTTTGCTAGGTCATGTAGTAGCTTCTATTTTCCCTCTATTTTTAGATTTTTGAGGGACTGATGTTTTTCATAACTACCGATTCACATTGTGTGAGAGTTCCATTTTCTCTATGTCCTCACCACAGTTGCTACTCATATCTTTAGTAGTTAAACCTGAAAGATGTGAGATAGCAGTCATGGTCTTGTTTTGATGCATAGTGTCTGCCATGTATCTTTTCATAAAACTGTTGGCCAATTTTCTCTTTGGAGAAATGTCTGTTCAGGTCCTCTGCCAGGTTTTTATTTATTTATTTATTTTTATTCTTTTCTGTTGTGTGTGCTCCACATCTTTTACATTAAACCCTCTTCAGATACATGATTTGCAAACATTTCCTCCTAGCCTGTGTACACAGACTACACCTTTTCTTTTCTGTGCTGTAGTGTTTTTAGCTTAATGTAGTACCACTGTTCCATTTTTGCTTTTCTTATTTGAGCTTTAAAAAAAATTACAAAAAAGAAAGAAATTATCATTGCTAAAGCCAGGTTGGAGAATTTACTCCACTACCACCCTTGGTGGTTTTACAACTTATGTTTACGTCTTTTTTATTCATTTTGATATTTTGTGTAAGGCTATCTCTCTCCCCAGGAGGCCCTCCCTCATTTCCCAATTTGCCTTGAAGCTTTTGCCCATTACTGAGCTGTATGTGTTATTAGGTTTGCTCTAGCTTCCTCCTGTTCTGTTGGCCTCTGTTTTTATGCCCATAATAATTGTTTTGATTACTATATCTGTGTAATATAATTTGAAGTCAGAAAGAATGGTTAGCTTTGTTGTCCATCCTCAGGATTCTGTGGGCCTATGGTTGTAGAGGTTCTGTGAAGATTGCCACTGAAACTGTGATGGGATTGCACAGTGTCTGTGAACTTGATTGGGTGGTAGGCCCTATTTGTTTGGTCTTTGGTTTCTGTCCACATTATTTTACAGTTTGAGGGTACAGACCTTTCATCTTCATAATTAAATTTAGTCCTGAATAATATTTTTGGTAAATGGAATTGCTTTCTCAGTTTCTTTGTCTTTCTGTACCGTGTTGGAGATTGAACCTAGGGCCTCCCATGTCCTTAGCTACCTCCAGCCCTCAGGGTTTCTTTCCTTCTTTTTTCTCTCCTCCTTTTCCTCTCCTTCTCTCGTTTTTATTTACTTTTTTATTTTTTTAAGACAGGGTATGGTTCTGAAATTACTGGGTGGCTTTGAACTTCTAGAGAACTTGTATTACAGATGTGTACTGCCACACATGACATTTTTTATTTTAAATAGTTACATTATTAATGTAGCAGATTGGTTTTGTGTATTGATCTTGTTTTCTTTGATTTTATTTATTAGGACTTCTTTTTGAGGAGGGGGGGGGATTGAGACAGGCTTTCTCTGTGTAACAGAACCTGGCAGCCTGCCTTTGCTTCCCGAGTGCTGGGATCAAAGGTGTGTACCACCACACACGGCATCAGTTTTGATGTTTAATGTTTGGAATCTAGGCTTTCTCTGTAAGATGTCTTTTCTAAACAGTTCTGGTGGTTTTACTTCCTCCAATGTTCTGTGGAATAGTGGTTAGAGTAAGCATATCTTCTATCAACCAGATGATAGAGAGTGAGATCTTGGCCCTTTTGATAGCAAGGGAGAGCTGTAGTTTTGACCTGTGAAAGGATGATAGGCTTAAATACCACTAAATTACTGAAGGTGTGAACTGAATTTTTTGAAGTACATGGGAGAGGACTGAGGTTAAGAAATGTAAGTTCAAAGGAGGTAACTTGAAGGCACATTTGAGAAGAGACATAAAAATCACAGTTTGATAAAAGATCTGTTGCTTAGGAAGAGTCATTTTTTTAAAAAAGCACTCTAGTCACTGCTTACCTGTTGGCAGTTGCTGTGTTGATGTACGTGACTTTCATTCTTTTTAAAGTGATGAGTTTTTTGTTTATTTGGGGTTTTTTGCTGCATTTATTGGTTGGTACTCTGCATGTCACCTTGACTATATGAAAACTAAATGACTTAAAATACTAATTTTATACTAGGTTTCAATTCATCTAGCTTAATTACTTCTGTAATCCTAGAAGAAATTACTATTTTAAAACTGATAATATGAAGATTGCTACTAATCACAGTCTCTTTATTTTTACAGAGGTTGCAGAACTTGAAGCTAATTTACCCTGTAAGTATAGTACTATATAGTGATGATATGAAAACTTGATTTAATAGTTTTAAATAGCAAAAAAACCTATTTTGTCCTTGTTGGGAATAAGTTTTAATTTTGTACAAGAAGTTTTTGCAATATCTAATAAAATGAGGTCCTAGCTAGACATGGTGGCACATGCCTTGGGAGACTGAGGCAGGCCGATCTCTTGAGTTTGAGGCCAGACAGGTTAATACAGTGAGTATCAGGATGGCTGTGGCTATGTAGACAGAGCCTGTCTCAGCAACAAAGAGGTTCTTTAGTCCTGAATAACACATGTAGAATTCTGTCTCAGTGTCATGGAAGCATGTTTGGTCAGTTGCCTTCTGTTTCTCCTCCTCCTCCCTGAGTGGAAAGGAGTGTGAGTTCACAGCCCTGCTTTAGGGGGGTATGTTCCCATTTGGTTCAGAAGGTGTTTACTGGTAATTTGTGTTTGTGTTTGAGGAAAGGCAGCTTCATGGCTCTTCACCCATGGATAGCTCCCTTGCTTGGGCTTTCTTGCCAACTCATGGACATGACTGTGTAGTCATTCAGAAGTGTACTTGGATAACGTATCTCAGATTCTATTTTTCTATCACTAATCTTCCTCCAAATCTTTTACATTTCAAATGTCTGGGAAAGTCTGACCATTTTATTTATTTATTTATTTATTTATTTGTTAAAACTTTTATTTTGTTTAAAAGTACGCATCTAAGGATACCTCCTGATAACCGGTAACATGCTGTGTATGGGTTTTCTGTTGGTGTGAATATTGCAGAGGACTTGGGTTTTAATGTGGAATCCCATCTAATATTTCTTGAAGAGGCTTTATTCCCACCAACACCTAAAGTTGGTGGCCTGCAACCCTTGGGTGGTTGTGAAATTAGTTTGTGAGCGCAGAGCTAAATTCCTTGTTAAAGGGTTTTTGTTTTATTGTTAAGACCTCGCTGTATAGCCCTGGATAGTCTGGCACTTACTATGTATGTAGATCAGGCTGGTCTCAAATCAGAGCTCTGCTTGTCTCTGCCTCCTGGGATCAAAGGTATTCACAACCTGGCCAGGCTGAACAATCACTTGATGTCTAACATTTGTGTGGGGGGAAGAGTGGGTTATGATAGAAAATATATTTATTCTATGGGCCCCAGCCAAAACATCTTGAAATTATGTAGATTGACTTCAAAGTTACTTTCATTCAGAACTGAAGGTATTGCCTGGGAATTTTATTGAAATGTTAATTTTGAAGCTGAGGGATAGCTCAGTAGTAATAGAGTACTAGCATTTGTAATGCCCTGGTTTCAATCTCAGATGTGGGGGTGGGAGGCATAATTCTACCTATTAAGGGAAAAGCAAAAGGGTATGCTTTAACACGCCTTTAATTCTGGCACTCAGGAGGCAGAGGCAGGTGGATCTCTGAGTTTCAGGACAGCCAGTGCTACACAAAGAACAACCTGTCTCAAACAAAACAAAACAAAAGCTTAGGAAAGTAAATGTGCATGAGCGTTTTAGACAAGCTGGCCTAGAGCCAGGTGATAAACTTAATTGCCTGTCTCCCTGCCTGTGTGTTGGGACACATTCTTATAGTAAAAGCACCACACAGTGGGTTGTTTTGTTTGTTTGTCAGACTTTCCACTGTCTGTGACTCATACATGTATGTTCAAAGTGTCTTTTTATTAGACAATACAGAAAGTGTCCACTTAGAAATAGCTAGTGTGTTTGTGAATCTTGGAGAATCTGGAAAAAATATGGTCTGTTTTCCATGCTGTGGCTAAGATAGCAGATTGTACATATTATTTGACATTGTGCTTTTTACTCTTTCTTTCTCCTCTTTTCCCCTTGTTTTCTACAAATCTACCACTCATCCTGAAGAAGAAACAAGCCACCACAGACCAATTCTTCTCTGACTCTTTAAAAGCTCTTCTAAAATATTTACAGATCCATAAGTATAGCTTTGTATGTGGCATTGTGATTAGTAACTGCAGAATGACCTCAAAGCTCTGTATGTACAAGTGCATAGAGGCTTCTCTGGAAATGCTTATCTCCTTAGATAGACCCTGTTGTATATAAAGAAGACTAATTCTAGTATTTTAAGTTCTTCACTCTCTTGGTGTGTGTGTGTGTTTTAATTTTTCTTGAGCTTTAAACTTTGTTATTTGATTATGGTAGCTTCATCAATTTTTAGAACTTGTTTTGCTCGTTTATGTTTTTGGAAGGCTAATCCATTTCAGAGATTCCACATTTAAAACCCTGATTAAAAGAAAAAGGGTGCCAGGTACTAAAAACAAATGGATAACACCAATCTCAAACAATGATTGAAGTATTTACTGAGACTTCATTTTTTTTCTTACCTGTATTTCAAAGAATGCTGTTTCTATTTTCAAAATAAGGTTGAGATGAAACAGTTTAAGATAGTGTAGACAGGAAAGTGGTCCAGGAACATAGGAAATAATTAAAAGAGTTAACACAGGAATATATAAAAACTAGAAGGGAACAGTCACCATTGAGAAGAGACAGTCTACAGAATAGATAGAAAAGTCTTTGCCATGGGTTCATGAGATGGCTCAGAAGGTAGAGGGAGAGAACCAACTCTATAAAGTAAGTTGTCTGCTGACTTCCACATTTGTGCCATGGTGTGTGCACCCACATACATCATGTGTATATACACATAGACACACTAATAATTTTAAATGGTTTAAAAAAAAATCTTTGCCACCTGTGCATCAGACAGGGGATTAATATCCAGGCTATATAAAGAACTGTAAAAACTAAGCAACAAAAACTCAGATCAATCAATAAATGGGCTAGTGAATTTTAGACAGTTCTCAAAAGGAGAAATATAAATGGCCAGTAAATTCTTGAAAAAGTGTTTAGCATCCTTGGCCATCTGTGAACTACAAATTAAAACAGTTCAGGGATATAACCCAGTTGCAATGAGTGTCATCAAGGAAAAAAAAAAAATGACAAGACATGCTATGGAGGATGTGGGAAAAGATGGTCCTTATTCACTCTAGATGATCACTGTAGAAATCAATATGGAAGTTCTTCCAAAAGTAAAAGAGAGAGGGGGGGAGAGAGAGAGAGAGAGAGAGAGAGAGAGAGAGAGAGAGAGAGAGAGAGAGAGAGAGAGAGAGAGAGAGAGAGAGCGCTTGGATATAACCCAGTTCTACCACTCTTAGGGATATACTCAAAGGATTCTATAAGTCAACATACCAAAAAGTTAACTTGTACAAATGCATTTATAGCTACATTATTCATAAGGGCCAGGAAGTAGAAGCTGAGTAAAGAAAATGTACATACACATAATATAATTTTATGTAGCTGTAAAAAGAAATGAAATCATGGCATTTGCAGGAAAATGAATGTAGCTGCAAGTTTTTATGGTATGAGAAATAAATGAGGCTCATATGCAAAAACTAGATGTAAAATTATGATTGTGTGTGTATCTGTGGGGAGGGGGCTCTCAAAACTAGGAAGGGGGATCATAAGATAGGAAGAGACCAATAGATGAAAAATAAGGTAATACATTCCATGGAAAAGGAAAAGGAATCTGGAAATAACAGGAAGAAAGGAAACCAGTTTGATGGGAATGGAGGGAAGGTTGGCGGGGAAGGAGAATAATTAAGGGTAATGAGTCAAAGATGCATGAAGATGCCATGATGAAACTCAATACTTTGTTGTTAATCTAAAAAATAATAATAATTTTGAAAAGATAAAGTAATGAAACTTGTTTTCAGTATACATAGTTCTAAATTATTTTTGCAGAAAGTCAACCTATTGCTTCGATTCTCTTTATTTTTTAAACATGTATTTTAGTTTTTTTTATTTTATATGCACTTGTGTCTCACCTGTCTGTGTGTCTGTGTGAGAGTATCAGGTCCCCGGGAACTAGAGCTACAAACAGTTGTGAACTGCCATGTGGGTGCTGGGAATTGAACCTGGGTTCCCTGGAAGAGAGCAATCAGAGCTTTTAATTGCTGAACCATCTCTCCAGCCTGAGTCTCTTTATTTCTAAAGTAAAGAATTTGGTACTGTATTTCTGAAACTGTCTTCTTATCCCGTAGACTGAGCATTTTTCCCCCACTGTAAAAAAGAAAATCTATCTCACCCTTAAATTGTTCTGTGTTTTATCTCATTGTTTTGTGTATGGCATGCTTATTAAATACCAAAGTGAATAGACCGTGGTCTCAGACTAGTCACTGGAACCCTCTGGACCTTCTTGTCATCTGTCCAAGTCAATAACATTGGACTAGATGATCTTTAAGGTTATTTCTTACTATATTTGAATCCTATTTTTGTTGAAAATTTTATCAGTGTAGAATTGAACAAGTGGGCCTTTTGTAAGCAATAACCTTAGTAGGTACACTAAGGAATTTATACTTGTATCTTCTGAGTTACATGAACATAGGGAAATTTCCTGAGTATTCTTTACAGATATGTAAGGCCTTTCATAAGTGATAGCTGTCTTATGTCCTTTGTGAAGGAGGCAGACAGTGCATTAATAGACAGCTTCCCTTGACTAAAGCCTTGTCTGGTAGCACTTTGTGATAGTGAGCTTGTCCTCACTCAGGCCCTTCTTGGTTGGTGACCCTTTACCCACATATGAATGTCTTTGAGGGATAGTTTCTTTCAGAATATATGGCACAGTTCTCTAATTAAAAGATTCTTCAGTGACCGTATAAAAGTTGCAGTAAATACCTTGACTTGAAATTAACCTAAAATGGCAAAAACAACAGCAAAACTAGTTGTCTTGTGAATCAGCAACCACTGGCTTCTGTGTGTTCAAAGATTAGCTCAGAGTGCGGACAGCTGCTCACTCCAGACCTTCCTAATGGCTATTTCTTTTGCAGGTACATGTAAAGTACATTTTCCTGATCCAAACAAGCTTCATTGCTTTCAGCTGACTGTAAGCCCAGGTAATAAATGCTCCTGCATACTTCAGTGTTCATGTATTTTTCAAACATCAAGTGTAAAGGTCTGCCGAAATCCCTCTTTCTCTGGATAGTATCTCAAAGTTAAGACTTAGTAAGATCTCCCATGCCCTATGATGTTAAGGCCTATATCTTGCAGCCAGATAGCAAATGAATGTGATAACTCTGTAAAAGCCAGACAGCTAATGCTGACTGTAGCCTACTGTTGAATGTGGGTTTTGATAATACTCCAGAGAAGCCTGGCCTGGGTGAAGTTGCTTTAGCTGCTCAGCTGCAGCTTCCATCTACAGAGTGGGGGTCAAATAGGACAACATCAAGATTAAATGGTACACACTACTTGGGCCCAGGTTCTAGCAGACAGATTACCAATTGTCCTCCTTAGGACTGATTGTAAATGCCTAGTCTCCCAGGAAGCAGCTATCTCCTTGGTCAGGTTTTTCTAGTGAAGATGCTAGAACAGGAATTGCTAATCACCAACCCCTGTTGGCCTCCAGTAGCCAATCATTGGTAGCCAGTTCATGCTACTTCCATTAGGTGGGGTAGGAAGAGTAAGGGAATCAATTCTCAGGGTTTCTGCAAGAAAACCAGCCCATAGTTGAAGGAGGCACTGGGGTGGGAACTGAATCATCTGTGTTCCCTCTGCACATGCTGTCTGAAGTGAAAGTGTTGGAGTGTCCAGAGGAGGGCATTATTCAAATGATGCCATAGCACTTCAGACATGTGAAAATTATTCAAAGGATTATGATGCAGAGAAAAGGGAGAGGGCTGATTTGTCCTCAGGTCATACTGACAGAATAATGTGACACTGGTTAAGGCTAAGGTTAAGGAGTGGTCTGACCTTTGGGGTTTGGAGTAGGTGTCCAGGGCTGTTCTGGGGCAATTAGTCCACAAATGTTTCTGGCATCATTTGATAACTATAAAGTTCATATTGTTACTTGAGCTGAGTTGCACAGAAATAGAAGGAAACAAAGGATGAGAAGTTTTGTTGTAGAAAAGGAAAGTGTTGTCTTATTTAGGAGAGTTGGGGAAAGGGGTGAGGAACTGAGAATGAGTCATGAACTAATTAAAATTGAGAGGTACAGAATTAATGAGTCCATGAATAAACCATGGCCTTGTCTCTGCTAGGAGAGTGTTTATAAGTATCCTGTTTTGAATGCTTTTGGTAATTTATAATTCCATTTACATCCAGCCGCAGTGGTGCATGCTTATAATCCTAGCACTTAAAGAGGCTGAGGCAGGAAGTTCACGAGTTCAAGGCCAGTTTGGACCTACCAAGCAAAACCCTACCTTGAACCTATGTGACCATTTTACAGAGTACTCTGGGACATTGTAACTGGTGTGATACCAGTTGCATACCTCAATTTAGATGTGGGGTGCTTTGCATGCCTGGTATCTTTGAGTGGGTGAGGTGAAGTCCCTGCCCATTCTGAACCATGTGTGTTCTATGTTAAGGGGAACTGAACGCACAGATGCCTTCTCTTATCCCAGAGTCAACATGAAGAATGTTGTTCACTAAGTACTGGGGCTTGTGTATTGTAATGGGCCGTGCTGTCAGTCCAGTGGCCCCTCTAGTACACCTCTTCAGCCCTTGGCTGCTTACAGACCCCTGTTTTTTCCAGACTGGTAATGTCATATGGTTGGGTTACTGTGATTTCCTCTGAGTGTTTCTTCCCTCCTCTCCTTGTTTTGCTTGTTTGTGAGGACTTTAGCCCTCCTGACATGTTGTTGGAGACTTTAGACTGTCAGGTCCATAAACTTGATAGTGGTTTTTTTCTCTTATTTTTGCACTTGTTTAAGACAGAGTTTGCATGTATCTCAGGCTGGCCAGGGACTTACTATATAGTTTGGGCAGGTCTCAAATTCAAGAACTTGCTACCTCAGCCTCTTGGGTGTTAAGGGTTGTATACATAAGCCACCATTCTCTTACTTTTTGTTTGTTTATTTGAGACAGTATCTCACTGTGTAGCCCTGGGCTGTCCTTTACCTCCCAGGTGCTAGGATTAAATGTGTGCAGCATAACAAGCCACTTAATTTTTACTTTTTAAATCAGTTTTATTTTACTGAGGAGTAAAATTACAAACAGTAAAATGTGCTGACTTGAGTTGCATGACTTAGAGTTCCAAAATCTTTGTTGTGTCATCTTCATAACCCTAACAAAGATGAGAAGTGCTGCCTGAAGTCCCCTCTGCCTCCCTCCCACCCCACTACTCGTCCTTTCTGATTTTCTTACCACAGTTGAATTTTATTTGTGTGAAAGCTTTTTTTTTAATTCATATATTTTCCCCTTCATTTCTTTTCTTTTTTTAAGAGATACGGTCCCTCTGTGTAACAGCCCTAGCTGTCCTTGAACTAACTCTGTAGTCCAGGCTGATCTTGAACTCAGAGATCTGCCTGCCTCGAGTGCTGAGATTAAAGATGTATGCTACCAGTGCCCGCCTGGCCTTTCCCTTCATTTCTGAATGGAATTTCTAAGTCATATGAGAGATGTGCCTACCACTTGAATTGTAGGGTTTTATTGAGGTGGAAGTTGTTTGGAATGATGGTTTATCCTACTAATGTTTCGGTTATGTGGTGATGGTTATGTGGTGATCATGCACAACCTTACATGTGATTTACTGTGATATGTCACAGTTTCAGATATGAGATTTAGAGTTTCATTCATACTTTCATCCTGGTTCTTTATAGTGTTTTCTAATTTCACTGTGAGGTTAACCACTGTGAAAAAAGGGTAAATTTTAAGAACATATTCCCACCCCACCCCCTTTGGTGACTCTTTCAAATAACCCTAAAAAACACATGGCAGTTCCCTTCTGTGTGTACTAGAAATGTGGTGTAAGCTGTCTGCCAGCAGTGTCTCTGACTTTGAGGAAACAGTCATGCTCTTTTCTTTGCTCCTTGCAAGAACTCTGTTGGTGTGATGTTTGCTTGTGATGGTGCTCCCTGGATCACTGTCACCTGATGGCATCTGTTTCATGCTGATGTCTCCCCTTCCCTAACACATAGCTCCCAGTCTCATTCTCTCTGAGAATTCTCAGGCCATTTACTACCATTGTTATAAATAGCTTCTGAGCTGAGTTGTGGCTCAGTAGTAAGAGTGCTTGCCTAGCATTCATGAGGACATTTTGGTGGTCACCAGAAAAATATAATGTAAAAAATATAAAAATATACAGTGAGGGCCAGTGAAATAGCTCATTGGGTAAAGGCACTTGCTGACAACATGAATTCAATCCCTGGAGTTCAGATTGTGGAAGGAAACTCATGTAAGTTGACCTGACTTCGCACTCACATCTCTGTGTATATGGGCATAATAATATTAAATCCACAACACATTTAAGTGATAAGTTTTAGGAAATTTAAAAATTAAGCAGCATTCTGTTTTTCAGGTCCATGTGTATCTTTATGTAGCACAGACTTTTCCCGTTCCATGTTTCTCAATAATCATGTTTAGCTCTAAACCCTCACTGCTCTCTACCCCATTTCTCCTTCTCCCATGTCTTGCCGTCACCCAGAACCCTCTCTAAAATGCATCCCCTCCTTCTTGCTATTACTGTGTTAATCCTACACTGAACAACTTACTTGTCCTCTTTTCCATCAGAATGCAAGCTTCCAAAAGGCAGACGTCACCCCTTATGTCCCCAGTGCTTAGAGCATTGTCTGGCATGAGGTAGACACCAAGTCTTGTTGGTGGAACTTGCAGTTTAATATGTTACAGATTTTATGCTATTAAACATGAGATAACATTTCATGTACAGTGACCTCTGGTAATGAAGATGGCTACTATTAGCATTTTCCCCAGTAAAGTTGATATTTGTGAATGAATATTTACTTGGGGGGTTTGGGGGACAGGGTTTCTCTGTGTAGCCTTGGCCGTCTGAAACTTACTCTGTAGACCGGGCTGGCTTTGAACTCAAGAGATCTACCTGCTTCTGCCTGCTGGGATCACCACCTGGCCTTGTAAATGAATATGTTAATTTAAGCCAGACACAGAAGTTCATTCAATACTAGTCTTTTTTATTTGTCTTTATAGCTGTAATTACTTTGTTCATATAAATAAGTTGATTGACATGTTATAGTTACATCTTTTTGCCTTTGCACTTCAAAGTTGTCAGTTTGTTTTCTGTTACTGTGATAAACATCATGACCAAGGCAGTTTGTAAGAGGAAGGTGTTATTTGAGCTATGGTTCCAGATGGAGGGAGGCCTGGCAGCGGGTAGGCATGGTGGCAGGAACAGCAGAAAGAGTGAACTGGGAATGATGCAAGGCTTTGAAACCTCTAAGCCCACCCCAGTGATGTACTTCCTCTAGCTAGGCCACACTTCCTAACACCCCCCCAAACAATACCACCAACCAGGGAACAATATTAAAATGGTTTTGACTATGGGGGACATCTCACTCAAACTAATACATTCCGTGGCCTCAGGGCAAGACCCCCAACCCAACCAAGCTTCCAATTTGTGAAAGGAAAAACCTAAGCAGTTTTCTGCTTCTAGAAAAGAACAACTAAGTTAGTATCTGAACTTGGCAGTGATGTCCATGTGGTGTTGGAGTCATAAAGGGTACAGGAACATTTAAAGGGATTGTGGAGTCATCCTCCATGATTTCAGAGAGCTGCTGAAGCCAGGTGTGTGGCATGCAGCACCCTGCATGGAGGCCCTAATAAGCCATTGCATGAAGCTGTGGAAATGCAATGAGTTGCATTGGTGACCCCAAGCTGTTGAAGATGTCAGAGCCCTGGGATTCCTGCCAAGAACTGCTGCTTATAGAGATTGGAATTAGCTCAGAAGAGGTAGGCGGCAAACCCATCTAAGCCCTCCCTCTAACATCAGCTGTGGAGCTACAGGATTTGGGGTTTGCCCTGCTGGATTTCAGTCTTGCTTTGGTCTGAAGCAAGTATTAAGGCTGGACTCCTCTCTTTTAGAATGGAAATATATCTTCTCTGCCATTGTATGTTGGAAGTATGTAATTTGTTTTTTGTTTTTTAACAAGGGGCTTACAATGAAGAGACTGCCTTGAGTCTCAGGAGAGACTCTTGAAGTTGGACTAACATTATGATATATGACCATGAGCCTATGGAATGTGGGAGTGGAGTGTGGTGACTTGATTGCGAATACGCGGTACATACAGGCTGCCATTGTAATTTGAGGTCCCCAGCTCTCAGCCCTCTGAAACCATAAGGTCAAATAGACTCCACTGTACACTTCCAAGTGTCTCCTGAGAGCTTGTCACTTTGGATTTTGTGGCTCTTATTGGGTACAGAGCATAGAGTGAGGCACTAGGTTTGAGACAGTCCCTGGTGACTGCTTATGGCACACTGCTTCTTGTAATGGGAAGCAATGCATTCTCTCACGGTAGCTTAAGGTTGGAGTTGTCTTTTTGTTTTTGTTTTCTTTTCTTTTCCCAAAATAGGGTTTCTCTGTGTTGTCCTAGAACTCACTCTGTAGACTAGGCTGACCTTGAATTCACCAAGATCCTCTTACCTCTGCCTGAGGAGTGCTGTGATTAAAGATGTGTGCCACCACTGCCCGGCATTTTGTTTGTTTGTTTGTTTGTTTCCTTTTGTGTTGTGCTTTATTTAAGGCTTGCCTTGGCTGGTCTTTTACTATGAAGCCAAGGATGGTGAACTTCTGATCATCCTGCCTTATACCCTTTGAGTAGTGGGATTATAGGTCATCCAGCTTGGGACTGAATTTTCTAAAGGAAACTTTAATCTTCTCTGTGTAGAGTCTGACCCAAGGCAGTATCTGGGATTATGGTATAATGGTATATCCAGTGACACTCTGCCTTGAAGAGCCACTGTGGAGATGGGGAAATGGGGCTCCTGCTGCTTCTTCCAGCCCTCTGGACCTGTTTATCCGAGTGTGAGTGAGCGAGTGTGCGTGCGTGTGTGTGCGTGCATGCGTGTTAACGTAGGGAAAGGCTGTGAAATGTGAGGAACAAAGTAGAGCTGCTGTGACCCCTGGCCCTTGAGAGTGCATGCGTTCTCTGGGGTAAAGCAAGTGTGGAGTTGGTTCTGTCCAAGCGTTAGTGCCCATGAAACCTTAGAGACTTTCTTCCCCTGAGTGAGTCATCATTTCTTGTGATTCCTTGAAGGTTGCAAAGCTCCAGTGGAAGGAAGGGTTAAATCCTCTAACTGTAGCAATGGGCAGGGAGCCAGGAACTGTACTTCAGGATTCAGTCCCACTTGCCAAGAAATAAACTGTGTTTAGCTTTAGCAATTGTGGCTACTGGTATGAGCTGGCACACTGGAGGCCATGGTACACTGTACAGTGTAGTTAGTTTTCAGCCTGTTGACTCCAGAGGAGAGGAGGCCCCCCTCCTTCTCCCTGGGCTGTGTGGGCTGTGGAACCAGGTGTAGGAGGGAAGCCAGAGGGGTCTCACCAAATGTGGTCATTCTAAAACCTGGGGCAGATCTGAACTTGGACCTTCTGCAGTGTAATCCACTCCTTGGCTGCATCGTATGGTGCAAATCGGTAGTAAATTGAAGTGGGTCAGGCCTGGTGGCAGCCTTGAATAGAAAGTGCTAACTAAGAAGCAGAGGAGTTTCCTAAGAGTTCATTAGAAAGGGAAAAAAAGGTAGGTCGCAGTTACTTAAGGCATTCTAATTGTTGAATAAAAACTTTACTGGGGCAGAAAGAGCACGATGGAAGAGGAAGCACATTAAAAACACTAGCATTTTTGTAACTGGTAGACAACAAAATCAGAATAATTGCAATCAATGAAATTCTTAAGAAGTCAGCTTGATGGGGGGATGTCCTGTGTATATGTTTCTCTTATTGGTTGATGAATAAAACATTGTTTGGCCAGTAGGGGCGGGACTAGGAGACGAGAATTCTGAGAAAGGTAGGCAGAGACTGCAAAGAGATGCCATGTAGACCACAAAGGAGTAACAAGTCCGGGTATTCTCCAGTAAGCCAAGACCACATGGAAATGCATAGATGAAGAGAAATGGGTTAGTACTTAAGAGAGAGCTAGCAAGTAAGAAGCCTTAGCCATCAGCCAACCGTTTTATAACTAATATATTATTCATGTGTTTATTTGGGGCAAAGTGGCTCTGGGTTAGGTGGGACCTGGTGGGAAAGAAACTCCAGCAACACCAGCTAGAGAAAAAAGACTGTATGGCAAAAGAGGTTGGCTGCTGCACAGCCTTGCACTTGGATCACTGTGGGAGAATTTAGAGTGGACTATGTGATCTGAAGTAGCCTAACATAAAGAGTCTGTACCATGGGGATTGAAGTCAGATTACAAGAGAACAAGGTCTGCCAAACCTTTGGTTCCCATGGATGTGCTGTAGTGTACATAAGGATGCCACTACATGAGAAGTTCTTGTATTTGGAGCTAAACTTAGCAATAAGTGTCTTCCCAAGACTTTTGTTACTATTCACAAATCCAGGTATAGTTATAAAAGGTAAATGACCTAACAGAGACATCTTTAAAACAAGGAATGATTTGGTTTGCTCACCATTTTAGGGGTCCATTAAGTAGGGAGGACACAGTAGAGCTCACATCATGGCAAACAGGAAAAAGAGTAGTATAGGAAAAGGCCAGGGCAAAAAGCAACATCAAAGTCTCACACATAGTGTCGTCTACTCCAGCCAGGTCCCACTTCCTAGTCCCTCTCCGAAATGAATGACTCTTTGGGTCTGAGTCCTCATCATTTGTTTCTGGAAAGGCTTAGCTTACAGACACTCCTAAAGCTGTACCTTACTATTTTAAACTCTGAAAATGACATCACATTAATGTATTAGACAGAAAAGAGATTAGTTAAGCAGCCAATTAACTGAACTTGATTGTTACTAAGGCATTTTTCCAAGTTTGGTTGTGAAAACCTTTTAAAAGCACCCCACCAGAGACTGAAACCATGAAGTAGATCATCTTAGAAATGGAAACCTAGCCAGGTGTGGTGGCCAAGTTGTGAGTTTGAGGCCGGTGTGGTCTACAGAGTGAGTTTAGCACAGCCATGGCTATACACAGAAACCCTCTCTTAATACACATGCGCGCGCACACACACATACACACAGCAGAGGTGTTTGGGATCAACAGTTGAGTTCTTGCTTCTCTTCTCGAGGGTCACAGCACTACTACTTTGGGTTCGTACTTTTTTTTTTTTTTTTTTTTTTTAACTGCAGCTGTGGGCAGTGAAACAAACCACAAAACCCAAAAAACCCACATGGAGTTTATTGGGAAAGGGAGCGAAGGGAGGGGTAGGTGTTGGCCAATGGGGAACAGGGATAGAAGGAGCAAACAGGTCGAGGTGCTCACTTAAAAGGGAAAGTTTGCATATGCTTACAGAGTCTTTCTGAAGCCACTTAATTCATGTCGCAGCCACACAGCAAAGGGCCTTTGAGCTGTCTGAGTATCTGCCTGGTGCTGGTGAGTTTACCTTGCCAGTTGCCAGGTGCCAGGCGCCAGGGTCAGCATAATACCTGAATCCTTTATATATATATATACGCATGTAACTTCAGCTTGCAGGCGGGGGTTCTTAAGACCTGTGGGTACCCACACAAACATGCACATTAACTAAAATATTAACAAAGGCAAATCTAGGAGCTTTTTACATCACTGGCCCCAAAATAGTCCTCTTTCTATCAAGAACTGGAAACCCATTCTTTGGAAAGAAGTGGAAAGAACCAGTAATCCAAGCTGTTTCAGCCATGCTAACATACACCAAGGACTGTGAAATAGAGGACAAATAGTGCCAGAGTATGAATGCTAAGATCCAGTTTTAACTGTTGGATAATATTGCTGGCCTCAAAGTTGGCTTTTTGTTTATTTGCTTGTTTAATTTAGTTTTGTGTGTACATGTGCCATGGTTCTTGGGTGGAGGTCAGAGGACAGCTTGTAGGAGTTGGTTCTTTCTTGTTGCTCCTGGCAATTGAACTCGGGTCTTCTCAGGTCTTCAAGTTTTGGTAGCAAGCACTTTTGCTTGTTGAGCTGTCACACTAGCCTACAGTCTCAAAGTTCTTAAAAGAAGTCTGCTTTTAGTGACATTGATGCTGATTACTTGGCTTGAAGTGTCTATTTTATGTAAAAACAAATAAATGAAACAATTGACCTTAGTGTTGCAACTGCAAGATGAGGGCAGTGCTAGTCACATCAGTTAGAGGAAGAGGTTGCAGCACCCTCTGCTGGCAGCAACCCCTTCTTAAAGCTGGGTTGAGTCCAAATAGGCAAGAGGGACTGAGTATTGTGCTAGCTGTAGACATCCTTCCTGGCACCCGTTTCCTAAGGGCCTGTTCTTTTCTGGAAGCCTCACCAAGCACTCACTAAAGCAGTGGTTATGACTCCAGTCCCCTCGGCGTTGAGTCCTGAGCCCGCTAGCAGGGGATGGGAGCTGAGTGGTTGAAAGCAGCAGTCAGCGCTCATCAGCTTCCCCGTGAAAATGGCGTCCTCATAGGGAATCTGGGAGCTGGCCAGTGAAGAGGGAACTCACACAGGCAGGAGATGGGTTAAGGGGGTCACGAACTGTAGTGCCCTGCAGAAAGAGCCAGTCTTCCTGAAGGACACCCTGTTCTTCCTCTGAGGGCACCTTTGCCCATGGAGCAGGAAGTGATGGTGGCAGCATTGGGACAGAACAAGGCTGTGCAGTGTGCAGCTTTGCTGAAGGAACCTGGGGACTCTGTGGTCCTATTTTTAACCTCTTCATTCTGTGTTTACCATATCCTAACTTCATGTTTGCTTTTGTTTCCTTTTTTTTTTATTTAAAGATTTTTTTGTTTTGTTTTGTGTTTTTAATAGATGAGGGTTACTACCAGGGTGGAAAATTTCAGTTTGAAACTGAAGTTCCTGATGCCTACAACATGGTGGTGAGTAGCATGTGCCTAAACCCCACCCCCACACATACCAGGGACACGGCATGGAGACATTGGGGACACTGGCTTGGGAGCCATGCTTTCAATCAACACAAACAACGTTGTGTTTCTACTGTGAATTAGCAGCAATATGAGAGTTTCCGTACAGAAACTCATTTGTCCAACAGGTATGTTTTGTGCAGGTGTGCTGCCTGTGTGTTTCATGTAAATTTTTTAAATGGAGCACACATTTTTATACTGATTTTATTTTTGATATAATACCAAAGCTCCAGAGGAAAATACTTTTAGAATTTCAGGTAATTAATAATGTATAGCTACATATTAGTCCGTCAGAGCTCATATTACAAGCTGGATAGTGGTGGCACACACCTTTAATCCCAGCACTCTAAAGTCAGAGAAAGGCAGACAGGTCTCTGAGTTAGAGGCCAGCCTGGTCTACAGAGTGAATTCTAGGACAGGACAGAGAAACCTTGTCTCTAACCCCTCCCCCCCCCCAAAAAAAGTCCAACAACAAAAAGACTATATTACATAATTATACCAAAGGTGGTCACACAGCTTTCAGTTTTGAGGATAGTTCAGTGAGGAAGTAAGGTGATATATAGAAAGTTAAGTAAGATAAAAAATGATAGTAGATAGACAAATGGGTAAATGGTAGAAAGTAGATTTATAGGGATTTCAAAAAAGGTGAGAGCACCACCTTTGGGAAGTGGGGGTGGGGGTAGTTAGCCTCTGAGGCTCCCCGTTTGGTTCAGAGCCAGGGATTAGGTACCATGGGCTGTCTGGAACTGTGGTTAAAGGTATGGAATGAGAGCACATATATCAGTAACTCCAGCTCTGAATTGTACCACACTTACACTCAAATGTGCATATATATATTCATGAATACATAGAAATGCAAATAAATAAAGGACAAAATGGACTAACCCTGGCCTAGGGAATTGTAGCACCAGTATCTACAAAGACACCTGAGTGAAAGGGTGGCTTGTTCTGCCTGGAGCAGTAATGATCAGGTGTGGGCCTGTGGCTTAGGTGTAGCACTTTAGGTTCCTGGTTGGAGTTTGAGACCAAGAGGCGGGGTGTGTGCGCATGCACTCACAGACACGCTGTAGGTGTGGACTGGGGAGATTTGTGACCTCTCTCTGTGTTGCAGCCTCCCAAGGTGAAATGCTTGACTAAAATCTGGCACCCCAACATCACAGAAACAGGGGAGATATGTCTAAGGTAAGTCTCTTCTTCCCTCTGTGCATGTGTGAGCCTCTTCAAATTCATTCTTGTAAGGGAATCTCTTGGTAACAATAAAGAAATGCCTGGGCCAGGCTGAAGTGGCTCCTTTCTATTGCCAGGGCCCCGCCAGTCCTCACTATGCAGTGTGATGGTCTTTGTTTCCACCTCCTTTAGTGAACAACAGTCCCAATTTATGGCTAGTGTTAATACCGAGGGTGGTGGTGGGGTAAGAGTCTGCAGGAGCCTGACCTCAGTGGTCTCAGATACTTGTACTGAGGATACTTTTCAGAATGGCCCTTTCAGAGTAGGTAGCTTCCATGTGTCTCTTCAGCTATAGACTGTGTCCTACTCTCACAGAGGCGCAAGGTCAAGGGCAGCAGTCCCTACTGCCCTGGAAGGTCACTGGTCTCTGAGGAAAAGACCTGGAGGAGATAAAGGGGAACTTTTCATAATGACTAAGCATTTCAGCTTTTTTGTTTTGCTTTGTTTTTACCTATTTGGGCCCTTTTTCTAGTACTACAGGGTGTTAATGGTGGCTGTCTGGTATGGTGGTGTTTTGTTTATGATCTAACAAATAAAACTTGCCTGAAGACCAGAGTGCAAAGCTAGCCACACTAATTAGCCATAGAGGCATGCAGTGGTGGCAAACACCATTGATCCCAGGACTCAGGAGACAGGCTCTTTTAATTCAAGGCCACCCTGGGTGACACGTAATTGATCCAGTCTAAAACAGAAACAGAGCTCACACAAAGGTGATCCCAGCACTAAGGAGATGAGGCAGGAAGGCATATGGTTGTGTGGAGAGAGGACTATAAAGCTGGAGCAGACAGGAGCTTGTTGCAGGCTAGGCAGTCTGAGGACAGTATCGCCCCTTTGATCTGAGGTAGAGGTAAGAGCTAGTGGCTGGCTGCTTTGCTTCTCTGGTCTTTCAGCTTTCCCACCTCTAATGTCTGACTCTAGGTGTTTATTATGAAGGCCTATTAGAATTTGTGCCACAGTGTTATCTAGACCAACTGCAGTCGATGCAGATCCTCCCTAACAGGAGGACTTGGGGAGGCTCAAGGCAGCACCTTGTGAAGCAGGCTTCTCATGTTAGTTGTAAAGTGTTGGGACCTGAGACTATTCTTAGCATGCCTGTTTCTCCATTCTCCTCAGTAAGCATTAACCACTGGGTAAGGAAGACAAGCTGTGCCTGGATGCCTGTCTGGTCTTTTTTTTTTTTTTTTTTGGTCTGGGAAATACAGTCAGTGTCATCAACCCATGCAGAAGCTTTAAAAATCCTGTCAGATATGGTGATATATGCCTTTTGAATCTCTGAGTTCCAGGCCAGCCAGGGCTTCATAGCGAGACTCAGTCTCAAAAACAAATATACTAACAACAATAATAAAGCATAAACACAGAATTGAAAGAGGATCCCTGAACTACTTACTATTATTGTGTGTAACTATTCATTTTGGAAGCACTGACAGTGGACAAAGGGTTCAAATTACAGGAGTTCTCCATCGCTCTGTGAGGTACTCAGTCAGCTTCACTGACCACCAGCAAATATGCAGGACCACCATGACGTTGTGGCTTGCTGTTCTCAGACTGGGGTGTGTGGGAGAGAAGAGAGACCCAGCCTTAGCATTGGAAGGGTGTTCCCTGTTGGAGGAACAAAGTTTTGGATTATGCCTGATAGATAAAGACTGGCCCTTTGTCATTTTTGTTGCTCTCACTGTCCCTGCCTACTAAACAACTGTGTGTGTGTGTGTGTGTGTGTGTGTGTGTGTGTGTGTGTGTGTGTGTGTGTGTGTTTTCATAATGCTTTTTTTATGGGTTTAATGGCACATGCCTGTAACATAAGCACTCAGATGGCAGAGACAGGAGAACTGACATTTACATATAGTGAGTTCCAGGCAAGTTAGGACTATATCTGAGACGCTATCTACACACACACACACACACACACACACACACACAAATAGCTTTTCCTTTGCCTAGAATTCCATGTGAAAGAATACACAGTCAATAGATGAAAAACAGGAGACATTGTAGTTGAAATACAACTTTGGAGGTGAATGCTGTTCTCAGTAGGACAGAAGACAGAACAGCTGAGAAGAGATAGGTTTCATATCTCCATGGCAATTCGTTCCTTTATGGTAAATAGCTTCAGCTCCTCATTAACATCTATTTCTCTCTTCCAGTTTACTAAGGGAACATTCAATTGATGGCACTGGCTGGGCTCCCACTAGGACATTGAAGGTGAGAGTCAGCATTTCTTGTGTAGTCCTCAGGCAACCAACCCCTCTTGTAAGAAGTGCGCCCTTATTCCCTCCACTCCCAAACACACTTCCTGGGTTTGCTCCACCAAGTATTGCTTTAGTTAGCCCTAATTGGATCAGAGTCCTTGTTGACCAGCACCATTCCATTCTGACACATGGACCCCTCCCCCCCAGTCTATCCCCATGTCCTGTTTTCTGGGTTTAGCTCTGGCAGATGTCCCATTACCTAGAGGTAGTCTCCTCCAGCCTTCCACTCATGACATCTGCTCCTTCTGCAAGGCTCTGGGATTGCTGCCATAGCTCTGTAGTGTCTCAACTGCTTGGGGCAATAGTCTGCTATCAGCTCAGATGTCTAGCCCCTTCTTACAGGATTAATACTTATCTTCAGCTCCAGTGCCAGTCACTAGCCAACTCACAGCAGAAGGTCAGATGTGCCAAGACATATAGGTGGGAGAAGGCAGGGAACAGTAAATAAAAATTGTCACCTGCAGATACTATGGGGTGTGCCTAAGAATCAGCTTAAAAGAACAAGACTTTGGAGTTGAGTCTGGTTGCCATGACTCCCATCTGAAGATCAGATCTGTGAATGCTGATAAACAGTGCGTTTTTAAATGTTACTGTAGTAGGGATTATTGATCTTGGAATTGTGAATCTCCCTTAATTCTCAAAGTAACTAGAGAAGATTAAAAAGATGTAGTGGAGTAATTTATCACCAAACTCCAAGAGGCAGAGTTTTACAAAGCAGCAGGCTTTGTTGTGAGGGTAAATTTCAGAAGTCTGGTCTGTAACAAGAGGAGGCAGAGCATGGCTGCAGGTTCAGCCTATGGCTCACGGTCCCTGCATCCTTCCGAGCATGGAAGGCAGTTATAAAGGTGCTCAGTGGTAAGACTTGAAGAAAGGGTTCCTGTTTTCCATCTTGAGAAAAGCGCTACAATGTGTATTTTAATAGTGTATGATGCATATTTCTTGGTTACATGTTTAAAAGACTTAGTGGATAAGAGCCTGAGAATTGTTTTCTTCCTTCTTTTAGGATGTTGTTTGGGGATTAAACTCATTATTTACTGTAAGTATATTATTAGTCACCCCTCCCTTTTCTTGTTTTTCTGGCTGTTGGTTTGAAACACAAGCTGAAAAAGCATAGGGTCTTAGAACCTACCCTTCCTTTCCATTTTATGACCAGATTTCACACCATGACACAGAAACTTAGGAGCTTCAGATTGACATATTTGTAGGTTTCCTGCCTTCTAGAGCATATCTGCTTTTCTTCCTGTCATCTGTGGCACAGCATGCTTGTTTTCAGTCATCAACAAAAGGACAAATAGCAGGACTTCCACTCGTGTGAGTCCCTGCCCAGTGTTGCAGTGTCTCTGGGCAGCACACACCCACAGAGAAGCCAGCATGTGCAGGCGGTTCAGGTTCTCCCTGTCTCCCTGTGAAGACACTACTTTTGGACCAGGCCTAGATTCTACCGCTTGGATAGTTTTTCCAGCATGCTCAAACATTTTGATGGTCGGTTTTGGCTTCTTTGGTGACATAACAAAGTGTAACCCCAGAGCCCAATTAAAACTTTTGCCAGCAGTTGGGGTTTACTGCCTTTTAAAAGGATTTATTAATCTTTACATGTTTGGGTATTTTGCCTGTATCTGTGTCTGTGCACTTCATATGTGTCATGTGTCCGCAGAGGCCAAAAGAGGATGTTGAATCCTGTGGGACTGAGGCTGCAGCTGGTTGGGAACCACCATGTGGGTCCTCTGGAAGAGCAGCCAGTGCTTCCCTTCAGCCCCTCCCTCTGGGCTTCAGTGTCTGTTTGTCCTTTGTGTTTTCAGTTTGACTGCGAGCCAGTGAGGACAGCATCTAACCAGGCCTCCCCCTGTCACTTTCTTCAACCCTGACAGCTGTTCTGGAGTGATCTTGTCTGTCCAGTGTCCAAACGTGTGTGTGTGTGTGTGTGTGTGTGTGTGTGTGTGTGTGTGTGTGTGTGTGTGTGTGTGTGTACGCGCGCGCATGTACACACACAATCTTTTTGTTTTGGGATGAGATCTCACTCTGTAGGCTTTGACCTAGTATGTCATTTAGGCAAGCCATGAACATGTTATGAGTATGTTTTTTCCACAGGCCTGGTCCCAGAGCTGCGCCAGCCCCATTAACACACAGAGACACTGTATTAGATATAATTCTGCTGGCCTGTTACTAGCATTTCTTATTGGCTAGCTCTGTCTTAAATATTAATCCATTTCTATTAATATAAGTATCTCCACATGGTCTTGTCTTACCAGAGAGAGGGGCAAGCATTCTGCCTTCCCTGTCTTACATCTTGAGTCTCCTCCCTACTCCCTTTTCTCTCCTCCTTGTCTCCTAGTCCCACCTATCTTGCTTTCCTATTGGCCAACAGTGCTTTATTCATTAACCAATACGAGAAACATAATTACAGAGTGACATCTCCCATTATCCAATCCTCCTTCCTCAACTTCCTGTGTCATGGAATTAACATGTACCACATATCCCACTTGATATTTTCATATTCACAGCTATATTTTCTTCCTAGTTAGGAACACTGAACTGCAGATGATGTTCCTGCAGAGGAAGAACTAGAGCTGGGTGGTGGGGTTGGTTCCAGCACTTGGGATACAGCAGCAGATGAATCTCTGAGTTTGAGGCCAGCCTGGTCTATATAGTGA
Organism: Cricetiscus sungorus; assembly: GCA_030556225.1. Taxonomy (NCBI): domain Eukaryota; kingdom Metazoa; phylum Chordata; class Mammalia; order Rodentia; family Cricetidae; genus Cricetiscus; species Cricetiscus sungorus. The sequence goes on along the minus strand of JANBXA010000328.1, from coordinate 17,352,179 downwards.
ATCAAGGCTCACCAGAGCTACAGAGACCCTGTCGCAAAGAAAAGAAAGAAATGAAGAGCCAGTGAGATTCTTAGCAGATATTGGCGCTAGCCTGATGATCTGAGTTAAATCCCCAGAGCCTACTATTTCCCAAAAGTTAACACGCATGGTAATAATAAATACTTTTTAAGTGCTGCAAGAAGGAAAACAGTGGGGCTGGAGAGGCAGCTGAAACAGTAAAGTGCTTGCTGTACACACATCAAGACCTGAGTTGAATTGGAAGAACTGATGTAAAAGAAAGTTGGGCATAGTGGTTTGTGCTTGTAGTCTCAGCGCTGGACATAGGAGATGGGAGGATTGCTGGAGCTTGCTGGCTGCCATCTTAGCCTACATAGTGAGTTCTAGGTCCCAGTAAGAAACCCTATCTCAAAAGGACAAGGTGGAAAGCTCCTAAGGAGTGATACCTGAGATTGACCCCTGACCTCTAGACCTGTCTATTCCCCACATGACATTTCTCTTTGAAGAACCTCATTGTAAGAATCGTTATTCAAGGCCAGAGATGATTTGGTGGCTAGAAGTATTATCTACTCTTCTAGAAGATCCAGGTTCTATTTCTAACACCTACATGGCAGCTCACAACTTCCTATAACTAGTTCCAAGGAATCTAGTACCTTCCTCTGGCTTCTACAAGTATACACACACACCACATGAAATACCTTCATATATGCAGACAAAACACATAAAATTTGCTAAAACATAGTCTTTTTTAGAGAATGATTGTCCTTCACCAGTTATCAGAAAGCCACAAATAATGTGATGGCTATCTTCTCCAGCTCCTCAGAGTGGGGATGGCTATGTATAAAAATACCCTTGACTTTTTGCTCAACTCTCATTTTGAACGCCACCTCCGTGCTTGGCACTCTGCAGTGAGGAATTAAGAGCTTGGGGTGCTCTCTAGGTTGCTGTGCCAGGCCCTGACTCCCCCAGGCCCTCTGTAAATTGAAAAGTTGATGTAGTGGGAAAGCAGATTCTTCCCCACACTCATTATAGTTGCTTTCTTTTTAAGGATCTTTTGAATTTTGATGATCCACTGAATATTGAAGCTGCTGAACATCATTTACGAGACAAGGTGAGCTGGCAAACGGGCTGCTTCTAGGTAGAAACATTGGGTAAAAGGAGTTTCTCAGTTGGGTGAGGACATAAATGGTAGGTATGGAGCAGCCATTTAAAGCTTTTATTTGTGCTACAGTAAATGGGTAGTTTGCTCAGAGTGAAAGTGGCTTTTATTACAGGTAAAATTGTAAAATTTCAGTGTGAGTAATATAACAGGCACATTACCTCATTAGCACTAAAGTAGAGTTGTGGTATAACTTGTGGTAGAGCCTAGTGCTACATAACAGCAGAAACCTTACCACAGTGGCTGAGGGACACGGAAAGAAGGATGGGTCACATCAGGCCACCTGCCTTTTTGCACACCCTTTATTGAGATCATGTATGTTTGCTTTTATCCAAAATATGGACTGTTGTACGTTATACTTATTGTCCCCCCCTTTTTTTTCTTTTATTTCTTTTTGATTAGATCAAAAGCTCCTTCCTAGGAATTTTTCCCCATAAGATGTTGCCTTGCTGTGAGCAGCAAGTCAGTAAACATACTACATCCTACATCCTGTAGCCAGATCACCGGATCAAAGATATCATGTGTCCTTAGTTTGAACAGTGGGCTGGTTGTTTATCTTTGAGGCTCACCAGAGCACAAGTCCATGCCTAGATAGGTTGGTGTACTTTGCTGCACACTGCCTGGGAGGCTGCTGCCCCTGCTGCCCTCTGCTTTGTACCTCTGAATAGTTTGCTTTTATATTTGAGCTATTCTCATAGAAGAGCATTTGCATTAAAAAATTTTTTTCTGTTTTTCTCTGCTGAGGGCCTGACTAGTTGTTTGCACATGCAGGGACAGAGCTTTGTTTTGTCCATCAAACATTGTTTCTGTCTTGCCCACTTACTTCAGATGGGTGTGAAGTACTTCTGATAAATAAACAAGCCTATTAATCACGTCCCAGAAAGAGCCAGTGTAAGTGTACCAAGCTGATAGAGTTGCCATCACTGCACTGTGGCAGCACTGTGAGGCCTGTGTGTTGGTCCATGAATAGGAACATCAGAGCCTCCAGGAAGACAAGGGACGGAGCGCCGTTAGGGAAAGGCACCTGGAATGACTGACTGCTCAAGGGATTCCTACCGAGGAACAGAAGCAGTCCCATGTATCCTGAGCAGGAATGTAGAGAAGCATCTAGTGTGACCTGGGCTGAGGTGGCTCAAGGTATTTGACCTCAGTAAGCAGTTAAGAGGCTCTCCCTGTTATTTATCTGCTTAATTTGCTTAATTGCTTGAGATAGGGTCTTGATATGTAGCCCTGGCTGCCCTAGAACTCTATGTAAACCAGCCTGGCTTCACACTCAGAGATCCACTGCCAGTGCCTCCTGGGCACTGGGATCAAAGACGTGCACCACCACACACGGCTGAGATTTGTTTGTTCATTCATTCATTTTGCAATGCTAGGGGCTGAACCTGGACCTTGTGCATTCTAGCCAAACATTCCTAAATCCCCATTTCCTTCTATTAAAAATGAGGTCTTGCCAGGATGGCCTTAAGTACTGAGCTGAAGATATCCTCCTACCTCTACTTTGAAAGTAGCGAAGACTCTAGGCACATGCTGCCATACTGGGCTAGGAAGGCTCTCTGGTCCTTTGGCTATTTATTGTGTATCCTCACTTCATTACCTCCTCTAATTGGTTATACCCACTTTAGTCAGTGGGGCTACACTCTTAGGCTCCAGCATCTGTAGTCTTTATTTTAAAATCTTGTGTTCCTAAAAATGAAAGAGTAAGTTAGAGGCAGCAGGAACTGCAGACCCCCTCCTGTGGGTCTGGCACTGGATTTGCCCTGAAATGAACAGAAGGAGCCAAGATGGAAGAGAAGTATTTTGTCCTGTATTAAAATGGGCATGGGTAGGATGGATTCCATTCCACGTTCTAAGGATATTTCTGGTGAACACCAGTATTGCTCAGCTCTGGAAATTAGAAGGGATCTGGATGACATCTTGGAATTCCTGCCCAGCCCTCCCCAAACTCCTGTATCTTGAGTGAATGGTCAATGTGGGGACTGTGCACACAGCCATGTGCACAGGTGTGAAGAGACAGCAGCAGAGTCACCTAGAGTCAAATCACCACTTAGACTGGGGGCAAGTCCCTGACTTTTCCATAGTGTTCAAACTGAAAACATGTCTGGCCTTGAAAGAATGACTTTGCCAGTTCAGCATGTAGGAGGAAGGCCTGACAGCTGGCCAGAGGGGACCCCAAGGCAGAGAGGCAGTTGTAGGTAGGTAGGCACACATTTAAAAGAGCATAGCAGGCCCTCAGGGCAACTCTTCCATGCTTCCAGACTTATTTTGGTAAACAAGAGCTTATAGCTGTGCAGTTGGGACAGCAGTGGCCTATAGCTGAGTTGTTTGAGTAAGCTGATTGAGAGCTTCAGTCCCATGGGATTTGGCTCCTAACCTTTTAGAGAACAGACTGGGTAGAACCCAGGGCAGTGGCCCAGATCTCAGAAGGAAGGCTTTCCCACTCAGACTGACCTAAGTCCTAGGGTCTCTGCTGTGTTTTGTCATCCAGGGAGCTCAATGACCATTGTTCTTGACATGAGAGATTGGTAAGCTCTGAGGCCCACTTTCCTTTCCTCAAGGGAGGGTGGGACTGTGAAGGTAAGCACAAATTTATTGGACAGCGAGGCCCTGGGAAGATGGATCTAGAAGCAAAGATACATCTTAAGAGTGTGGGTCCCCTCCTCCGCCATGGTCCCAACTGGGCCATGGGGCCAAAAGGGCAGAAGTGGCAAGCAGGGCCTTGTTCATACTGTAAGTACAATGGAGATAGCACTCAGAGAGATAACTTCATTGGGTCAGCTCAGCTTTATTCCAGAGTATAGGAGATGCATAGGACTGGGTATGGTAGCTGGGGAAATCACCTAATTTACATTAAAAAGCACACTCTTATTCTAGAGCTCCTACTACAGTCTTAGTTATTGTCTGTGGAAGCACTGTCCTAGCATAATGTTCCTAGCACAGGGTGAAATCTTCTGCAAGGACTGTATACAGGCCTAGAGATAGTCTCCAAATAAGGTCAGGTAGAGAATAGGAGAGGGTGCCTTCTGCCAGGAGGAGGGAATGTTGCTGGGCTCAGAGGGAGCTGCCAGCCCATGATAGATTGCAGCCTCTGACCAGCAGGGCCTCCTTGCAGAATAGTGCTGGCATTGGGAGGGTGAACACGTTGTTCCCGTCCTGGATGTTCCCATGGGCACAGGTAAGGGTGTGGGATGAGGTGCTGTTAGGATCCCCACTGCTCTGGCCTGGCTGAGCCCCTCCCCCACACTGCACTGTCTCCTGCACATTTGCACCAGCGTCATGGAGAGCTGGCACCATTGGTGACATGAAGCCAGGCTTTCCCACGGGGTTCTTCACTTTGGGGAGACTTGCTTTGTTCCTGAAGTATCCTTTTGTTCTCTCGCCCCTCTCTGCTGTATCTTCTCCCTCTACAGGAGGATTTCCGGGACAAAGTGGAAGAATACATCAAACGCTATGCCAGATGATAAGAGGAGAGACTGCAGGTCTGAGGACTGTCACAGTTGTCTCTGATGTGAAACAGCTCGAGGTAGCCCTCCTCCCCATCCTCATACTCCCTGTCAGCCCCTTGGGATTGTCTTGCGACCATGTTGTCCTGAAGACGACCATCCTCCTGACTACACAATACAGCAAGAAAATGTGTCTGGACCTCGAGAGCATCGTCTGCTTCCCTTACCATGTTTACTGGAACTCCACTGTCCAGGCTGTGGGATTCCTCCGGTTTTAATGAACTCACCAGTGAGGATTGCGCTTGCTCCCCTTCCCCCCAACAAAATCGGTGCCCTGCACAAGTGATGTAATGACATGTTCGGTGTGACTGGCAGATTGGCAATAAGAAACCCGCTATAAACTGTGATTGGATGCACATTCTCTTAGCTTCTTCCACGAATGTTGGCCCTGCCTAGATGTGAAGCTTCCCAGAATGCATAGTCATTCACTGTAGATCTTACTGAAATGCGTATTTTATTTAATGTAAGTATATTTTGGAACAGATTTGTAATTTGTACAATTTGATGCTTTAATTATTTTTTCTATTCTCATTTAGTTTGTATTTTCATTGTACAGAGCAGACACAAAGATATTGGGTCAAGCAACTCTTGAAGAGAAATACAAAGATACCCTGAAAGGCACACTACTCAGTGTCCCCAGATGCAGCAGGAGCCTGGCTCCTAGTCATCAGCTCTTCCTTCAGGTCCACACGTGACAAGGACGTTTTGAAGACTTAGAACCTAGACCTGAATGATCAAAACCAAGGCAGGGAGGCTTCCCCCTCATGCTACCCAGACACAGCAGGCCGAGTTTCCTAAGCAGGGGTAGTGGCTGATTCTGCAGTTGTCATAGCATGAGCCAGGGCTTCCTTAACAGCTCTGTCTTTGCTGTCCAGCAGAAGGAAATGCCCGGGGCATCAGCTCAGTCTGTGTTTCCAAGACTGCACTGTGATTGTCTTCTGACTTGCCAGTGGTTCCTGCCCTGAAAGAGGAGTCTCATAGGTCTTGGCAGGCTAGGCAGTAGGAGCAGCAGCAGATGCCACCTTCAGTCAGGGCAGAGCACTTCAGGGTCCGTCCTGTAGAGAGACTGGTGAATTTATTCAGCTTTAGGCATTTAAACCAGTGAAATCTAATCCAAAATAAATGCATGTCTGGTTTTATTCACTGCCTGCCTAGCATTCACACTTAACTCCAGTTTCCTGCCTGTTCGGTGTGCTTTGAGAGGGTAGTTTTGCTTTCCACTTGGCATCAGGAATTGTGCCAGTTAGCCACAAGAGGTAGCTCCATCTTGCTGGCCACGTACCGCAGTGAACAGAGCAGGCAGGCATGATGGGTGAGTGGTAGTACCCCAGTGACCCAGGACTTGTCCAGGAGCTCCAGCATGGGAGAAGGCTGTGACTGAACCCTCTGCCAGTGCTGGTACCACTGGGTACTCAGCAGCCAGGCACTAGTGCCACCATACATTTGTCGGCACTCTTGGTGCCTGGATATCTAGGTGCCTAGCATCAAAGATAGGACTCCCTCACAAGGATGCTTCAGTGGAAGAAGTGACACTAGTCCCTGTCATTCTGATAGGCACATGTGTGCCCAGTGTGGGAGACCAGCCTTCCTCTGGCTGCACTGAGAATGGTGCTAAGCTCAGGGCATTATACAGTAGCATTTTATTAGAGGTCAGGTAGTTTGTGACATGATGTTTCCAGGTAGACAACACTGTCTCGTTCTATTAAGTAGAAGTCAGTTAGAAATAGTTCTCTCCCCAACCCACAGAACCCTTCGCCTCAACTCTCAGCAGTAGCTTGTGCCTGACCACCAGATTGCTAGTTTCTTAATCTCCCCACCGTGGCCAAAGCAACATTCTAACAGTCCTTGGGACCCCAGCAAGCTAGTAATTTTAGATCTGCCAGGCAGTGTGATCTCCAAGCTTGTAAAGAGGCGGGCCAGACCCCTGGAAAAGTGGTGGGAGTTGTCTAGCCTGGGGAAGGAAGAGAAGCTCTTGGGCAACTTGAGCGCTGTGGCTCTCAGACCTCTGCCTCCTGGGTCGTGGCTCTGCTCTGGACACTGCTGCTCAGACTTAAGTGAGTTGTGTGTCCTCAACAGCTCAGAGGACGGAGCGCTTGTGGGTGAGTTACATCTCTGATTGTTCCTTACTTAAACACCTCACCCCAGGAGGTCACTTCATTTTGCGGTGTTTGTGAGGAGCTGAGACGGGAACCATTAAGCAGGGTCTAGGTCTTGGCTTGTACACCGCTGTGCCTCTTTTCCTCCCAGTCCTGCTCTTGCTCTGCTTTCGGTTTATTTTGTGTGGTCCAAACTGGCCTTCTGCCTCAGTTTCCTCTATGATCTAGGTTGATGTACCACAATACCAGCTCATCTTGCTTCTTTACCCACTGTCTCCCAGGGAGTGTGTGAGCTTTTCATCATGTTCAGGCACTGAGAACCTTACAGATACCCTATAGTTCCTGCTGAGCAGTCAGTACTGTAGAGAAGCTCTGTGGGACTTCTCCCCTGAGCGCCACTGTTTTGCCTTGACTCCACTCACTCATGTAAAGGCACTTGGATGAAATCTATCAGCAACCCATAGACAGACACCCATTTTGTTTCCTCCCCTGTGAAGTCTGACGAGGTCATGTTCTACTTAACTTTTAGTTAAGTATCTAATCCTTAAAAATCACCGAGATTCCTGTGGACAGACAACAGGGTGTTTGTTGTTTATTTGCTTAGATTTATTTATTCATTTAAAGTATTTTGAATTTTCTGTCTGCACGGACTCCTGCTTACCAGAAGGAATCAGAACCATTATAGATTATAGATAATCGTGAGCCACCGTGAGCTTTCCAGGAATTGAATTCAGGAGCTCTGGAAGAGCAGCCATCATTGCTCTTAACCACTGAGCCATCTCTCCAGCCTGACATCAGGGTTTTTGCTGACAACCCAGCAGGGTTTTTTATTGTAAAAATACCATTAATGGGCTGGCAAGACAGTTCAGTGGCAAAGGTGCTTGTGGACAAGCCTGGTGGCCAGAGTTTGATCCCTGCAACCCATGTAAATGTGAAAAGAGAACCGACTCCTGAGTTGTCCTCTGATCTCCACATGTGTGAGGGCACATGCTCACACACATTAATAAGGTAAACTTTAAAACAATAGAAGGCTAGAGGCCAGCTGCCACAGTCGTTAGCAGGCACTTCCTCATTGTCCCACCTCTTACAAATAGCCCATCTAAGAGATCCAGATTACTACAGTCCCACTATTCTAGATGTGCTGTTACCACATTGCTAGGAATGCTTTTGCCAAAGAAGAATTTGAAAAATAAAGCCTGTGACCTCCTCCTCCTTCCCATGACCTGAATCAAACACTAGACAGCACAGGGGCTGACACTGAGGCCACACTGCTTGCCTGTGCTTCTTGAAAGAATTAGTTTGAAAGCACGGGTGGAGGCCTTTGTTAAGAATGTGTTTGCACATGCTGAGTGGCATAAAGACTTAGTCTCTCAGATCTGAGCTTTGGGCTCATTTGCTCTCAGTTTCAAACTTCCTGAGCCAGAGTTTTCCCAAAAATTTTCCTAGGTTTTTAGCTTGTCAGGACCATTGGGAACTGCAGTGCCTACTCTGTGGGTGCTGCGGGGCCGTTGTGAACGGGGCCTTTGCACACTCTTAAACAGGAGCACCTGAGAGGAACCAAGGTGACTTAGTTCTCGAGGGTGTGACCGACCTGTAACTGACATCAGGTATGTCCATGCTGCATCACTAAGCAGTGAGCTCTGGTAGGTCCAGGCTCGTCTGTGTGTTGAGTTCACATTGAGCTTTTAATCACCTTTGTCTTCCTTTTGTACTTCCTAACCACTTCCCACATGCCATTCATGATATTGGGAGATTTGGTATCAAAGCCGACATTTGTGTTAGCAAACATTTCTCTTTAGAGAAGAAAACCCCAGTTCTAATAGACCCAGGCCCTTTCTTCCTGAACTATGGGAACTGAGGACCCATGTTCAGCAGAGCTGGGGTAAACAACCTTTCTCCCATTCCAGAAGCTTTCCTTACACTAGTATCTAGAAAGACAGCACCATGTTCCTGGGAGAACTGGTAAAAGAGTTGTAGGTGGACTGGGACATTGGCAAGGCCCAGTGATTCCATGAATCCCGGTGCCCTCTGTGGGCATGCCAGCCTGGAAACGGTATTTATTGTCTTGGTAGACTAAACGAGCAAGCCTCATGTCCATGCCATGGGAAAACATTGGGTACAGGAGCAGTCTTCCCACATTCTTTACATCTCCTGTAGGAAAGGTTCTAAAACACACTTGGCTATCCCACAGCTTCTCCTGTCCTTCAAAGTAAGTCCTCCTATGCCTGGCATAAAGGATTGGGCCTCTGTTCACTGTGCCAACCTTATAGGAAACAGCCATTGAGGACCCTGGCCTCAAAAAGACTTCATGTCCTGAAGGCTTTTCAGTCGAGTCTCAGCTTTCCTCTTGGCACTCTGTCCAGGCCCAATTCACATATTAAGTCTTTGGCAGCTCTTACTTGAAGATAGGCACTTGTGAGTACCCCCATCTTCTCCATCCATCAGGGAACGCAGGGTGGGAATGCCACTTGACCTAAGTGCCCCTGTCCGTCTAGGAGCCAGTGAGCACCTAGAGCCTCGTCTTGGCCATTTGCAATACCCTGGGCAGGTTATATATAGTGCGGCTCTTCACTGTTAAGCAAAAGAGTGTGGAGTGTGTGCCAGAGGCAGCTGCCCCAGGCGTTGTCCAGAGTCCCCTGACCATCCAGGCAGGGACTGAGGGTACGCCACCAACCAGGGAGCTGGTCTGGCCCGTGCAGTTTGCTTTGCTGAGTGAGGTGCCTAGCTAGAGAACAACAAAATCTTACCTGGACACTCAGAGTTACCTATCAGTGTGAATAAAAGTGAAGTAAGGACTGAAAAAATTTAAGCTTCCCTAGTGAATAACATGTTGACTCAGAACAAAAATGTCAAGGGAGAAATCGGCTAAAGTGAAAAGCTATGGAGGAAGTAAGCCCAAATGACAATCTGGTGGGCCCTGGAGAATGCAGCAGACATCAGGCCCTCCAAATGAAGGTTGCAGTGGACACCTGGCTGTGACACACAGATCGCCAGACAGTGCCATAGTGCCCTTAGGTGAGACCCAACAGATTCTGGCTCACGCAGCCATAGCTTCTCTGCTTGCAAGGGAACTGAGTCTTAGGCTGTGGCACTCGGAGCAGAGTCCACACTAGACAGACTACACAGAGCACAAGCCCAGCCCACCCAGAGGGTAATTGGTCCTTAGCTTTCCTGCCACATCTGTCCCTGGGATCACTAAAGCTGGGAAAGAACTATCCAGGAAGAGCAGAAAATATGCCATTGAGTATCCTGGGCAGAGGTTAGTGGCTACTACTTCCTCAGCAATAGGAAAATGAATCTAAGGGCTATGCTGGCCCTGCCCAGAAATATTGGCAAGATGGCTGAGCAGGTGAAGGTGTATGCCAAGCTAGATGGCCCCTTGGGACTCAGGATGGGAGGAGGGAATCATCTGGCAAGTGTGCACATGCAAGTAACACCGGAATAAAATTTTTAATAATTGTAGCAATAAAACATACATACCAGGCCACCACAAACCACCAAGCCTACTTACATCACTAGGTACCAGGCTGGCTACAAAGCTATCCTGGAAAAGGAATTTACTGCTGTCTTAAACAGCAGTCTCAAACTCAGGAATGGAAAGGAGCCCTCCACAGTGACTCCTAGCCAGTCATAGCTCTTTCTTTCCATCATGCAGATCTAAAGTTGCTCTCCCAGGAGAGAGACCCTACAGTACTACAATTCCAGCACTACCGTAGCACGTGTGTGCTGAGCTGAAACTCAGGCTTACGATCCCACAGTCTCCTAATACAACATGTCCAAGACACTCAAGCCATCTGTCATAGTTACTGTTTTTATTGCTGTGAAGAGATACCACGACCATGGCAACTCTTAAAAAGAGAACATTTAATTGGGGTGGCTTGCTTACACTTTCAGCCATTCAGTATCACGGCTGGGAGCATTGTGTCATACAGGCAGATGTGCTGGAGTAGCTGAGAGTCCTACATCTTGCAGGCAACAGGAAGTCAACTGACACAACAGTATCCTGAGCATAGGAAACCTCAAAGCCAGCTCCCACAGTGACACTTCCTCCAAAAAAGGACCTCATAGGGCCACTTCCTCTGAGATTATGGGGGCCAATTACATCCTAACTACCACATTCTACTCTCTGGCCCCCATGAGGTTGTAGCAATAAATGTAAAGCCTAAGAGAAAAATGGGCATTGCTTATAGGGAATGCCAACTTGAATGACAGCTGGTCTCCTTGGAAACCATACAGGCCAGAAGGAAGATGCATGAAGGGAGCATGTGGCAAAGTCTATATTCAGCAAAACCTTGTTTCTGAAAAGAAAGTGAAAAGCCAGCATGATTCTTCAGAGGATGCAAAACAAAGAATTACTAACCTCTTTGTAAAGATTGACTAAAAGCTTCAGTACAGGTGCAGTGGGGCATGCATGCCTTAATCTCAACACTCAGGAGACAAGAGTCAGGTGCGTTTCTGCAAGTCCAAAGCCAGCCAGAGAGACTCAAACATTCTTCAAACACAGGGAATGACAGAGCTTTTAGAAGTCCTAGACTGTGGTTAAGTAGAAATTACCCATCTGATGTTCAAGCATAGTGACACTGAAAGTCAGCGTGTGAGGAAGCAGGAGTTGTTGGAGACAGGAAATGTAAATACTGTAAAAACTTGAAAATACTCAAATGTTCTAAAATTTTAATTTAAAAAGGGAGAAAAGGGTTGGGAATGCAGCTCTTAACCTAGCATGTGTAATGCCCTGGGATTTATCTCTAGTACTCCCACCCCCTCATTCAGGTAAGACTCCCTCACGTCATCAAAAATGGTAAAAGTGTTGCTAGGAAACTGGAGAGAGATGGCTCAGCAGCTGAGAACATGAACTGCTCTTCTGGAAGGACCAAGTTCAATTCCTAGCACTCATGTGGATGATCCACAAGCACCTGTAACTCCAGCTTCAGGGGATGCAAAGACCTCTGGAATCCATGGACAACTGTACTCATGTATCCATGCCTATGCACATATACACATACTTAAAAAATAAATGTTTTTAATGTTGGTACTAGCAGACTTTATTCATATGTGTGTATCATGATACCCATAACAGCCGCTGAAAGTTACATAAGAAGATACACTAAGTGACAGTCTGGGCAGATGTGACTACAACTACAGTTGTGTGTTACCACATCTGGCTGAGTAGTACTTTTCCCAGATGAGCAGATGTCAATAAAGCACCTGAAAGGATGCTCAACATTACTTAGTGGCAAAGAACTGAGACCACTCTCCACAAAAGCAACAAAACTGGCAAAAGAAAACAGGTGAGGCAAGGGCTTTGGCAAACTGGAGGATTCTACAGACCTCAGTGAGAACAGGTGTAGGTAGTATCTCAGACAGACACAAACACTATTTTGTTCGAAACATGCAGCTCACTTTTACAGCCACCAGAGGGCAGAACACGGGGTGTTCTTTGAAGCTTTCCTTCCCACAGGAATTTGTTAAGGTTCCTTAACAAATCTGGTAATTTCCTTGATGAGTCCATGTCTTGTTGATTTGAATGAGAATTCAGTAAGGGCAGTGATGCTTTCCATGTTGCAAAGCACATGACTGACCAATATACAAAGCACCAAGCAGTCGTGTACACTACCAATAAATGTGAAATAACTGCATAGCAATGTTAAGAGTGGAGTAAAATAGTGGTCCATTTGTTTAACACTGGGGCTTTCTTGGTATGTGCACATACAATCAAAAGAAGCACAAGTCTTGTTCCCTGAGGACTACAAAACGCCACTGAAAGATAACTGTCAGTAAGTGAAAAGCCACTCAGGAGGCAGAGGCAGACAGGCAAGCCTCTGTAAGTTCGAAGATGCCCTGGTCTACAGGGCGAGGTCCAGGACGGCCAGGACTATTGTATAGAGAAACCTGGTCTTGCAAAATAAAACAACAGCAAAAAGTGAAAAGCCATCCTGTGTCCATGGCTCTGGGAAGGTAGTGGAGAGGTAGTCCCCGTTAGCCATCCTCACTGCTCTGTCCCACCTCCTGAGCCTTTCTGTGGTGCACTTATCCACACTCTCCTGCCAGATCAGCAAGACAGGGAGAGCTGCAAGTCAAGTTCAGTCTCATCCTAGCAGACGAGCACAGGACTAGCCCCCAGCTCTTCCTGAGGCTGTCTCAGCTGCTGCTGTGGTCACCCCTCATGGCACTGTACATGCCAGCACTTTTCTCCCACCAACTGCAGCAACAGGCGAAGCCACTGGTCCTGCTGTCGCCTGACAGCCCCCAGGGATGGTGATGAAACCCTGCTTGAGCGAGAGTTCTAAAAGTTTGTAAACACTCAGGCCTACAGGTACACAGCAACAGCCCACCATCTTCAACATGTGGCACAACACCAAAGAGGAGTCTGGAGCCTGAGGGATGGCTAAAGGGGGCTGTGGTGTGTGCCATTATTGTTGGAAACCAGCAGTCTGCTGACCCCGCCTCCTGATGATGGGCGGGATGCTCATGGCCATGTCATCACTAAGTCACGTTACCTGGCTGCACAGGGTACTCAGTTACACATGCACACTTTCCCTTTTAAAGCAAGGGCGCCTCTCCCTCTTCCACTCTCTTTCTCCTGCTTTCGGTTGGCCACCAGCTGCCCCCTCCCCTTTTCTCTCCCTTCTACCAATAAACTCCACATGGGCTCTGAGTCTCGTGTTTGTGTTTCAGAGGCAATAGCTGCAGCAAAAGAACAATTATAATATCTGATGTAACCACAAATTCTAAGAATGTGTCAAACTGGCACCGAGATCTGCTACTAGTGTGTGAAAACATCACTGTTGTGATAAATTGAATGTGAAGGCAATACCTGCCCAGGATGGTCCAGCCCATCCAAGATGAGGATGCCCACCTGAGAGAAAGGGAGAGCTGCATCTAGTCCACTTTTACAGGGGACTTCTCCGGGATGCTATCAGCATGTATACCACTTTAGCACTCAGCTAAGCAGACAAGTGTTCAGTTTTGGGGTGCTGATGCCGATGGATGGGTTTCAGAATGAATGTGCTTGAAGTTAGGAGGTGATGGCCCATGCCATTAATCCCAGCAGAGGACAGCCAGAGCTATTACACAGTGAAACCCTGTTTTGAAATAAACAACAACAAAACAACCATAGCTTTGGTTTGGGCCTTATGTGTCTAGTTGTTTGGAGCACTTATTCCCTTCCTGAGTTTCAAAGGTCAGGTACTGCAGTAACTTCCAGATACCCACTAGTGATGTCTCTTTTGTCACTGTCATTCCACTCTATTATATTATTATTATTATTATTATTTTATGTGGGTGTGAGTGTTTTGTCTGCATGTAGGTAAGTGCTGTAAGGGTCAAAAGAGGCCATCAGATCCCCTGGAATTGGAGTTACATACAGATGGTTGTGAGCTGTCATGTGGATTCTGGCTTTCCAGTTTCACTCAATCAAATCATCCGGGAAATCGGAACTGGGGAATCTGATGTCTAGCGGGCACTTAGGTCTACAAGCACTGGCCACCAACCCTTTGAGCACCCTTTGGGGCTCCTGCGGTGCCCACACCACCTAGTTGCCCTGCTCATCCTAGCACTTTTTGTTACATCAGCTTTGCGGCGACGGGTGAAGCTACAGGTCCTTGTCATTGGCTGACAGCCCAGGAAAGGTGGGCTCCCGAGGCTCGGTGCCAACATCCCCACCCAGATTCCCACGTCCGGAGCCCCGCGCGCTTTGCGGAGGCCGGTTAGACACACAGGCTGTCGGGTGGCTACATAACTGTCCCTAGCTCCGCCTCACCGCCACCTGACCCCACACAGCCAATCAGCCAGTCAAGGGCGGGGCCTCGTGGGGCTCGCGGATTGGCGGGACCGTGGCGCACAACCAATGCGGATACCTGGGGACTCGAGGCTCCACCCCATGAGGAGACTAGAGGGCACTCAGGCTTGGGGTGACAGGACCCACTGGCGATCAGGGGATGGACGCGGCGCGGAGAAGCGCGCGGGGCCGCGCGGAGAGCCCACCAGACAGGTGCGTCCCCTCCAGGGAGCCCGCGGCGCATGGGGACACCCGGGGGACCTCATTGAGGGACTGGCGAGGTCGGGGAGGGGGTCAAGGGACACGCAGATAAGTCGGGCCACACGACCCGAGAGAGGACGAGCCACCGCCGAAACTAGGAGAGAAGGGAGCCCGCGGACAACAGCTGTCCCAGAGTGGGTCCCGGCCTGCTTCCCACAGCATGCGGTCTTGGAGGCCGGAGCCGGCAGCCGAACCACAATTATCTGCATCTAAAAGGAATCGCCGCTGCTTAAAGAGTAGGGCATCGTGGGTGTGGGACAGGGAAGGACTTTAGGGATGGCCGCCCCGAGCTGAAAAGTGAACCTCGGTGAGTGAGCCCTGAAGGCCCCTGGACGGTGCAGGAGGCTGCAGGCTCTGCCTGTCTATACCGCTCTGGAGAATCCCTCCCTTTGAGCGCAAGGAGCGGGGCTGTGGTGCCGGCTCTGGTTCAATCTTCTCCCACCCAGGAATGTCACCCAGGAATGTGTCATACCATGAGCCTCCTCTTCCACCCGCCCCTTCTCCCTTCTCGTTTTTTTTTTTTTTTTTTTTTTTCTTTCCCTTCTTCCTCTTTCTTTCCCTTTCCCTACCTAGCTATTTCCTGCCTCCTCCCGCTGGGATTACAGGCTTGCCCTCTCGTTCATTTGTTCTCAATTTCTGTGTCTATGCCTAGGATGTAGGATATCTCTCAAAATGTGAGCCTCCCTCGAGGTGGTAGAACGCGCCTATAATCCCAGCGCTGGAAACTGAGACAGGCAAATTGTGATTTGGAGGTCAGCCTGGATTACACAGTGAGAACCTGTCTCATAAAGGCCTAAGCATGGCGTCAGCCTTTGCTAGTCAGTCATTAAGCAGTTTCACTTTCTCCGGGAAGCAGCCTCACTGATGAAACGTGAGCCATCAAATAGTTAGCCACACTACAGCTGGGAAAGCCACAGTCGCCGGGCAGACCAGTGGGCGTGCAGCCCTTTGGGGTCTTTATTTATAGGGAGGAACAGGCTTGGGGCACAGGCAAAGTCCCTGCAGTGGAAGGAATGCCCACTGACTCCAGCCCCTGGGTGATCAGTCACACTTTCCAAGCGCTGCAGGGTTAGGCGACTCTGTGGGACTTAACGCAAAGACAGATGATCGAAACTATCTGCTGTGATGTCCCTGTTGGATTAGAGGGCACAGTTATTGTGTTGGGTTAACGAACACATTGGCTTGGGCAGTTTTGAATTTTAAATCATGTGAAATACTTACCACTTTCAGGCCTGGTAGCTTACCATAGAGACTTCGGAAGGTTGGTGACTCTTCTTAGGGTCTCTGAGACTTTGCACTGTGTCATCCTGTGAATGAAATCCCTGCTGTGTGGCAGCCCAGCCTGGGCTCAGATGACAAAGCCTCCTGTTCCAGGACCTTCCCTTCTCTTAGTCCCCAGAGATGACACTAAGCGTGTGGCTCACGAGTCAGATGATGAATGGGGCTACAGGGGAAGTGGGGGAGCATGGAGGGCCAAGCTGGGACCTGAGCTTCAAACAGAACAGCCTCACACAAGCAGATATACTAAAGCAAAGACTTAGACACGTTTAGATGAGGGGGAGGGGTGGGAGAGCGAAGAAAGTGCAAGCCTGCCCCAGGGAGAGGCTGCCTGGTGAAAGCCTGGGGGGGGGGGGGGAAACGGGACGGACACAGCCATAGGACATGGACACCTTCTGCTCTCAGAGGCCCTTTCCAGGTTTCCAGGAGTAAGGACGGGAGCCACTGACTGGATGGGAGCCATCAGGAAATCCCCAGGGGAATGTGTGGCTCCGCAGCCAGTGGCAGTTGTGCTGCCCTCCAGCAGCCAGCCTTGTGCTGGAGGATTATGCCCTTCTAGTGTGGGCCAGGTACTGGGTGGGCCAGGTTGTCTCCCGTACCCCTGGAGTGCCGCTGCCCTTCCCTCCCTCCACAGGCCGATCTCTTTCTTACAGGAAGGTCTATATGGACTACAATGCCACCACACCTCTGGAGCCGGCAGTCATCCAGGCTGTGACAGAGGCCATGCAGGAAGCCTGGGGCAACCCCAGCAGCTCCTATGTGGCAGGTAATTCTAGAAGAATCCATGACAATACAGCTGGAGCTCTCCAAGACTTTCTTTTTTCTTTCAGCTTTAAAGAGCATATATCCCCATGTATAGAGGTATGTTATATAAAATCTAGTCACTACAATGCCTCCATTACTTAACAGAATTCCCAAGAGTTAGCAAAAGCCGGGCATGGTGGCACACACCCTTAATCTTTAATCCCAGCACTCAGGAGGCAGGGGCAGGCAGGTCTTTGTGAGTTCAAGGCTAGCCTGGTCTATAGAGTGAGTTCTAGGACAACCAGGGCCCTTCCAAATAACCAAATAAACAATTACATTATAATCTTTAAACATGTGTCACTAAAGTCTACATAGTGTTTTCTATGTAAATCAGCACCATGTTACAATAATATACCTAATTGGGTTCTTGTTCCCTCCCCCAAACATGGTTTCTCTGTAGACCAGGCTGGCCTCGAACTCACCAATACCCACCTCTGCCTCTGCCTCCCCAGTGCTAAGAGATTAAATGTGTGTACCACCACCGCCCACCTCTGATCTGATTTCTTTCTTTATAATTTATTTTATTTTATTTCATTGGTGTTTTGTCTGCATGTATGTCTATACAAGGGTGTCAAAGCCTCAGAGCTGGAGTTAGACAGTTATAAACTCATATGGGTGCTGGGAATTGAACCAGGGTCTTCTCGAAGAACAGCTAGTATTAACATTTGAGCCATTTCCCCAGCCCCTTCTATCTGATCCTTTCCCCCCCCCCGACCTGGTTTTTGAGGCAGAGTTTCTCCGTGTAGTCCTGGCTGTCCTGTGTCCTGGAACTGGCTCTGTAGACCAGGCTGGCCTTGAACTCAGAGATCTGCCAGCCTCTGCCTCCTGAGTGCCTGGATTAAAGGCATATGCCACCATCACCTGGCCCCTATCTGATTGTTAATGTCTTCTTCCCCAGTATCTTAGTCAGGCCAGGAACCACCTGACAGCTCTTTACATTCATGCACTTATATGTGCATTCCACATTGCACATTCCGGGGTCAGAGGGCGAGTTGCACAAGTAGGTTCTTTCTTCCTAGGATGAGACATATCCTGAGCAGCCGTTTTTTTACATTTTTCTTGAAAAGTCCCTGATTGTATCTTGAGCCCTGCCATCACCTTGAGGGCCATGTTCAGGCTTTAATGCGTTCCTCTGCCACCCTTCCCCACATGAAGATCTCACTGAGATCCGCTTATAAGCCTGTGCCCATCAAACACCATTTACACGACTCGAAGTCTGTCCCAGTGCATTTTGGGAATAAGCTTTTCAGCCGTCAAGGCTACATGTGTACCTTGACCGTTGTCAGAAAGGAAAGTTGCTGGGCTTAGGAGACCTCAGTGGATAGAATACCTGCTGAGTTCGGATCTAAGTTCAGATCACAGAACCTGTGTAAAAACCAGGCAGGCCTGGCATTGTGCCTGAAATTCCAGCATTCACAGGGCAGGGACAGGGCAAACTGACTCGCTAGATTAGCTGAGTCTGCAGGCTCCAGACCCCACCTCGAGTTCAGCAGGAACCCCCCCCCCACCAAGTAAAGGAAGATACTTAACCTCTGGGTTCCACATGAGTGTGCACCCATATACATGCGTGCACACGTGCACACACATGCAAAATAAAGAATTTTGAAAAAAATAAAGGCAAAAACTGGAAGTTTGATGTTTTTGTTTTTTTGCTTGGGTTGGATAATGATAGTCTTTCTAGTTTGCCTTTGTAATACAGAGTTTTAAATTTGAAGTTTTGGGTAATAATTTGCTTCAAGTCAGTAGTTAGAAACAGCATTCCACAATTTTTCTATAGACCTGCCTGGAGGCTAATGCCCTGCCTTCCTAGTTAGTGGTTATCAGTGGGATGGCCAGGACCCTGCACCCAGCCCTCCCTGCCTGTGCTGTGCGTTAGGGTGAGTGAGATGAAGCTGGTTTATTATGAACTGAAAGTCATCTAGGGGACTTAAGATGACCCACGCTGACTCTGTCACGCAGGGATCCAGCTCTGGTCTTACTTCGCTATGTTCCTCCTAAGGGGTTTGGTGGGTTTCATACCAGTGCTTACAAAAATCTCACCAGCAGCTCAGTGACACAGACTCCCAAGTCCGAGGCCAGACACTCATTAACTTGTCTGTTGGCTCATTTCTAGAGCAGTGTCTCCTATGTCTAGTCAAACTTCTGATTGGATACACTGCAGAAAGCCAAGAAGATGAAGGGGAGCAGAGGAGTTGGGCAAGCAGTTGGGAGACTGTTCCTGGCCTGAGTGACACCCCAGGGCTTTCTGTTGACATCTGAGTAGAAATGCCACAAAGGGAAAGAAAAGTGAAGATCATTCATCACAAATGTTTGTTTTCAAGACAGAGTTTCCTCTGTGTAGCCCTGGCTGTCCTGGAACTCACTCAGTAGACCAGGCTGGCCTCAAACTCACAGAGATCTGCCTGCCCTCTCCCCGCACCCCCATACCCTGAGTGCTGGGATTAAAGGCAGGCACCACCACAACCAGTCATCACAGACGTCTCAGGGGTTCACAGTATTAGGTTTTAAAATCTAGAGCAGCTTGCACTGAGGCTCTGTGAGCCCTCCAGATGTGCCTTGGCCTTGCTTCTAACAGTCAACAACAGCTGGAAGTAGGGAGGGGCTTTGGCCAAATGACTGTGCAGCATGGGGAAGCTGGCATGGATCCAGCACCAAGTTTGGGACCCTCTGGTGTGTTGGCTGAGAGCCCTGACACACTGTCCAATGAAACTGGGTGGCACTAGGACACCTTATTGAAGGCAGATGCCCTCAGCCTTCCTCCTGTGTCTCCCAAGGCTGGCCCGCAGCATGACAGAAGGTTTGGTGTGTGAAGTCTCCCGTTCAACTTTGCTTACCTCTGTTTTGTTATTTTTTTCTCCTCTTCCCCTTGTCCTTCCTGACTGGGAGGTGAGCCATACCCGCCCCCCAACAATCCAGTGCTGTGCTGGGAGAGCTCATGGTTTCTCCCTCCCAACCAGGCTGTCCCTGGCTCTCACCGAGCCCCTTAAATCTAGAGGTGACCACTGACTTGCTAGGTCTCAGGTGGTAGGATGGGTACTTACCTGGGAGGGTGTTGCCTTCTGGAATTACCCCAGGTCTCAGCTCCCCTGTGTGCCGCTGCCCTGTTAAACATGGAATTGATAGTAATTAACTTGTTTCTATTGTCTCTCAAGGTAAGAAGGCCAAGGACATTATAAATGCAGCTCGGGCGAGCCTGGCCAAGATGATAGGCGGGAAGCCTCAGGACATCATCTTCACTTCGGGGGGCACCGAGGTAAAGTTGCGACCTCTGCCTTCTTAGCCTTGAGGAGGCGGAGCGTGGGAGGGGAGGGTCTGCTCTTGCCATCATTTTTGGAACCAGTAATGTGGGCTTTCTCTTCCACATTGTTCCGGGACTCTCCTGTGATTTCCTACTAAGGTGTTTGTATCACTGAGTCTGCGGTTTCACCCATCCCAAAGCAACTCATTTTAAGTTGATCGAGTGAACTGGAAAGAAACCTAGAAAGAAGACACTGCAAGGGACAGGGACAATTGTTGGCTGTGGGTCACAGTTTGCTTCAGCCATAGCAGGTCCTAGATTAAAAGTGAATTGGGTTTTTTGATGCCAGTAATAGGCTTTTGTCAGGACTTTTTTTTTTTTAAAAAAAAAAAAGATGTTCACCCCTTAGGAAATAGATGGAGTGGAGAAGAGCCGGTGAGGCCCCCAGGGAGGCCGGAGATGTTACCTGGGGCTGTTAAGACTTCTGAGTTAGGGGCACTGTGCCACGCTTGCAGACTGGAGGACATACATGGGTTCTTTTCAAAGTGGTCTGTAGACTCAGTGCAGCCTCTGTCAACATTCTGACACCTGCCAGTGGACTGTCAGAAACTAACTTATGTGGAAACTAAGAGTCCAGACTTCTGGAAGACTGGCTAGTCTCCAAACCAAGCCTGCAAGAGCTCCAGTAACTAGACAGACAGTTGGCAGAAACAGTGTGACAGTGTGGACTGTACTTGCCATGTGACTGGTGGCCACACACCCTGCCTGCTCAGGACAGGCTTGAACAGCTGTCGTTGGCATAATAGTAGGGTACAAGGTTGTCATGTGACTGAATGGGTTAAAACACTGATGAAAGAAAGTGTGATCTCAGGGAGCTCTGCTGGACTGTGCTCAGTCACAGGGACCAGGTGACACTTCTGCTTCTCAGCGTGCGGAGGCAGGCTTGAGAAGTGACACTGGAAAGATCCCAGCAGCTGCCTCCTCGGCACCTGCACTATCTGACCATGGAGGGTTTCCTCAAAGCATTTACCTTAAAGGGGGACGTTTGCTTGGGAAGCCGAGGCAGGAGGGTCACGGGTTTGAGCCAAAACAAGACATTGAATTCTGTCACAACAAAAATAACAAATGAACTTTGCATCATCAGAGAACAGAGGAAAGAGAAAGAAGAGCATTGGGAAAAGGTGTTTATCACACAGAGCTTACAAATGGCAGGCGCCCAGCACAGTTGGGGACCCGCACAACTTACTCACAGGAAGATGACAGTCAGCAAACAAGTCAGTGATTTGAACATACAGAGCACAGGGGAAGCACGGGGCTTTACTCTGGCAGCCATCCAGGGCCTCGAGTGACCAGTGCAGGAGTGAGTATGAAGGGCTTTGCACCCCTGTAGCTGGCAGCCAGCACACACCAGGGACCGCTGTGCCAAATATCTTAACGTGGATTTTAATTTTTCTCTTAAACTTCTTTCTTTCGTCTTATTTGTGTTTGTGCATGTGTGTCCTCCAATTCGCGTTCCTCCAAGCAGGGGTGGAATTCTCCTTCCTGACAGGTTCACGTGATATGAAGGGTCATGGTTACTAACAGAACAGGCACACTAGAAGCGAGTCCTAGGGTGTTTGGAGTTTGGAGGCTCTCCACGGTGCAGGCCCGTCAGGAGGGCGACAAAAGAGAGTAATGAGTGAGAGGTTCATCGTCTCCACTGGGAGCGTTGGTGACAACTCTCTGTGTTGTGTCTCCACAGTCGAATAATTTAGTAATCCACTCGATGGTGAAGTATTTCCACGAACAACAGGCCCTGAAGGGGCACATGATTGACCAGTACAGCCCTGAGGAGGGGGCCAGGCCCCATTTTATTACTTGCACGGTGGAACATGACTCAATCCGACTGGTCCTGGAGCATCTCATAGAGGAGCACATGGCAGGTCAGTGACGCTGGGGCCTGGCCTGGGGCTCCCTGAGGAGGCCAGAGAGGCCACGCACCCTGTGCAGGAGTAGCATTCTGACCTGGGAGTGTACCACATTGCATTGGCCCATCAGAAGCTGATGGCTGTTCACACTGTTCCTACTTTCAGCTAATATGAATAATGCTCTGTGAGTGTTCGTGTGGGCAGTTCCTATTCTAGCTTTGCACCTAGCAGCAGAATTGCTGGGGCAGACAGAACCGAATTTGACAGACGCTTGGGTAGATGTGATCAACCTGAGCCTCTGCTGTCCAGGTCATTGTGGCCCTCTGACACCACCATCAGCAGCCTCCGTCCCTGTCAGAGCTTCTACACTAGTCATCGACATGGACTGCACCTCTGTGGTTTTTTGTTATCTAGCATCTTTTCACACTGTCTTGGCTCTCTGTATAGATCTCTGTTGTAGGAATGTCTACTCGTATTCTTGCCTTTTTTTGATTTTAATTTTGGTGTTTAGTGGTTGCCAGAGATTGATAGGAGGACCTCAAGTGTGCTAGGCCAGTGCTCTGCCACTAACGGGCAAGGACCTTTATCCCCTTGCCCTAATTTTTGCTGGAGTACTTACCTTTTTATTGACTTACAATAAGTATACATATATTTGAAACAAAGGGCTTATTTTTGTTTGTTTGTTTATTTGTTTGTTTTTTCAAGACAGGGTTTCTCTGTGTATCTCTGGCTGTCCTGGAACTCACTCTGTAGACCAGGCTGACCTCAAACTCACCCGAGTGCTGGGATCAAAGGAGTGTGCCACCACCGCTCAGCTGGACACCAAGTTTTGATGAAGTCTACCTTTTTTTGTCTCTCATGTCATATCTAAAAAGGCTTCATTCTCTGCCAGTCGTGAAGATTTAGTGCTGGGTCATCGCCTAGGAGGTTTTCAGCTTTGACTCTTACAATGAAGTCTGTGGTTCACAGTGAGCGAGGAGGAAGAATTCGCTTCTTTGTATGAGATTGACTTTTTGTTTTCTGTTTTGAAAACTCTATTTTGTATACAGCAATACAAGTTGCTTATTAAATAGCACTGTAATAGAGTGGTTCGGTATAGTTTTAGTTAACCCCTTGCTTCCAATCTTTGTGTCCTTGAATCTGACATGTTGCTTAGAGATGGGCCGTGACCATGACTAGTGACAGCCATAAGGCCCACCCAGACATCTTACAGGACCCATCTGTGTGTCCCTCTAGTGTGACAGAAACTGGCCTGAGTATTCTCAGCTTTGGATCATGGCGTTCCAGGGGACAAGGGCACCACAGCATGATAGTGACTTTCTCCAAACCCTAAAGCCAAGGCCGCCCTGTGAGCACCCATCAGCCGCCCCAGATGAGAACAGAAGGGGAGGCAGCTCCGGCCTCTGAGAGCCGCCTTCAGATGGATTCTCTTGTTGGGCTTGGTCTGATGCCTGACTGTATCTGGCCCATGGACACTGGCCTGCTGTCTGACTTTTTACCACACTGCACAAGAATTAGTTTTTCTGGTGTTAGTTATCTTTTAAATAATTTTCCAAAACATTAGTGAATGTTCTACAAATTCTAGGAAATGCAATTAATGTGCCAAGTGGAAGGACAGGACATATTGAACAGGACTTGTGTTTCCCTTTTTCTTTCTTCCTTTTTCTTTTTTGAGACATGGTTTTTCTGTGTAACCTTAGCTGTCCTGGAACTCGCTCTGTAGACCTAGCTGGCCTTGAACTCACAGAGATACACCTGCCTCTGCCTCCTGAGTGACGGGAATAAAGGCATGAGTTTTCTTTCTTTCTGTGATAATTTTTTAAATTTAAATTTGAAACAAGCTTGTTTTACATGTCAATCCCAGTTCCCTCACCCTCCTCTCCTCTCCTGTTCCCTCACCAACCCCATCCCATCCCCTTTCTGCTCCCCAGGGAGGGTGAGGCCTTCCATTGGGGATCTTCAAAGGCATGTGTTTTCTCTTTCCCTTTCTTTCTTTCTTCCTTCCCTCCTTTCTTCCTTTCTTTCTTTCTTTTTTCTTTCTTTTTGGAGGGTGAGCATGGTCTGTCTCATATCTTGTACACAGTCATGGCCATGTATAAATCTATCCCAAGAGGCAGAGGCTAGAGCAGGTCCTCGGGCTGACTTTGTCTAGGTGTCTGTCTGCTGATGGGACAGCCAGCAGTTAGTCTCTGCTGACCGTGGACAGAATATGGGTAGCCTGTTCCAGTTCTCTGTGGGCCTTTTGTCATTTGTTCCTGGAAAATCCACTTTTTGCTATCTCTCCCTGGGTGTGTCTGCTAATGTGTCACCAAAGGTTTTGCCTGTTGCCATGGCGCTTCCCACCTCCTGTAGCCACTCGCCACCCAAGCCCTGCAGTTGTGAGAACAGCTGTGGCCTGAGTTTCGCAATGGGCAGTACCTTAAATTCCTCTTGTGATGTTTTCTGAACTTTGATAACACATTCCTTTCTTTAAAACAGAAATATAAATATGGAGTTATTTGCATGGTTAACCTTAGTATATGTGTTTTTATCTCAGAGGTCACTTTTGTCCCAGTGTCGAAGGTGACCGGGCAGGCAGAGGTTGAGGAGGTCCTGGCGGCTGTCCGGCCCACCACATGCCTTGTGACCATCATGCTGGCCAATAACGAGACTGGCGTCATCATGGTGAGGCCCCCCTTTCTTTTCAGGGAGCCCCAGGGGGATCTGTGTCTCCACGTGGCCTGTTCTTTTTCTGCCTTGAGCTCTGTGGCTTGGCTTTGCCTTCTGACGCGCTTGTCATTCATCCTGTCCCCATCAAATCGGAACCACACACTCATTCAGCTGCTTTCTTCCCTTCCCACTTCAGCCTGTTCCCGAGATCAGCCGACGAATTAAGGCCTTGAACCAGAGCCGGGCTGCCTCGGGCCTACCTCAAATCCTCGTGCACACAGACGCGGCGCAGGCGCTGGGAAAGAGGCGAGTGGATGTAGAGGACCTGGGCGTGGACTTTCTGACTATCGTGGGGCACAAGGTATGTGTGCAAGGGCTGCCTTCCCTGCTCCTTCACGGCCACGGCAGAGCACAACCCTCAGCACTGCCGTTCCCTACTGATTAAGTCACTGTCGTCGTCTAGTGAGCTTCAGGAGCCTGTGGAGGACCAGGTGCTGAGATGCTGTGACAGCAACTCAGGAAGGGCTTTGTCCTCACTAGCTTTCAGTGCGTGTGTGAGACGGGACCAGTGACAGCTAGGATGACATCTGGCAAGCCATGACGCGGACGGCAGGGCAGCCCATCCATGTGGAGCCAAGGGAGGAGGACATAGCGGGCTCTGTGGAGGATGGATGGTCGTGGGTTTGGTACACACAGAGTGCTGCTTGCAGGGGGAACTTATGCAAAGACCTCATCTGCCCACGTGGAGGACACCACAGCACAGAAGAGATGGGCCCAGCCAAGTGTGGCTTCCTCTAACTCGGTTAAACAACTGTGACTTCTCAGCAGGAAGGTTTGGTCTCAGTGACCCTTCAAGATGCAGTTCAGGGACAAGGTCGTAGCAAAGACCTTGGCTTTCTGGCAGCTGACTAGGACCAAGACAGCCTGTGCTGCTTTGCAGCATAGTCCTTAGCTGCTCCCTAAAGGGGCACACAAGCTGGCCAGACACTGTGACGCTTAACCCTCTGCCTCCTAACGCTGAGAGGGACAGCAATGTGTAGGACAAGCCCCTGTCGTCTCTTGGGCTAGCCCCTTTCCTTCACATCCTGCTACCTAGGGCTCTCTCAGCACAGGGCTGGGCCATGAGTCCAGCACCTGCCCTTGCTCAGGCTGGGGCTCTGCTCCGCACCTGGGGGCTTTTGTGACTCCATACACTGAAGTGGTAGCAGATAGACAGCCCAGGCCACAAGGAAACAGCAGGAACGTGCTCCCTGGACACTTCAAGCCCCTAGCTCAGACACAAACGGAACGAACAGTTCATCAGGCAGTTAGTTCCCAGTGAGTAAATGACTGGCTTTCCCTTCCAGTTCTACGGTCCCAGGATTGGTGCTCTGTATGTACGAGGGGTCGGTAAACTTACCCCCCTGTACCCCATGCTGTTTGGAGGTGGACAAGAGCGGAATTTCAGGCCAGGGTAAGGTTGAAAGCCTATACGCTTCTGCCCAGCTGGCCACACTACTGTCCGGTTTCTTGGCCATTTCTGTCTCTCAGAAGCACAGTGCACGTGACGCCAAGTCAGAATTGCTGCGGATTGATGGCTGGAATGGGTCTCAGTCCCGCAGTCTCTAGGTGACTCAGAGCATGTGATAGGAATCCCCCCCCCCTCTCATAAAAACTTCAGGGTGCTGGGTTCCCAGCGTGCTGCTGTGCTCTGCTGTTCTCTTCAGATGGAGCTCAACGGGCACAAAGGGGGCTCTGTTTTCCTTTATGAGAACCCCGGGTCTCTATTGCATTTGTGGTATCTTAACCCCACCTTTGTTAGAACGCCTAAGGAGAGGGGGTGGGGGCAGAAACAATGTAATGGTGCTCCTTGGCAAGTGTTCTACACCCAGAACCAGACATCTGGAAACAGTGGTAAGGGAAGGCAAGGGCAGCCTCCATCTAAAGCCTGCAGCCAGCCAGCCAATCAGGAAGTAACATGGGCAATACGTGCACTAGCCCAAGATAAACCCAAAGAAATATATGCCAAGACATTTAAAAATGGAACAATGGAAGAAAGACGACATCTGATGGGCAAGAGGGAAATACTTTGAATGACATGGACTTCACACTGGAAGCCGTGGAGACCAGAGAAGGGTCTTGCACAGTGCTGAGAGAAAACCATCAAGCTGGAACACCACACCTGGTAACAGGCCCTCGTGGCCCTCGTGGCTGGCTCAGCCTGTTTTCTTACACAACCCAGGACCACCAGCCCAGGGTGGCACCATTCACAATGGGCTGGGCCCTCCCCACATCAATCACCAATTAAGAAAATGCCTTACAGCTGAATCTTATGTAGGCATTTTCTCAATCAGCTTCCTTTCTTTCAGATAACTCTAGTGTGTGTATCAAGTTGACATAAGACCAGCCAACACAATATGATATATTAATATAATACATATGATATCCAGAGCCTCAGGGGAATTTTTTTTTCAAAGAGATGAACAGGTATATCTCCAAATTAAAATGTAAAAAACGGGCAGTACCCCCACAAAAGCACAGTTTTAAAAAGCAGGAGGGTCTGGAAGCATAGCTTAATGGTAGCTCTCTTAACCAGAATACACAAGGTAGCGGTTTTGGTGATGCCACAAAAAACTGGTAGGAAGCAGTTTCAAGCCCCCATGCCTTAGCTTATTTAACTGTTGCCAGGATAAAACCCTGACAGATGCAACTGGAGGGAGGGCTTCTGCTGGCGCAGTTGAGGGGTACATGCGGTCCATCACAGTGGGAAGTCCAGGCAGCCGGAGCATCCTCAGCCAGAAAGCAGAGAGTGATGACTTCCTGCTGCTGCTCAGCCCCTTCTTTGTACTTGTAGAGTCCAGGGGAATGTGTCACCAGCAGGGGGCGGGCTTTCACACCTCAGTTAATGAGTTAAGGTAATCAGGATAATTTCTCCAGGTATGCCCAGAGTCCTGTCTCCCAGGAGACTCTAGACCCAATCAAGGTGACAATTGACACTAACCATCACGGCTGCCATTTCGATAATAGTGTCAAATGTAAATGGTTTAAACACAACACGAGCAGGAAATGTCATGGGCTGTAGAGATGGCTCATCTGTGGAGGGCACTTGTTATTCTTGCAGAAGACCCAAGTCCTGATCCCAGTACCCACATCGGCTGGATCGCAACCACCTGTGACTCCAGCTCCAGGAGGTCCAGTGCACTCTTCCGGCCCCCGAGGCCCCTGCACTCACATGCATACTGCCTTCCCCCAGACACACATACTCACAAAACTTACATCCCTTTAAAAAGACACT
This sequence comes from Cricetiscus sungorus, assembly GCA_030556225.1. Classification (NCBI taxonomy): domain Eukaryota; kingdom Metazoa; phylum Chordata; class Mammalia; order Rodentia; family Cricetidae; genus Cricetiscus; species Cricetiscus sungorus. Next base: position 17,324,236 of record JANBXA010000328.1, on the reverse strand, counting down.
TCAGATATATCCAGAGGGGCTGGCTGAGAGTGAAGGGGAACAGGGGGAGTAGGGATGGTATTCTCATCCCAGCTACAATGGGCTGGAGAGCACAGCCCGAGAAAGCTGCTGCTGGAGCAGGGAAGAAGGCTGAGTCCCCGTGGGGGGCGTTCAGGGAGTGGACACCACAGCAAGTAGACATAGCTGGCCGAGAGCTCCGTGGCAGTTTGCTGAGCATGCGTGAGGAGGCCTGGTTTTACTCTCCAGAGAGAAAGGGAGACCCGGATAAACCCACAGTTATAGTGGGAAACTTCGACATCCCGCTCTCAACAGTGGCTTCATCACCAGACAAAATCCCCGCAAGCGCCTTGGCCAGGAGGCCTCTTACCGCAGGAGGGAGATCTCCATCCAAAAGCAGCCGAGCGCTGAGGTGACTGCTGTCCCGTTAGCAGGCCTCAGGGCAGTTAAGAACAGAAACTTTACAGCCTTTGCTCCTTAGCCACAGTGGACTGGAAGCAAATTCCAAAGAACAGGAAAGTCCCCAAACAAGAAACACTACAACAGTGAGTCACAGGAGGGAGAAGAGCAGACAAAGGCAGAGCTGAAGTGAATGTAGCTGGTATGTGGGGCCTAGCTACGACAGGCCGAAAGGACAATTTCTATTCTACAGAAGAAAAACGTGCAGTCAAGGGCCTAAGCTGCTGTACAAAGAACTCGAGAGCAAAATGGAGACCAAAATGAGCCATGGGAATGAAAGAAACAGCCCCTGTGAAAACAGATCAGTGAAGCCAAGACGGCTCCTTTAAAACAAAACCCTAACCCTAGTGCTTGGGAGGCAGTGGCAGAAGAACCAGGAATTCAGACAGCGGCGCCCAGGCTATCTTGTCCAAAAAAAGAAAAATAGGAAAAACCCACTCTGATAACCCTCCAGGAAGACTGACAAAGAAGAAAGGAGAAAGTCAGGGTTGGAGGAGTGGGGTTGCCACTTCAGACCAAGCAGGCATCGGGGCCCAGTGAGGAATGTGTGGGAGCCCCATTGCCAGTAAACAACTACAATGGCACCTTGACTCCTTGGAGACGGAATTTAGCTTTAAAACTCACAGAAGGAAATCTCCAGCTCTAGGTGGTTTCACCAAATGCCTAGGGACCACCACATCCGCTCGCTTTCTTCCAGAGAAGAGAGGAAGGGACAGTGGGCTTTTTATAAAGTTGGTGTCACCTGATGCCAGCACCAGGTGGCAGAGTCGTTCAGCGTCAACACCATCAGTGTAATCCGCCGCTATCAACAGGCCCTGAATAGAGACAATCACACCGTTGTTTCATTTACTGCAGAAAAAGCATTCGACAGAAGCTTAAAACTCTCAACAGAAGTGTTAAAACTCTCAGAAAGCCTGGGAATAGCTCCTCCCCTCACCCCACAGCCACTGCCGTCACTCAGGGTCGGAGAACATGCGACTGGAAAAAGGCGGTAAAGTCAGCTGTCAGCCTGTTGCTTCAGCCCTGCTGGGAGTCCGAGGCAGGCAGGAAGAGGAAAGAGTGGAGCCTCCTGTTCCAGATCAGAGAATGAGGCTGCCTGTGTAGAGCCTCCAGGGAAAGCACTTCTAGACCCAATAAGGTCCTAGTATAAGAAGAAACTTCCTGAACGTTACCTGTGTCTACTGCTAGGGAACAGGTAGATATTACCAGCCATTTACAATGAAAAACACTCAGGCATGAGTCCACTAGAATGTTTAGGAATCCTGTGCCGAGACCAGAACCGCGGGGAATGTAAGTAAACAACTTCCTGTGCTCGTGCTCCAAATGGAAACATCTGATGCGGTAAAGGCAGACGTACGCAAGCCTGCCTCCTCTCTTGTTAAATGCCCAGCACACGCATCAGCAACTCTGTACAAGCGCCCAGGTGACGGTGGCAAGCCAGTATCTGATGGAGCCATGTCATTATAAAACGGTGTCACAAGTGAGGCCTTGCTGGTACTAAAGTGCTTGCTACAGGACCTGAGTGGCATCTGTAGCACTTGTGTAAGATCTGCCTGTGGCAACACTCTTCTGTCCCTAGTGCTGGGTTGGGTGGAGATGGGTGGTGCCGGGGAGCTCACTGACTAGCTTGTCCCATCAAATCAGTGAAGCCCAGGTTCAGCAGGACCCCAACAACAACAACAGAAAAGCTGGAGCGTGACTAAAGAAGAACCTGTTCAACTCCTGGTTGCACACGTACACACACATGCATGCATGCATGCCACATGCGCGCATACACACATGCACACATGGAGGAACATATCACACACGCTCAACTGTTGCTTTATCAACAGCCATTACCCAAAGCCTGGCTGCCTCTGGGAAAATATGTTTAGTGACAGATCCAACAACATTTAGAGTTGTCCTTGTTTCCTTTCTGCTGTAAAAGACCCTCCCCAAAAAACGAGCCAGGGGAGAAAGAATTCATCTGAACTCACCATTCCAGGTTCAGCTCAGCACGGCAGGGAAATCAAGGCTGTAGGAGCAGCTGATCATAGCACACCAACGGCTGCTTTCCTGGCTCAGCGGGTTTTTTTCTCCACCTTTTTAATTTTTATTTTAGACAGGGGTTCTCTGTGTAACAGCTCTGGCTGTCCTGGAACTTGTTTTGGAGAGCAGGCTGGCCTCAAGCCATTCCCGGGATTTGGGTCCTGAACTGTTTAAGAGTCCCCGAGTAGAGCATGCCTGTGATCCCAGCACTCAGGAGGCAGAGGCAGGTGTGAGTTTGAGGCCCGCCCAACGTTTTTCCCACATCAGTTAGCATAATGAGGCGACCCCTCCCACAGACACGCCCACAGGCCAATCTGCTCTAGATAATTGCTCGTTAAGATTCTCTACCCAGATAATTATAGTGTCCAGCTGACAGTGTAACTAACCATCACAAGAATAAATAAAGAGCTCCCTAAACTCAAAAGACAATCAGAAAATGGGTCTAGTATTTAGGGAAATGCAAATTAAAACACCCTGAGATGCCCCTATGTCCCTTGCCTGTCTAGGACATGGGGGCCACATGTCTAGGAGTGGCTAGGATAGGAAGTGGCATGGAATCCTGGTGAGGTTGTAACTGAATGTCCTCTGGTGATAAACTGGCAGATAACAGCTTCAAAACATACTTATAAAAAGTTAAGAAAATTTCATCCAGCCAAGACTTTAACAAAATTATTAAGTTAACATTGGTTTCCCCCTGCATATTGAGGAGTTAGGCTTTCAGATTGGCAGATCAGCTAGTGAGAGCTTAGGCATTGTTCCCTCCTGTCTCTGTCTACAAACGTGTCTGTGTACCCCTTCCTCCTATTGGTCCCTAAGCTCTCTGAGATAAGAAATAGTCCCCACCCCACATTATACCCGGAGCCTGGCACACCGGAGAAGGTGGGGCATGTTCTCTCTGTTGGAAAAGGGTCCAGATGGAATTGTCAACTGTGGATAGCCAGCTTGTGGTGTCTACAGCAGACCATGGCTGTCCAGGCTCTGTGTGTGTGTGTGTGTGTGTGTGTGTGTGTGTGTGTGTGTGTGTGTGTGTGTGTGTGTGTGTGTGTGTATACTGAAGTCCAAGGCTGTTCCTGAGCACCTGGAGGCACACGTTTAGGAACGGCAATGTGAGGCACTTTAGAACAATGGCTCATGTCCCCTGTTAACTTATGTTATGCCATGCTTTTGTCTCCTGCAGGACCGAGAACACACCCATGATTGCTGGCCTTGGGAAGGTAAGGCTGGTGACCTTGGGCAGGGAGCACTGATTAATGAAGCCAGGCATAGGGCACTCATGTAGACTCAGTACTTGGGAGGTCGAGGCAGGAGGATTATGTTATACCTTTGTTCTTTGTGGTAGGGTGGATTTTCTCCTGCTTAGCAGTTAAGGGGGAGCAGGGAGAGACTGGCCAGTGAGATAGCTCTGTGGTAAAGGCAGCCAGCCTGATGACCTAAGTTTGATCCCTGAAGATCTTTTGTCCTCTGACAGCCCCATGCACTGTGCCATGTGCAAATGTGTATACACACACACACTCACACACATGCAGGCATGTGCACACACGCACACACACACACTCATACACATGCAGGCAAGTGCACACACGTGCACACACACACTAAGTAATAGAGTAGTTTTTAAAGGAAAAGCTCTTGAGTCTCTTCTAGAAGGATGATGGTAATGCTGTCCTCACTGCAGGCAGTCAGGCTGAGTCCCCTGTTCAACTACAGGGCGTGAGGCGCCAGGTCAGGTATGGGACTGTTGGCCTGGCTTCTCTGGAGCCTGAGGTCTGCTAACTCTTCAGACACTGGGCCTTGCAAGGATGGTCACATTGCATCCACTGGAGGGAAGCAGAGATGGACACTGGTGCTCAGCTCACTGTCTTCTTTGTATTGAGTCTAAGACCCCAGCCCATGGGATGGTGCTGTCCACACTCTGGGTGGGTCTTCCCTCCAAAGTTCTGGAAATTCTCTCACCGGCATGCTCAGTTTGTTGCCATAGTGATTTTAATGGCAATCTAGTAGACAATGAAAAATAACCATCACACTTAGGATCCAAAACCATCCAGGTCCCTCTACTTTCCCTGTCATCCTGAGATGTCTCTCACTTTCCAGGCCCTCACTCTCAAGGCTGGGAGACCCCTTGGGGTTCCTGGCCCTCATGCATCTGAGGCATCAGCTGTGACTCTCTCTTCCTCCTCCAAAATGCCAAGGCGTCTCTTGTCCATTTTCATGCCCACAGCACTGGTTAAGTGGTCCTTGTCTCTTGTTGGGCATCTGCCATGGTTTCTGTGGGCCTCTTGTGCAGCAGTTAGCATGACCCTAACATGTCACAGCAGACTTCTCAGCCCTTCCTAGATCTAATTACATTTACACCAGGCGCTTAATATTCTTATCCTTCCTGGCCGGAGCCTGCGGGCATCGCCTTCACTGAGGCAAGCAGCTATCCAAGAGACACACTGCCTTCTCCCTGCAGGTGGAGACACCCTTCCTATTCCTTCATGACTATCTCCTTGGACACCTGGGGCCCTGTTGTGGTCCCTCTTAGGAGTTAGCCTGCTGTCCTGGTTTTGTTGTCCCTCCATGGAATGACGCTCCTTAGGGCCTGAGGTTCCTCCGGGGTTCATTTGCTGTGTTGTCTCTGACACCTAGAGCCTGTAGGAAAGGGTCTTTGCAAGTGTCTGGCCTCTTGACTCTCACACTTCTGTGTCCCCAGGCTGCTGAGCTGGTGAGTGACAACTGTGAGGCATACGAGGCTCACATGAGGGACATCAGAGACTACTTGGAGGAGAGACTGGAGGTGAGCGTGGTGGTGGTGGTGGTGGTGGGATGGCAGGGGGGGAAGGGGGGGGGGAGAAACACTGCCCTCGAGGGAGGCATCCTAGTGTGGGAGAGTGCAGGCAGCAGGGCTGGGACCAGACACTTCCTCCCTGTGAAGGAAACTCGGTTTGGGGACCTGGAGAGCACAGTGGGTCCTAGGGGAAGAAGGGGCAGAACTGGGTACTGGAATTCAGCTGGCATCAGGAACCCTATGGCCCCTGGACCGAGCAGGAGTGTGTATCTTTCTCAGTCACATGGTTGTGTGTGAAGGGTGAATGTGTTTACTGTGTTTCCTTGTCCTAACTTTGGAGTCCATAGTCTGTCCCCATAGCTGTTACAATGAGATAAACACATGTCGAGATTCTGTTTCCAAAAGAAGGCTAGATATCAAATAGTTGCCGGGAGAGGGTAACTTTGAAGAGATCACTGAGTGTGGTGTGTTTTGGCTTTTAGGCTGAATTTGGTAAGAGAATACACCTGAACAGCCGGTTTCCAGGGGTGGAGAGACTTCCCAACACCTGCAACTTTTCCATCCAGGGGTCCAAGCTTCAAGGTGACTACCAGTCTGACTCCGGCCCCTGTGTGTCTGAGCCAGGGCCTGCCCCTGCCCTCGAGCGTTCCCGGCACACTGCGCTCAGGCCAACCTGTCTAGAAAAGAAAGAAAACCAGTCCAGGCTAGACAAGCTCCTTCAGCTCAGGACTGCAAGGGAGGACAATGCAGAGGCCGCTGTGACAGCTGGCTGAGGGCAAAGTGTGGGAGTTCAGGTGACTTCTCCCCAGAGCAATCAGACAGGAGCTCTCTGGCAGAGTAACACTTCAGTGTCAGGAGAGCCTCAGGTCAGGGCCTCAGACCTGCGTTTCACACAGGGGCTTCTGAAGGAAGCTTTTGATATTTTTTTAAAAAAAACAGTTTATAGCCTTGGCTGTCCTGGAACTCACTCTGTAGAGCAGGCTGGCCTTTCCCTCTCCAGTGCTGGGATTAAAGGCACAGGCCACCACCACTGCCCAGCAAAGACTATTTGTTTGTTCTTTTGTGTAAATGTATTTGAGGGTTCTGTCTACATGTTGCCTGCAGGCCACAAGATGCATCAGAACCCCTTATACATGGTTGTGAGACACCATGTGGGTGCTGGGAATTGAACCCAGATCCTCTGGAAGAGCAGCCAGTGCTCTTAACTACTGAGCTTCCTCTCCAGCCCTTGGCTTTTGACTAGGAAGAGGGTGTCACCCTTATCTCCCCGGGTCACAGAGAAGCCCGCTGCCCTGATGGGACATGATGGCAGCTGAAGCATACGCTTGTTGGGGGGAGGTAGACTTGCTTGCCCTCCTCACAGACCCCTTGTGGAGGGAGCCATCTCCCTCTTGTCCAGGGACACTAGTACCCAGTGGGGACCTGTGTTGATTGAAGTGTGACAGAGGTTCTTGGTTTAACTACTCTAGCAGCCCTGGAGTTTAAGGCTTTAATCCTGGGCTTGTGAGAAGAGGGTAGTGCGCCCCACGTGAACCCAGCAGTAGGGAGCTGACCTCAGCGCTACCTGGCACCAAGCCTGTGAGCAAGGCAGCCTGTCAGAGTCCCAGCGAGGAGGATGGTTAGAATGCCGCGTTCAAAGCCAGTTTTAGGAGGCAGAAGAGGGTTGGCATTTCTGTTGCTGGAGGGAAAAAGAAATCATTTTCCTGGAATTCTGCTTGCACTGGGATTCAGTGGGTGGTGGCAGGGAACCAGACCTAGAAGGCTGGGAGGGATGGGAGCTGTCTAGGGACACATGCTGTCTTCACAGGGTACATGGTGCTTGCACAGTGCCAGACACTGCTGGCCAGCGTGGGGGCTTCATGCCACTCAGATCATGAAGACCGGTGAGTATTCTTAGCGACACCCAACTCTGAGGAGGAGGAGGAGGTGGAGATTTGCAGCCGCTGAGCTGCAAACTCGTGCAGGGGAGAAGGACTCTGCTCCTGGCCGTGAGCAATGTAGGTGCCTGTGGATGGGTGAGGAGCTGGGCGAATGGGCTGGGCTCTGGGACAGCAGCCAGCTATCCACGCTGGATCCAGAGCTGGCGGGATGGTATATGATTGTGTGAAGGGAGATACAGAGGTTCCCTGTGCCGGCCAGCGGAGGACGACAAGGACCAGGCTCTCAGGGAGTCAGTACATCACAGAAGAGAAAGGATCTATGGAGGGCAGACGATGCCTGGAGTCCAGTCTGGTAGCCGAGGCTCCGTCAGGACCAGGGAGACTGAGGCCAGCTGGAGAGCAGGGGCAAGTGGGAGTACAGACAGGAAGTGCACCGGGGCTGCCCGGGGAAGCACTAGACGGCATCGTTCAGGGAACATCCACCATGGCCAATACAGGAAAGCCCCAGGATCCAGGGCTCAGTGCAGAGCTGAACATGGATGGCGGATGCGTGGGAGGAGGTTAGGGTTAGGAAGCAGTGTGCTCCCCCATCTGGAGCACAGATTGCAGAATTTAGGGGGACCTTACCTTTGTGTAGGCTTGGAGGACTGTTTGGGGACAGGAGGGCCCCAAGAGGTGACAGCAGCCATGCGGATAGCACTGAGGGGACCCAGTACACCCTAAGCTTGAAGAGCTGTCTGAGAGGCGGGGGCACAAAAGAGGGCAAGTCCTCAACTGACACTGTCCCTCCCTTGCAGGCCATCCCCAGTGCTGCTAAGCTGTGGTATCCCCGTGGACGTGGCCCGGAATGCACTCCGGCTCAGTGTTGGCCGCAGTACCACCAGGACTGAAGTGGACCTCATTGTGCAGGACCTGAAACAGGCCGTGGCCAAGCTGGAGGGCTAGGGCCAGCAGCCACTCTTCCCCTCAGTGGCCAGCTGAAGTGTGTTTGGCCACTTCATCCATAGGACACCCCCTGTGAAAGTTCCCGGCGCCTAAGCTGTCCCCCCCGGAGAGGGCCACTGAGATGACTGCTCTTACTCTGCTCTTACAGAGTGACAGAGCTGCCTGTCACACAGAATCCCACTCCAGTCCCCATCCTCACAGGCTCAGGATACCAGTGCTACATAGGACTCCCCTGTCACCTTGTGCCAAAGGCTATGTGGGAATGGGAATGTTGCACATATGGGGCAGCCTGTCAGGAACACATGGCCCCAGGAGTCACTTTGGCCAGAAGATAAAGCCCCGTCTTTGTCCACTGTCACTTAGCTGCTATTATGAAAATAGGAAACTTGGTTTTGTCTTCTGTCGTGGCCTCCCATGTGCTCCTACAGAGCGTCCCTCCTCTGGCCTCAGTGTGCCACCGCCCTCCTGGCTCCCTGGCCTGATGGTGCCCAGATGAGGCCTCATGCCTTCTCATTCCTGGAGGTCACAGCTCACCGTGCCCCATGTCTTCTCCCGCCCTCTACTCAGGGACTCAGCTGGAGGGCGGCTGACGGGAGGGTGGCATGTTCTTGTCTTTGCCAAAGTGGGAAATCTGGTCATTTCTCACTCTGCTTTCATTGTAACCTTTGCAAAGGTTTCTGTCATCTTGAGGATGTGTGGCACACAGTGTACCAATATTTATATAGGCACGTCTTCTGGAAGAATTTTTTAGCATGTGGGCCTCTGGTCCAAAGGATGAGACAACATATGAAAACAATTGTCAGAGACTAAATGAACTAATAAAAGATGTCTGCACTTGCTGAGATGTCTTGGGCTTTCTCTGGTGGTGGCAGGAAGTCTCTGTTTTTGCTGCTGTACACCTGTCTGTTTGTCTGTCTGAGCTGAAGGGAAGCAGCTTCCTGGTGTATCATTATGACATGACACCAAGTGCTTAGAAGGGACTCCTGATAGACTGAGAGAGGTCCCCGATCAGCATCTACCTGTGGCACCAAAGAGAAGCCATGCTAGTCCTCCCTTCCCCAGTGTGGAGCTATGAGGACATGACCTCACCTCCAGTGTGGGCTGTGACATCATCCTCACCTCCAGTATGGGGCTGTGACATCATCCTCACCTCCAATGTGGGGCTGTGACATCATCCTCACCTCCAGTGTGGGCTGTGACATCATTCTCACCTTCAGTGTGGGCTGTGATGTCATCCTCACTTCCAGTGTGGGGCTGTGACATCATCCTCACCTCCAGTGTGGACTGTGACATCATTCTCATCTTCAGTGTGGGCTGTGACGTCATCTCACCTTAGAGACCTTACCATCCAGCAGCCACTGGAAGCTCACTCAGTCTCATTGCTGAGAACAGCCAAGGACCAGGGTTCAAATACAGAGTCCAGCCAGGCATAGTGGTGCACACCTTAATCGCAGCACTTGTGAGGTAGAGGAAGGTAGAATTCTGTTCTCTGTGAGTTCCAGACCCTTAATGGGACTCTGTCTGAGGTAAACACACATAGAAAGAGAGATAGAGAGAGAGGAAGTGGAGACCTGGAGGCTTCTGGTGATGCTACTTAGACCCTAAGGGTTACCATAGTGGGTCTACAAGGAAAATTGAGAACCTCCTGGGTCGCCTGCTAGTTTCTCACTGAAATATTTGCTGACACAGGTTTCTGAGCCGGAACCGACTGTAGTTGTGAACACCCTCTGGGTGCTGGAGACCCATCCCAAGCCAAGAGTCCTGCAAAGGCCCCCTCTCGCTTCACTCTAGGGGATAGGAGGGAGGCTGAGTGGCACCTGTTGGCCTGACTTGCATACCCCTCTCTCCAGGGCCACATTCTCCATGCTCAAAAGCTCCAGGCACTGAGCCCAAGTTGCCTGGGCCAGGCTTTGAGGGCCTGCCCCCCTGTTGCTGCCTCCCATCTGCCTAGTGAGCTGCTTATCAGGTAACTAGAGCCCTCAGTAGCGTCCACGCCTGAAACAGGAAGCCCCGCTAGGCCTGCATGCAAGCCGCCACCACTGAGAAGCAGACTTGAGGATGGAGGAGCAGCGGGCGCTGGTGGCCTCCAAGGACGGGGATGTAGCCACCTTGGAGCGGCTGTTTGAGGCGGGTGCCCTGAGCGCAGGCATCACTGATGAGCTAGGGGCTGGCCTGGTGCATCATGCCGCCCGGGCTGGCCACCTGGACTGTGTGAAGTTCCTGGTGCAGAGGGCCAAGCTGCCAGGCAACCAGCAGGCACACAACGGGGCCACGCCAGTGCATGATGCAGCGGCCACCGGCAACCTGGCAGAGCTGTGCTGGCTGGTCCATGACGGGGGCTGTGGGCTGCAGGTAAGCTGAGTAGGGTGGCTCTGGACCCGCTGTCTGTGAATCTGGCTGGGGCAAGTCCAAAAGGTCTGATCCCTGGAAGGTCCTAAGCTCTGTCTCTGTCTCTCATCTCCACCTCCCAAAAAACAAAACAAAACAAAACAAAAAACAGCACAAATCCTTGAATACCAAGGCTACCCTCATATGCATCCAGAAAAGTCATCTTGGCTTTTCAACCCCTCCCCCAGCAAGGAGCACCTAAGGCCACCAATGTTGGCCTTGCCTGTGTTCAGGACTCCATCTCTGATTAGACCAGATCAATAGAACCTGTCCCCAAAGGGTCATGAAGTAGATTTGTAAAGAGGCACCTTAGGCTCTCAGGACCTTGGAGCCCTGGGGACACAGGCAGACAGCCACCCTAGTGAGAAGACTCTCAAGTCAGGCGATCATCCTGCTAGAACAAGTCTTATCAGAGCTTATCAGTCCTTCCTGCTGCATGCCCTGACCTGGTGCAGTCAAGAGACTTAAGCGTCATCAGCCATGCTGCATTCTTGGGAGCTCAAGAAAGCCGTCAGAGTTGGATGGAGACGAGACACCAGCTCCAACCCTCACATTCCTTTTCACCGGTGACCCCCGAGGGCAGAGGGCAGGCCCTGGCCCATTTCCTGACTCTGTCTGGATTATGGCACCCTGAGGGAATGCCTGGGTCTGCCAGATGCTTGCCACCTTCAGGAGAAATGCCCTGAGGACCATCCTGAGGAGGGATGAGGGGCAGAGGTCTAGAGGCCCCTGTCCTGGAACACCTGTGGGGAGGGTAGGCGTCGGCGTGCTAGTGGAATCCTTTCTGAGCGCGTGCAAAATGTGCGGGGACTCCGATGATCAGAAAGGCAGGCAGTGGGGGTGGGGAGGGATCCCAGCGGCCTAGCCCAGCCCCTTCCTCAGTCAAGCTACTCATTCAGTAGGAGATGGAGGAAGCAAGAAAGACGCCAGCTGCAGACCTTAACAAGGTCTTGCAAAAGACCAGCCTCAGGCAGCTGCTTCTGGCCATGACGGTGTTGCGAAGCCAGGCAGCACTGGGACCCGCATTGTTTCCTGACAGGACCAAGATGCCTCAGGTGTCTCCCCGTTACACCTGGCTGCCAGGTTCGGCCATCCCGCACTGGTGGAGTGGCTGCTACACGAGGGCCATGCGGCCACACTGGAGACCCTGGAGGGGGCCTTGCCTCTGCACCATGCTGCTGTCAGTGGCGACCTGACCTGTGTGAAGCTCCTGACAGCTGCCCACAGCAGGTGAGAGCCTAGTCACTTACCCGTAGTGACTGGCCACAGAGGACAGGCAAAAGAGGCCATGTTGGTGGCCCTTGAGGCGGGCCCTGTGATTCCAGAGCCAGCGGATAAGCAGGGGCGGGAGGCATGGTGGATGCAGGCTCTGCCTGGGGGAAGGGAGGGCCTTTAAACATAGGTGCTGCATTGCACCGTTTTGGGGACCACAAGGATTGCCTTCAGTCGTCCTCCACATCAGGAACACCTTGACCAGACAGACCAGCATCATCAAATCCAAGGCCTTGTGCCCCAGCCTCTAGGGTTGGTGGACGGGGAAAGATAGGGCCAGACCCACGGAGGCAAGCAGCTTCCAAATTTCTCTTCCCTCCTTCCTTGTGTTCTGGTCTGTACAAAGCTCACCTTTCTAGAACAAAGTGAGGCTTTGAAAGGAAAGAGACCCGAACTCTTGCCCCTTGAGCGAATCAGTCAGCTCTCAGCCTCAGTTTCCCCTTCTGCCGGATTGACGTTTGTAATGGCCTCACCATGATGGAGTAGAGGTGCCCCTCTAGGGCGGATCCAAAGTCACTCAGTGAGTTGCAGGGTGTCTATGGAAGCATGTCATACTTCCCTGCCTCCCCTGCCTGTGAGGCACCCCAGCTCAAGGGCCCCAGAGGCGAGGCTGTGGGGTGAGGCCCAGGCACAGTCAGAGCCTTAGAAGATATATGCTTGGGTCAAGAGCAGTTAAGAGCCGAGCCGGACTCCTAAGGGAGACCACCTTCCCCAGCCACAGTGAGCACAGCCCTGGGGCAAAGCACAGGCTCTGCTCAGTGGATACAGAACTGGTTGCTCGGTGACGGTAGCCACAAAGGCACAGAGGCAGAGGGGGCCCTTGGGAGTTATAGGGGTCAGTTCTGTGTCTACAGGGATGGCTGAGAAGGCAGCCAAGGCTGTGACCATCCTCCATCTAAAATGGCTGATAAGAGTAAGCTTGACCCAGGCAAGGGAAGAGGGAAAGAGAGGACACCGGGGAGTTGGGCACAGCCCATTGAGACAGAAGCTGGAAGGAATTAGGGAAACTCAGACCATATGGTCAGGGGTCCGGGATCAAGGACAAGTCTATGCCACCCGAGGACGATGTCAGCTTGGGGTAGGACACTGGCGCTCCCTGCAGCTTGTCACTGGGAACCAAGGATTCGCCCAGGCCCAAGTCCCCCAAATGCTGCCCAGCTGGGCCTCCTTCGGGCAGGTCTGGTGCAGGCCTCATGAGCCTCCGTCCTCACAGTGGTGTGAACCAGCAGACCCGCAGCGGCGCCTCTGCACTCTACCTGGCCTGCCAAGAGGGACACCTGCATCTGGCACAGTTCCTGGTGAAAGACTGCGGGGCCGACGTGCGCCTGCGTGCCCTGGATGGCATGAGTCCACTGCATGCTGCCGCCGCCCGTGGCCACTACTCCCTGGTTGTCTGGCTGGTAAGGGGCCCTGCGGGGGACAGACGGCACGTTCAGGTCCAGACCCTAGAGCCAACGAGGCCTGGAAGGCAGGGCACTGAGGTCACACAAATCACCCAGAGTATGAGGTGGTGCCCACAGGACTACAGCAGACATGGCAGCCCCGGGGCTCTCAGGGCCTTCCTAGGAACTGGGTGCTTCTCTGTAGTTCACTTGGTGTTGGTAATTGTCCAGGTGCCCTGTCACAGATGCCAGCACCTGGCCTGAGCCACTCAACCACAGTCAAGCCCCGTTGCCTCAGAGCTCCGAGCCAGCCCCTCACCTTTCCCAGGAAGGAAAGCCTAAACTCCAGAGTGACTGAAGCTGGGCCAGGGTGGGCCAGGGACTTCTCACCTTTACAACAAAAAACCAGCCACCCCCCCAGAGGACGTAGGCATTTCAAGAGTCCACTGGAGATTCCTTAGTGTTCATGAGTTGAGGAGGTGTCCCCCCACCCACCCTGGAGGAGGGGACAGAGGAGGATGAGCAGCTACGGATGGGTAGGAAGTAGCTTGATGTGCATTGCAGTGGGGAGCAGGACGCAAGGCCATTTCTTAGAAGAGAATGCATTGCACTCTAAGGCAGGAAAGTCCGGCCTCTGGGCCTGGGATGAAGTGGCAAAGACAGAGGGGGCCCCAGGTCGTGGACAAGGGCTCTATGCCAAAATTCGCCTGCATGATAGCAAGACACGCTGGCTGCCCGTAAAGGAGGCGGCATGGGCCACTCTCTTCCTTTACCTCGCCCTTCAACCTCCTCTCAGGCCCTTTGTACATGCTGAGCCTTGAGCCTTTCCAAGATCCCCGGGTGTCCCTGTATTAGTACCTGACCAACATCTGGCTGGTATTAGTACCTGACCAACATCTGGCTGGTATTAGTACCTGACCAACATCTGGCTGGAATGTAGGGGTTGCTTCCACCCACCCATCTGGAGGTTGGGTCCTGTCCGCCAGCTGGATTCCCCGGGCCTGGCCGTTAGTGTGAGGAGGCACCAAAAGAACAAGGTTCCCCCAGCCTTGGTTTGACACCCAACCTCCCACAGGTCCCAGATGGTGTCATTTGCCTTCAGCTTTCCTCTAGTGTGTCACCTGTGCGTTGGCCTCACTACCCCAGCTTCCCTAGGAGAAAGCCTCGGCTCTAGTCTGCCCAACCCCCAATGCCTTTTGTCCTCAAGGCCATGGCCATGGCTTTCTTGTAGATCTAACTCGGTCACCTGAGGTCATGCCCCTCACCTCTGCTGTGTCCCAGTCTTGCGCTGGCTATCCTGCCACCTGGATGTGAGCCAGTGAGATGCCATTGGAGAAGCAGCCATGGTGGTGGCTCACGGCAGGGCACAGGTGATTTATCCCGGGGCCTTTGACAAACACAGTGGGCTGTAGGTCTTGGGACAGCTCAGTGGGAAGGCTCCTCTCCATGCTGTCTTTGTGGAAAATACTGACCCCATCCCCAGCAGCAGAAAGAGCAGAAACATCATAGTCCATAGCTCCCCCTCTAAGGAACCTTCCTGAAGACCCCTCAGAACACAGGCAAAGGCAATCCTAGAAGTTTGCATTTCAGTAGGCAAGCCCACGAGAGAGCAAACATGGCTTCTGGCTGGACAGAGGATCCCAGCTGGGCGCTGTGTGGCGGACCCCGCAGTGCTCTTACAGGGCAGATGAGTCCAGAGACAAAGGCAGGCCTTACTCAAGGCCCCAACCAACAGGACAAGCCCCAGGCAATGTGACCAGCTCTGGGCCAGAGCTATGGGGAAAGGTGCCACAGTACCCAGGCCTTTAACAGCAACCTCTCAGAGGAGCTGAGACCCACAATGGCTGCCCGTGCCAGCGTCCTCTCTACCACTTCTATTGCTGAGTGCCCATGTGGTGTTTTCTCTTGCTGTGGCATTTGGCTTGTGTGCTTCCAAAGTTCAAGTCCTGTGCTCACATAACCTGCCCTGGCCTTGGATGCACATGGGTCACAGGGCACGTGGGATGAGCCAGCTCTGCCTCAAGGCTTCCTGGGAATATCTCACTGCTCACTGAGGATCACAGCTGGGAGTCCCATTTCTGCTCTGAGTAGCCCCACCCCTCCTCCCGAGGCTGGCTACCCAGGCCCCTCCTCAGCTGACAGCTATCTTCCTGGTTCTCTCGCCAGACCACATTCACAGACATCGGCCTGACAGCACGGGACAACGAAGGAGCCACTGCCCTGCACTTTGCAGCTCGGGGTGGCCACACACCTATTCTTGACCGGCTTCTGCTCATGGGCGCTCCCATCGTGAGGGACTCCTGGGGAGGGACTCCCCTGCATGATGCAGCCGAGAATGGACACATGGAGGTATAGTCAATGGAGGCGGAGGGAGGGGGAGCTAGGACTCTGAGCTGGATCTTCATCAGTGAGCATCGAGTCCCTCCCAGACGTCCTATGTCAGCACCCCCCTTCTAAAGGGAATAAAGTGTGTGTGTGGAGGGGGGTGCGGCTGACGGAGCACATGCATGAGATGGCTCAGAAAAATGCCCGTTCCCTGCCCCAGGCTAGGCTTGGTGATGTGTGGCTAAAGGCTGATGTAGAAGGCTGGTCCAGGTGGCCCAGTTGTGAGGAACGAGCCCCCAGAACCCACTTGCTGCAAGGGTTAAAGTGTCACAGGTCAGGAGGTGCCAAGCTCTGAGGGCTGAGGTAGCCACAGAGTCCCTGACAGTAACTGGCCCAGCCCACAGCAGCTACCCAGGGGGCTTTCTGTACCTCCCCTACCTTCCAGGCAAGGGCCCCCTTTTGCCTCACTCTCCCACAATCCCTGCTCACCTCACTCCAGCTTTGTCCTGGGCAGGGTGAGCTTGGAGAACAGAGGCACCTGCCAGAGTCCCTGGGGACCCCCCTGTCCCGTCTCGGTGGAATGACAGGGAGTCACTCCCACCCCACCCTGTGGGAATCTGTTGGGCCTATAGGCAGCTGGTGACAGATGTTCTGAGCTCTGCCCACTGGTTAGCCGGCCCCCAGCTCCTTTGTAGGGAGGTGAGTGGCATTCTCCAACTTAGTGTAACCTCCAGACAACTGCAGAGTGTGCCTGCAGCTCACTCCAACCCTCCCACTCTGGTTTCAA
The DNA here is from genome assembly GCA_030556225.1 of Cricetiscus sungorus. Taxonomy (NCBI): domain Eukaryota; kingdom Metazoa; phylum Chordata; class Mammalia; order Rodentia; family Cricetidae; genus Cricetiscus; species Cricetiscus sungorus. The sequence goes on along the minus strand of JANBXA010000328.1, from coordinate 17,308,006 downwards.
CTGGTCCTGGGGAGGCCTGAGACTCTCTAGGAGTGAGGGGCTGGGTGAGGTCAGCGTGGCAGGGAAGGCCGGGAAGAGGGCAGGGGAGCAAGGCTCACGGGGAAGAACTGAAGGGCATGGTGTGGAGGAGGAAGGCCATTGCAGGCAGCTGTGGGATATGAGGACCGGTGAGGAGGACACTGTGTGGAAGGGTAGCAGGACAAGTGTGCACGAGGCTGCCTCAGGCCAGACTGTTAGCTCTCTCTCCCCAACTAACAGAAAGATCATTTGGAAACCCCGGGGGGGGGGTACCCACTCACCAGTGCCCCGTCCCGTGGAGGTTCAGCCATCTACAGGGTCTGTGCCTTCCTTGTTTTCAGTCATTCTCTCGACAAACACAGAACAGGATGTGTTTACCATTGTCAGTGGTTTCTGTGGGGGTCGTCCCTCTGTGGGCCCTGGAAACTTGGGTCTGGCTTAGGTGGTTACCGTGGTTGGGGTGCTCTCAGGCTCATGCCGGGGACAGGAATGTGGCTCCTCCAGAATGCACACACTTGCACTGGGGAACCTCTTCCCTCCTCCGGGTTCAGGGCTCAAGATGCAGGTGTGAGAACCCGATCTGTGAGCATCTGAGCCAGCTCCCCCCAACGTGCCTCTCCCTCAGTTAGAACTGAGTGGGCATGCGCACATCTGACCCACTTGTGGCCAGACTGGACTTCAGGAATGGCTCCCCAGTACACACTGAGGGAACAGGCATTTTGTTTCATCCCTGCTTTAAAAATGATGCCAATTGCTGGGCCTGATGCTGGAGCTTCACTGGTCTGACCCTTATTTTTGTTGTTTTGCCTTTTGGTTTTGGCACTATGGTTGTTCTCAGTCAAAATACTGAGAAGCAAAGCCGGCATTGCTTTTAAAACTCACTATGAGCCGAGGGTGGCCATGGGCTTCTACTCCTGCTTCTGTCTCCTGAGTGCCGGGACCTTGGGCATGCGCCTGGTTTGTGTGGCACTGGCAATTGGACACAGGGCTTAATGCATGCTAGACAAACACCCCACCAACTGAGCTTCAGCCCCAGCCACAACAGCCTGACTTTCTGACTGTTAAATGTGTCATGATTCTGCACACAGGTAAATCAAACCGTCACCTATAACCTGGGTGTAGTACAGATAATAAAAACCCAGAGACAGATATTGGGGTTCAAGCTGGAGATCAGAAAAGCAAAGCACCCAGCCAGTAGAGAACTCTTACCTCTACCAAGGCTCAGACGGAAGGGGCGATCCACTGAACCTGAGACTGCCCAGCTCCTGTGTCCCCCCCCTTACATTCATCTCTGGTGCTGGGATTAAAGGCCAGGGATCCTAAGTGCTGGGGTCACCTTTATGTGAGCTCTGTTTTTCTTTTAGAACGAGTCACTCTCGTGTAGCACAGGCTGGCCTGGAACTCACAGAGATCCACCTGCCTCTGCCTCCCGAGTGCTAGGACTAAAGGCGTGTGCCACCAACGCCTGGCATAAAAGTGTATTTCACCACTGCCTGGCCTCTATGGCTAACTAGTGTGACTAGCTTTGCACTCTGATCTTCAAGCAAGTGTCATTTGTTAGATCACAAAATATCACCACACTGGGCATGGTGGTACATACCTATAATCCCAGCACCTTAGACACAAGAGAGTCACATGTTTGAGGCCATCCCCATGGGGAGACCCTGTCTCAAAAAGGAAAAACTAAACAAACAAGCCAACAGCAAGAACAAAATCCAAACAACAAAAAAACCTTTCGTGTAATCTTGACACAACTATGAAGTGAGCCCGTGGCAAAGATTGCTATTTAGCTCATCAATTAGTGAGGCATTCCTAGTTCCAGGTGACGCTGTGTGCACAGGTGAGCAATGTTGAGAGCTTTCAAAGCTGAGCGGAGCTGAGCGCTAGTCATCTCCACCCACTCCCCTGCCTTCCTGTGGGCAGAGTCCTGTGCAGGACATCAGAGCTGGAGGTCAGAGTCAGAACACAGCGGGACAGCTGAGGCCTCCTCCCTTTCTCTGCCTTCCTCAGCTGCGTCTGATTCAGCCATCTGGCCCTCCGGGTTTCCAGCGCAGGATTTTTAATTATTTAGAAACGACGTGTACAAGTCGATAGTATCGCACGTAGTGTTTGTGTTAGAATAGTGAGTGAGGTATTAAGAGCTAGGATCAGAAGGCCCAGGGTGTTCTGGGGCTGAGGATTCAGACGGTTGTCCTCGTCGACCCAGAGCTCCCCCTTATCCACAGGGCAGCTGTGGCGCTCCCCAGGTGGATAAGGCTGTGCAGTCCTCATCATGACCTTGGCAGAATTCTTAGCTTCCTCATTCAAATGCCCTTCTGCAGCCTGCAAGCCTGCAGAAGCCGAGGCTCAGTGGCTGGGAGATAGGGCTGGAACCTGGTGCACATGGTGCTCGCAGGAAGGGCTAGTGTGCTCCCTGCTCCCAGGTGGGACATGGGCTCCAGCTGGGGACACAGTGGCTTTGTCAGCTTTTCACACGGAGGGTGGAGACCAGTGTGAGAAGCTGGGAGGGTGAGAGAAAGCAGGGTGCGAGGGACCTGGGGAGGGCCATCTTCAACAGTACTGTTTCTTCAGCTCTTAGAACCCCACAGGCTTTCTCTTTTTAAATAAAACAATCCCATAAATCTACGTCTTCTCCCCGCCCCTTGGAGATCAAGCGCCCATGCGGAATGACTGTCCAGAAGTCTGGTGTGTCTTTTTGTGTATTCGCCTCCAAATCTCTCGGCAGCGAGAGATATCACTGCCAGAAATAACCTGGTAGCTGGGAGCCAGCTACGGTGTGCTGTGGTGAGATCCACATCTGCAATCCTAGGACTTGGGAGGTGGAAGCAGGAAGATCAGGAGTTCAAAGCCAGACTTAGCTACTTAACATTGCAGTCAGCCAGGAGACCCTGTCTGGGGGAAGAAAACAAACAAACCAAAAACTTTGTGATTTCTAACCTTTCTTGTTTTGCTAGCTTTAAAATAATCATCGGTTGCTTCCTCATTCTTGTCCATTGGAAGGCCAGGAGCCTGTGTCTTAAGTTGTCCTCTGCCCCTCTCTTGTACTTTCTGCATCCTATCTCCTGTGAGGGGACAGCAGGCAGGTGGGCCTTTATTTATCCCGCCTGGGATTTGCTGGGACTCCTGGATTTGTGTTCTGACATTTGCCGTCTGTTCATAAGATCGTCAGCCATGATTGCTCAGACAGCACCTCCGTCCCACCCTGTCTCTCCTCTACTGGGGCTCATATTACACGCATGTTGGACGTTGCTGTCCTGCGTCACCTTCCAATCAGAGTCTGCATAGCCTATAAGAAGGAAAAGTTAGCTCGGCTCACAGTTTCAGAGTTTTCAGTTCCTGATCATTCTGTCTGGTTGCTGTGGGCCTCGGGCCACACAACATCATGACGGGAATGATGGCATGGGGCTCAGCTCTGTGTGGCTCGCCACTGTGAGAGGGACAGAGGGAGTGACAATGTTGCATACCTAAATGTCTTGATGACGGTGCAGATCAGCTAGGTTTTCTGTTTCCCCTCTTCTTGCATGCCACATGTATTCTGCTACCCCTGCAGTTGCTTTTTCCCTGGGATGTGAGGAGCTTCCTCGTGGTTTCCATCCATCGCCCCTCGGGGTTAGTCTTCCCATCACCCCCCTCTTCCCCCACGTGCCTCCCTGCTGGTCTTTCTCCTCTCAGGGTTCCAATGCTCTTCTTTGATGTTCTCATCCCACCCAGCTTCTGCTTATGTGGGCCTCCTGGCTCCTTCTAGCTGCCAGGCTCCTACTTGGGTCTGTGTATACGAGAACATGCGGCCTTTGTCTTTCTGGGCCTTGGTGAGCTCATTTAGTATCATTTTTCCATGGGTGTTCTCTGTCTAGTTATTCAGCCTCTGTTCTTAGTTGCTTTCATCTCTTTATGTCCTGTCTGCCATCTTCAGTCTTCTGTTGTATGTTTTGTTTGTTTGTTTTGCTTTCTGTTTTTTGTTTGTTTTTTTTTAATTTTGAGACAAGGTCTCATGTATCCCAGGCTGGCCTTGCACTTACTTACTATGTAGCTGAGGATGACCTTGAACCTCTGATCTCCCTGCCTCCCCCTCCATACGCTGTCGATGCAGGGGTGCACCACCACACGGGTTTATGATGTGCTAGGGATGGAACCTAGGACTTTGCGCATGCCAGGCAAGTGCTCTGCCAACCGAGCCGCACCGCAAGCCCCACATCACTTTTGTTGTCTATAATACCACGTCTAAATTTTCCCACTCCGGCTTTATTTCTATGAAAGTCATGATGGTGGTGGTTTCCCTGAATCCATTTGTTGGAGTCGATCATTTCTCGTATTTCCCTGAATCCACTCTGTGCTGGGCATTATCATGGGGGGATGTAATAGGTGTAATTGGAATGATGTCTTGTCACCTCTACCAGGCAAGAGTGAGAGCTACAAGCCTGGGTCCATTTTAATCTTTATTCCATGCTAGAGGTTCCCGGCCACCTTGAAGCATGAGGCAGTCAGCTGGACCATAGGTGCCAGTAACCTACATGATTGGTTGTCAATCAGTGCCCTTCATGCAGCGTCTGGATTCCTGGGTCCCTACTTTGTTTGTTTGTTTGTTTGTTTGTTTGTTTGTTTGTTTGTTTGGAGATAGAGTTTGTTACGAGTAGGTTTTTCCCGCCGCTGCCACACCTGCCCCCAATAATACACACTGAAACTCTGTATTTGATATACTGTTGGCCAGTTACTATCATTTCTTATCGGCTAGCTCTGTCTTAATGATTAACCCATTTCTACTTATCCAAGTATTTCCACGTGGTCATCTTATTGGAGCACTGTGGGCCGGCAAGCTGGCGGCCGGCATCTTGCTTCCTCTAGGCTCTACATGCTGACTCCTTCTTACTACTTCCTCTTTCTCCTTGTCTCCTAGTCCCACCTATCTTGCTTTCCTATTGTCCAACAGTGCTTTATTCATTAACCAGTATGAGAAACATATTTACAGAATAACATCTCCCATCAAGGGTTTCTCTGTGTAACAGCCCTATTTGTCCCTATTAGCACTGTAGACCAGGCTGGCCTTGAACTCACAGAGATCCACCTGCCTCTTCCTCACAAGTGCTGGGATTACAGGCCTAAAGGCACACACCTCCATTGCCCTGCTGGTCCTTAGTCCTTTGGCCACTAGGAGAGCAGTCCTGTTTGTCAGCACCTTTGTTGGGTAGGGTGGATCTGAGTCTTAGCCCCTTCTCAGTCCTCCCTCTCCTCCTAGGCTTGGCCTCACCCACCCCACCCCCCACTTCTTTATCCTCTTTGATGTTTAGGAAGGCGTAGTGTTGTGAGTTGTCCCTTGCTCCTCCCTGCCCTGGAGTGGACCCGTGCGCTCGCCTGGTGCTCATCTGCTCCTGCTGTGGCCTCCTCAGATGTCCAGGCTTGCACCTTGGCCGTCTATCACCAGTCACCTTCCACTCACAAGTGCCAGCCCAGGCCCAGGGCATCCTGTCCTCCACCGTTGCTGCCATCCAGCCCAGGCTGTACTTTCTCTGTCCAGCACTACCTGGGGACAGGCCTGGTACTCTGTCACCTTCTTCTACATTGTCTCTGCTCTGCTGATCCTATGCCCCCCCTTCCAGGGCACCCCAGCCTCCTCTACTACCCCGGAATCTCTCACAGCTTGGCCAGCTTCTATAGCCTGTGCCTATGCCTCAGCTCAGCCTTGCTTCAGCCGTGAGCTCAGGAGAAGCCGGCTCACGGACCCGAGAGAGATGCCTCGTTCTCCTCTGGAAGGAGTCTATGAGGAAAAGGACAGTCACTGGCAGGATACTGAGTGACCAAGTCTGCAGCCAGGGAAGTGGCCTGAATGTTCCCATTGGTACCCAGCGAGCCATGTGTGCCATGGAATACCCCATTCTCCACAGTGCTGCCAGACCCTGCTCTCCCACCGCGTGGACCCCTTCCTGCGGGATGAAGATGGCTATACAGCAATGGACCTGGCAGACTATCACGGACACCAGGATTGTGCCCAGTACCTGCGGGAAATGTCTCAGCCGGTAAAGCCTCGGGGGTCCTGTCTATGCTGGAGGACTGGGGAGGAGGGCTTGGCAGCTGGCTACAATGCTTATTTAACATAGCTCTCTCACCTCAAGTGCTTGCCAGGGACAAGGGCCTTGAAAGAACCCATCCAGTGAGTGACTCAGTAAGCTAGAGGTAGCAGAAGCCAGGCTGCAACATTGGCCAGGGCAGGAACCGTCATGCATGGGAAGGTCCTGTGACGGGGATTAGTCTGTGATGGGGGCTGAGGCAGGATTAGACAAGCCATGCCTAGTGTCTATACCTTGGAGATGTTAACTTCACACTGAGCATGCTCAGGGGTGGAAGCAAGCCCCTGGCGTGGCTGAGGTAACCCTCACGCAGCCCATCGTGCTCCAGAGGTAGCGGGGTCACTCTACTCTGTGTGTGTCTCTCCACGTCCCCACCTCTAGGAGCCATGGACCTTCACTATTCCGACTGGTCCCTGTTCCCCGCACAGAACAGAACCCAGTAATTTTCTGATTGAGCAGATGAGGCATTCACGGGGGAGTGGATTGGTGTGAGCAGATGGCCTGAGGGAGAAGAGAGGGGTGGGGCAGGTTGGAGGGTGTCCCTTGTGGGTGTGGTTCGGTGACTTGGATCCAACTCTTCCCAGTGCATTCTCTGCCTCAATCCCCCCCTCCCCATCCAGCCCAGGGCAGTGACCATGAGTTCCATCAGTTCTCGAAGTGTGACCCCTTCAGGAAGGTGACCTGTCCCACCCATGTTCAGGTGGGGGCACTGAGGCCCAGGACGTAAGGCCCCCCTGGGGCTCACTGAGGGGATTCCACATTTCTCCTCCCGTGGGGATGTCCCCTCGGAATGTCAGGAACCTAATGAAGCAGAACTCACCTTGGCCCTTTGGCCTGTGCTAGGTTCCTCACAGGAGCACAGCCAAATTTCACCGCAGCAAGCCTGACCCAATTCCAGTGGGTCACACGGACTCAGGTGGGCTCCTCCTGGGGTGGAATCCCAAAACCTGGGATTCAGCTGTTTGGGAAAAGGGCCAGTGACTAAACACTAGGCTGTGGCTGTCAATGCAGGGTCCCTGCCCTGGTTGGGGCTGATTTCTGGGAAATGAGCAGGGCTACACATGTCTGGGCCCAGGGATGGATGCCCCAGCCATTGGGGATCTTCCCTGTCCTGGGTAGCAGCTGAGATCAGGGGGTGGGAAGGCTAGCTGCTCCTGTGTCCCCATAGCAAGGGCACCTACTTCCACGGACCAGGTCCCATCTAGCTTCCAAAAGTCCCTGACTAGCCCCTACCACAGGCATGATGTGAATTCCAAGGCCAGAACTCTGTTCCATCTCTATAGCCTGGCTTGGCCAGCCCCTCCTGGACCTTATTCCACCTCAGGAAGAGGGTCTCTGCATAGTCCCTTGTTCTCCCTAGGCTGAGGGTAACAAGCCCATCTTGCCTTCCTGGGGTTGATCTGGTTCTAACTGGGTCTGTGAGGTTATATAGGACCCAAGGCAACACGACACCATCTTGCCTGGGGACTATGGTACCTGAGTCTGCATGGAATCTCCAGAGGCCGAATATGGTCCATCCACTTCCTGTGCTCCAATATCTTCCTCTTTGCTCACATGCAACACCTACCCAGGCCCTGGAAGCCTGACCCTTGACCTTGTGGGAACCATTCAGAACTTCATAGTTAGGGTCAGAGCTTGGTCACATGGTGTCTTCTGGAAACAGCTAGGGAAGCCTGCCTCTGCTACCACTAGAGTTGTTCTGTAGGCCTCGTGTCAGCTGCAGGCCGGCAGCAGGGGGAGCACACCTGATACAATATTGATGGAAATGCAATATGCAGAGGTCGTCTGCACTGTCTCTCTCCCGTGTGGGCCTGAGGAGATGGTGAAATCCATTATTCCCCGGACACCACTGTCCTGAGCTGCTCTCGGGGGATCTGTGGGCCCAGGAGAATGCTAGGCTGTCAGTATCCTAGCTGCCTCTGAGGGGTGCGCCTTCATTGACCACTTCACATCAGGGCTCTGTGGGTCCTGGGCACCCTCTGCTGAGCCTGCACGGAGCACTGGGGAAATTCAGGCCTTGCTTCTCCCTGGACCTCAGTGCCCCTCTGCACAGCGAAAGGTGGGGCAGAGACCGTATGGCTGTTGAGGGTAGCCTGCTGCCCACCCATCTCTCAGATGGTTGGGAGCCTGACTCCCTGGTGCAGAAGTCTGAAGGTATGCGCCATGTGCCACTGCAAACAATATGTGCAGCCCTCCAAGCCCAGGGAATGTTGCCCTCATCCTTTGTGGTCTAGGTTGCCCTGCTCGCCTATCTTCTACTCACTCCCACCAGCATGGTCCTCTTGGGCACATGGCACCAGACCTGACTTCCTCATTCTTAAAAAAGGTCTGAAGACTTTGTCTGGGGGCAGAAGCAATGTTCCTCTCTTGCTCGGTCGTGATGACCTCAGATCGGTCCCCCCCTTCTCACTGCACAGGCCCCAGAGCCCTTCATAGACATTCGGGAAAGCTGGGACTAGGGAGGGCTGGGGATGTCCCAAGATGGCAGAGAGGACGTGGCTGCCCACAGCAATGGAATCTCAGCTGTGGTGAATGGTGTCCAGCTCTGTCTGAGGTCATGATTTTCTCAGCCCGTGTGGCATTACAGGCCTGTAACCCAGCTCGACACAGCTGCCCTCCATGATTAATGCATGGCAGACTCCGTAATGCTCAAATCTCACCAAAAAACAAGGAGAGAGGTGTCAGACAGTGAAGCCAGAGGGACTGCTACCCTCTGAACAGCTGTCTAGGGCTGATATGCCCAGCCATTCGGACTAAAGGATGGAGCCTGGCGCCTACCCCCTGCTCCTACACTAAGGATTTCCTCTGGGTCCACAGACAAGACTGAGAGGACCCCGCTGCCTGGAAGGCACTGTAGTTAGGCTCCCTCCTGCCCAGGTTCAGAGGTGTCAGCACCAGTGCCTCCTGTATATGTCCAGTCAGATAATGTTCCCCGCGATGCCTCACCTTCAAAGCCCATCTGCAGCCATGCTCTGCAGTGCTGAGGAGGGCCCAGTGCCCTGTGAGCCCAAGGTCCTAAAGTTCTCAAGCTGAAGTCCATTCTCCCAGCCCAGGCCAACATCCCACCTGCACTGTCCTCCTACCCTGAGAAGGCTGCTGCCCCACCCTGCTAAGCCCCACCCAAATCTTTCCTGGGTGGGCTGGGCAAGGACACTTCTTGCCCATTCTCTTGACCGTAGATTGAAAGGCAGTGAGGGGAGCTGAAGCTCCCAGGTGGGGTTCCCTTGCCCCCAGATCCTACCCCAGTTGATAAGGTCCCGATGACTGTGATGTCCTCAGAGGGCTTGTGTTTCAGCCAAGGAACCCTGAGCCTGAGTGCCCCACATCAGAGCAAGCAACATTCAGTTGTCCCTGTCCTATGGGGTCACCCACTAAGAGCCCTCAAGGCTCAAGCTCGGCCTCTGTAGAGAGATCGTCAGGCCCAGCAGCTGTCCCCAGAGCTTCTGCTGTCCCTCCCTCAACTGAGTGCTCCAGCTGTGAGCCCTTGGAAAGCCCCTGTTCTCTCACTAGGTACTGTGAGGGGCACTGCAAGTAGGCTCCCTCTGGGTTACCTCAGGTCCTCCATCTCCCAGGGGTCCACCCCTAGACCTCTACTGTGGAGCATAAAGCTCTGTGGTAAGGGATCCCACACCAGGCCCCAGCCTGCTGGCCACCTGACACCTGAGCCTTCAAATATTAATGTGACACCTCCTACCCTGGGGGGTACAGCTTCGACAGCCCCCGACAGCCAGGACTGGGACATCCACGGCTCCCTGTGCTCGGCTGCCCAGCATTTGCTTCTGAGGACCTCCCGGGCTGAAAGAGACAGATGCTCCTGCTCTGCAGCCCCACGTGTGGGCTCCTGGGCTTTGCAGAGCCCCAGGATGAATGAGGTGCACAAGAGGGCATATGGGGATTCGTACTGCTTTCATTTCCCTACGACCTGGTGAGCTGAGGGTCTTGGGTAGGGTGGGACCGAAGGGCAGGACAGATCCACCTTGGCCATGGATGAGAAGTGGCGCAAAGAGGTCAAGAATTTGCCTGGGCAGTGCAGGCTACCACATCGCCGGGTGCAAGCAGAAGGCCGCTGCTGCAGATGTGGGTAAAATCTGAAGGCAGGCACAGTTCTTGACACAGACCTGGCTGAGGGCAATGCGTTCTGAATCAGGACTAGTTCAAGCCAGAGCCCCGTCCTGCTCATGGGGGGAGGTCTCACAGCACCATCTTAAGGGCCTGACCGTTATGTTGGCTTCCTCTGTCCCCTGGAAGGAAGTGCTTGGGCTTAGGAGTTACTGTGGGGTGGATGGCCAGAGGGAATGTTACGTGTGGTATGTGTGTGCCGTGTGCCCTGTTAGCAGGAGCTGGACAATAGTGCGACAGAAGGGTGTTGATGTAATGCTGGCCCACAGAGTTTGTGTGCCCATCATCCTAGAGGCAAGGTCAAGAATCCTTCCGCACCAGCTCTCAGTCAAAAGACGCCGAGCCAAGCTTGGCGGGCTTGGGAGGGCGTGGGGGGGGTGGACCAGCACTTTTCAGGCTTCACATCACTTCTCCCTAGCCAGAGCCAGTAGGAACAAGAATCCCCCAGCTTCTCTGGGCCAGGTGCCGCAGCTGAGACTGAGCAGGGCTGTGCTGGGGAGCATTCATGTCATTCATGTCAATGGCTCATCCAGTGGTCGGGACCTGAGGACAGTAGAGGTGGCCAAGGACAATTGACTACCCAACCTAAGCATGGAGGGCTGTCTCTCCAGTCTTTGGTGGTACTGTTTTGGTATGGCTTGGTTACTGAATGTAGGTCCTGGCTTGCACCTCTGCCTGAGATACATGGTCCTAGCCACTCCACCACTGAGGGACTGAGAAGATTTTCAAGTATCCCATCTTGCCTATCTGCCCAACCAGCACGTCTGTCCTCTTCCGGGTCTGGGCAAGCCAACAAGTGGTTCAGTAGTTTGGGGAAGGTTGGGTATCTTGACTCTCTAAGGCCAGGCTCCCTGAGACAGCCTGGACACTACCTAGGGGTCTTGCTCAGGCTTCCTAGGAGCTATGTGGCCTGAGCACAAGCACTGACATCATCACATGAAAAGGGGCTGCTGGGCTTTCAGGGACCTGCCGCTGCCCTCCACTCCCTAACCAGTTCCTATGGAATCTCCTACCCCACGTTATCCTCGGGTCCATGCAAAGGAGGGAATCTTGAGTCTTAGGATATGTCTCCGGGAGACACATGTACCTGCATGTGTACATATTCCCATCTGGGTGGGGCTGGGAGGGGAGCATGACTAACCCAGCCTCTAAGCCCTGGAGTAAGGCTCTCAGGAGACCCTGAGCTGGAAATGGGAGGGTGCAGACTGTTAGAAAACCCAGCCACCCAGCATGGTGGGCAGGGAGACACAAGAGGGTCAGGGTCCCGGGCCTCATTCTTGAATACTGCTCTTCAGGCCGCCTCTGAGCTGCACTCGGGACAGACCCAAGTCCAGACTCACCTGAGTTTGCACTGACCAGGTCTGTCCACCCCCAGGTGCCACCAGTCCTGATGACACCTCCACCCCCGCCATTTCCACCTCCTCCGCTGCTGACTGAAAGGCTCTCCATGGAAGATGGGGGAAGAGCAGACTCGGGACTCAGGAGTCCCCCGTGTGAGTGCTGGGCCTCAGAAGAACTTGTCTGGGCAAGGTGTCGGGGGGCACCAGGGCCTTCTTGGAGGAGCTGGGCTCGGGCTGCTCAGCACATAGGATCACCCCGTCCTAGAACTCCTTCTCCCAAGCTTCCTTTGAAGTCTCCAAGGTTGACGTTTTCTATCTTGGGTACCATTATCACAGTGACCTGAGCAGCAGGTGGTCTTGGTGGGACCCAGGCCAGAGACCTCAGCAGGCCAGTGAGCATTCTTGGGCATCAGGACATGGGAAGGGCCTGCCAAGTGCAGGTCAGCACCCTTAGAGGACTGTGACCAACCCTTATCAAAATGATGGGATGGTATGAAAATATCAGCAGGTGCCACAGCAGTGAGGTTCTGTTTTAATCGGCAGTCAGGATAAAGCCACATGCTCACATGTAGGAATTTGTGTCTGCCTGTGTGGACTGTGTCTGTGTTCTCTATGTGTCTGTGTCTGAGTGCATGTCTCTACATGAGTGTGCATGCATGCCGCTCAGTATGCCTGTGTGTGCACTTGTGTGTCTGCACATGAGCGTCCAAGCATATTTGTCAGCATGTGTGTGCCAATCTGTGTGTGAGATCATGCCTGTGTCTCTTGTCTGTGTGTGTCTACCTGTGTATATGAGCATGCACGTGCCTGCGTGTATCTACCTATGTTTATGTCTGTGTGTTTGTCTACCTAGGTGAATGATTCTGTGTGCCTGTCTGGGTGTGACACAGAGGTTTCTCGCTCAGGGTCATGACACAGTGTGTATAGAGTGCATAGGGTAGTAAAAGGACAGGGTTGGGGGTCTGACAGGGTTGGTCTAGGTCCTGGGCCTTCAGATCTTGTGGGCTTCTAGCTCTGCCCAGGCTGCAGAGAAGTTGGGAGGGGCTATGGTAGACAGAATTAGGTGGCATTCAGGCTCTCCCAGAGGCCAGGTTGGGGCAGACCTTCTTAAGGCCTCTCTGAGGCAGTACTGCAGGGCCTTAGGCTCCAAGCCTGGTGTTCTTGGAAGAGCAGGGCTGTCTTGGGTCCAGGAGCTCCAGACTTGGAATTTGTTCTCCTGTACTCTTGCCTTTCTGAAGCCCCTCTGACTCCCGTTGTCTTCAGCAGCTGTAACTCTCAGCCCCGCCTGGCCTGCCCAGACTGTCCCAAGGGAGCCAATGGCCTGTGCAGCCCCTCTGAAGGTCGCCACCAGTCTCCCAGCCGTCCTTAAGGTGAGTGTCTCCTCATCTCTCCACCTCAAGGCTAATGCACTCTCATGATTTCTCAGCCCATCTCTGAACACACCCATTTTGGGGAGATGGGAATCTCAGGCAGTGGCAGCCAGGCCCCGTTACAGGAAACACAGAGCCATTCTCTGTCATCCCAGAGTCCTGACCTCTGGACTCGGTTGGAAGCTACTGTGGCAAAAGGCAACCAGACACATGTAGGAAGGTTCTGGAGCCTGCTCCTCTGGAGGGTCCTCCCTGTCCACCCCTACTTTTCCAGCCCTGCCGCTCCCTGGGTCTCAGAAGACTGAAAATTGCCAAGTGGTGCTGGTCCTCTCAGAGCACACAGCTCCACAGAGGCTCTGAGAAGTCTCGCGCTACAGAACTGGTGGCCAGGCTTTGTCAGCACAGGTTTTTGTTGTTTGTTTTTTAAGCACAGTTGTTTTTACCCTTCCATATGGCTTACCTTAGGTAACTTCATCTAGGCCATGCAAGATCATACCTGCCACCCGCCGTCACTCCAGGGAGAGAGGGGGAGCCACATCCTCACCCACAGAGCCTCACCTTTATTAGTCAGGGGCCCAGGAAGCTCACTGTGCTAAAGATTAGGTCCCCTCTGGACATGTGACCTGCCTGTCTCTATAGGGGCCTGAGATGGAAGCTCGGGACTCCCATGATGGCTTGGCCACTCTGCAGCTGGATGGGTTGCCTTCAGGAGACCTTGACGTGCTGGTACCCACACAGGACGAGCATGGCCGACCCATCCCTGAGTGGAAGCGGCAGGTGATGGTTCGAAAGCTGCAGGCACGCCTGGGTGCAGACAATCTTCCAGAAGATCAGGTGCTGCGGGGAGGGAAAAGGGGAGGAGCCAGAGGAGGAGAACCAGGCCAGAGGGAGGGCAGAGCCTTAAGGAAGAGGGGGGCAAGGCTCCAGAAAGAGGGTGGGGTTCACCAGAGGGAAGTGGGGGGTTGCGCTGGAGAAGGGAGGTAGGGTGGTGGATAGAGTAGAGTGGGGTACAGGTATGGTGTGGAACAGGAGACTTGGAGGTGAGAGAGTGGGGTGAGGAGGTAGGGATGATGGCCACTAAATTCCAACCAGGAGCGGAAGCTGCCAGTGGAAGGCTGGGATTCTTCAGCTGGACCTGGAATCCAAACAGATGTCTTCTCCTGATACCACATGGTCCCAGCTTCCTCTTTGCCATACTGTGGTTCAAAACTGGATCATAGGGCTCCAAACAAGGCATTTATGGCTTCAGAGGGGTAGTCCGCATGGGTTCTGTCGCCTATTAGACCGGGCCAGCCCTACCTTCCTGGTGCTAAGGTTGTTGCAGAGGCACCAATGGGGAGCAACAGTTCAGTGAGGGTTGGGTGGGGACAGACCCATGGGGAAGGGCAAAGCAGTGTGAAGTGTGGGGGCGGGGGCTGGAGGGCATGCTCAAGAGAGGCCACTCTCCGGGCAGTTCGGTTGACCCTGAACTCCAGCTAGCAGGAAATGAGGGGGAGCCCGTGGAAGTTTGGGTCTAGGGTTTTCTGCATTCTAAGCAGAGGGGACAGGGAGCGCAAAGGTCCTGAGGTGTGGTGGACAGGCACCAGGGCTGAACTACAGACACTGGACTGCAGGAGTGGAGTGATGGGTGGTGAGGAGATTGCAGCTGTCTAGAAGGCATCCGCCAGTGAGCAGAGAAGAGGGGCAGTGATTTGGCCTGGGCTTTCATAGGGTTCTAGACACTGACTAGCCGAGCAGAACTGGAATCTTGCCCTAAAGGCGTGCGGAGTGTACTGTGCGCAGGTTTAGAGCTGAACTGTCCACACAGCTCAGACCTTGGGGCAGCAGTTTTAAAGCCAGTCCAGGTAGGAATGCTCCTTGCATCAACCACAACTCTTCCAGTCATAGGCGCTAAGGATTCCTGCCTGCTGCAGCCTGTCTCCGACAAATGTGTCTACCTCCTCCCCCATCTTCAGGAATTGGACGCACAGTGCAGCAGTGGCGGGAAGGGCTGCAGCCAGGAAATCTAATCTTAGAGTCCAAGAGTGGGCTCAAGGTTCTGCTAGGTTCTGGGATATGAAGAACGGTTGCTAAGGGATTCGGAGTGATACCTGGCACAAGGCAGAGGCCTATGTGCTGGCCCCTTGCAAATTATATACCGCTTAGAACATTGGTGTCCGTCCCAAGGCTCGTGAGGAGACAGGCAGGGCCGCTCAGGGTTAAGGGGGGGGGCTGGGCATCTTGACAGCCAGTACCAAGAGGTGTTAGGGGGCTATGGGGAGCAGCCCGTTCTCTATCTGCTCTGGGGTAAGCTTTCCCCCATTCTGGACCTTGCTGGCCAGACACTGGCCTCACTTTGTAAAGCCGGGGAGCATCAGCTGGTGTTCAAGGGTTGGGCCGTGGGGACCAGGCAGAGCACTAATGAATATGCGCTGTGATGACTTCTTACCCAGCTTTCCTATGCCCAGGACCAGAGTCAGAGCCGAAATTCGGGCCCCACCCCCACAGAACAGGCAACTTGGAGGTATTCGCAGACACACCAGGCCATCCTGGGCCCCTTTGGGGAGCTGCTGACAGAGGACGACCTGGTCTACCTGGAGAAGCAGATCAATGACCTGCAGCTCCGGCGCCGCTGCCAGGAGTATGAGAGCGAGTTGGGACGGTTGGCAGCCCAGCTGCAGGCCCTCCTGCCCGAGCCCCTGGTCAGCATCACTGTCAACAGCCACTTCCTACCCCGGGCTCCAGGCCTGGAAGACGAGGAAGCCCAGGTCCTGGTACCAGAACTCGAAGCCTCAGCGGAGCCTGGGAAGGCCGAGCCCAGCGGGCAGCCGCTGCCCTTCTGGTGCAGCCACATCGGTCGCCTGGTGCGCAGCATGTCCCTGCTGCTGAAAGGCATGAACGGGCTAGCGCAGGGAGAGGAGAAGCCACCCACCCGGGGCCCCCAGGACCCGGGCAAGGAGACCATGATCGCCCCACCTCGAAGCGAGGCTCAACGTGAGATCCAGGAGTGCGGGGTGTCGGTGAGCATGCTGCGGGGGAACTTCGAGTCTGCCCCGGATCTGCCCTGCACCTCAAACTCGGGTTCCTGTGAGATGGGGGCTGGGCGAGGCCAGTGTCTGCGAAGCTGCTGGTCGGCGCCGCCACAGCCTCAAGGCGACCCGATGGGTGGTGAGCCGCGGCCGGGCGACACGGAAGAGGCCAGCGACTCCGGCATCAGCTGCGAGGAGGCCCCGTCAGAGGCTGGCGCGGGGTCTGGCCTGGACCTGGCCAGCCTGCGCAAGGAGCGCATCGTCATGCTGTTCCTCGGCCACTGGAAGAAGTCCGCCTACACGCCCGCGCTCAGGACCGCCGCCTGCAGGACCTTGGAGGCCCAGCGTGCGCGATCCAGTGGGAACGAGGCCACCGGTAGACCCCGGCCACCCTCCCCAACGCCCGGCGATGGTCCCCGGCTTGGCCACCTGTGGCAGCAACGTGGCATCATCACCCACCTGCTGGGCACCTGGAAGGCCATCATGGCACACGTGCCGGCCCGGCAGCTGCGGAGGCTGAGCCGCAGGGCGCGCGGGCCTCTGTCCCCAGAGCAGTTCTTGCCGCACGTGGACGGGGCGCCGGTACCCTACAACAGCCTCTCGCTGGACCTCTTCATGCTCGGCTACTTCCAGCTCCTGGAATGCGACCTGCCGGCAGAGGAGCGCAAGATGCGCCACCTGCTGTGCTTCGAGGTCTTTGAGAATCTGGGTGCGCACGGCTGGGAGGCGGTGCGCGCCTTCCACAAGGCGGTGACCGACGAGGTGGCCGCAGGCCGCCGTGCCTGGACAGACGGCTTTGAGGACATCAAAGCCCGCTTCTTTGGCTCCAGCCAGGGTCTAGCCTGGGACATGGAGCCTGGCCGCAAGCTGGGTCTGACACCACTAGGGTCCTTGCCCCACGCTGCATTCTCGGGCAGCGGCCCCAAACCTGTCTCCCCTAGGCTGGAGTCTGATTCCCAGCGGGGCAGCTTCAACAGCGGGGACATCTGTGGCTACATTGACCGCAGCTTTGCCTTCTGGAAGGAAAAAGAAGCTGAAATGTTTAACTTTGGAGAATGACAGTTCTGGTGAATGGGACTCTGGGGATGGGGGTGGGAGATGGGTTTTCTCTTTTTCATTCTCTGCGCTCCCTGGGGGTCAGGTGAAGTAGGCATGGTGTTGGCTGACTCCAGTCTGTCTTCACGAGGTCAGTGGTCCCTTGAGCCATGGGTGTCCATCTCTCCTGAGCAGTGACTTGGGGTCAAAATACCTGTCATTTGTGAGCACTGGCTTCAGGCCCTCAGGTGGCCATGTGGGTACGATGGCCCTGCAACCAAAGAGCTGGCATCCCAGCACCAGGGTCCCCTTCCTGCCTGTCTTGTTTCCAGCAGTCACCTGGATGCCCCACTCCTGTTTCCATGGTGCAGCCACAGCAACAGCCTTTATATGCCTCCCTGTGGGCCTCAGCACTGGGCTTGACTACCTCTTCTTGTTTGTTTGTTTTGTTTTGTTTTGTGGCAATCTCCTATCTGTAAAACCAGAGGGAAGCTGTGTCTAGAGTGAACAGTCTCCCTGGCAGGAGGGAGGATGAGGGCAGGAGACCCCAAAGCCCCAAGGCAGATAAGAGCCCTTGTCCCACTCTCCTGCTGGTCAGCCACAGCCCACATGCAAGCAACAGCTCTCCTCTGGTATTGCCTAATTCCCTGAGGCAAGGCTCCCTGTTAGGCCTTTGTCTTTCAACTGCCCAGCCCCTCCCAGATCCTCAACAGGAGGCAGCGACAGAGCCACAGGTGTCCCTAAGAGTAGGGACACCAAGAAAATTCACCAAGAGGTGAGGAGTTCTCTGAGCACAGAGGTTGGCATCCTCTGAAGGTAAACTGAGCTTCTGAACCTGGGAATAGCATACAGCAAGGGTGGGACATATTAGGGGTGCTCATGTGGGCATTTGGGTGTCACCCACATAATCTTCTTTCCTACTTAGGTACAAAGAGAGTAGCCAAACATCCCTGGGGATTCCAGGAGAGCCACAGCAGCCAGGCACTAGCAAGGGAGCCTTCAGAAGGCTGGCTGTTAGAATGGCTCATCTTCAACTTCTGGTGGCATGCAGGATGAGCCACACCACCCAGATTGTGAGGCCCAGGAGAACTAGCCTGTTACCCATGGGGATTCTGGGATAGGAGCTTTGTAAGGAGACTCCAATAGACAAAGGCATGCACATTGGGGACAGGCCATTTTGAAGAGTCTCCTACAGTGTCTCCACATCACCACTGGAGGGAGCCCTAACCTTGGGGCTCTTGGATGACAACAAGCTGTTGGCTGGAGCAGAACCTGCTCAGACTGGAAACTAGGCAAAGATCCCATGAAAAGGGACCTCCAGGGAGATAGAATTGGTGGAAAGGGACCTCCAGGGAGATAGAATTGGTGTAAATAATGAATGTCGGTGCTGGATATGCCACAGGGGCCATTAGCATAGGTCCTGGCTACAAGTCGCAACCAGCCCTGGCCCACCCTGGGACCTGCTTTGGGGTGACGGGAAAGCCCTTGGCTTCCTCTGCTTCTAGAGCCACACCAGGAGCTGAAGCTGGATGTGTGTTTGCTAAATAAAGTTCCTGTTCCTAGCTGGTGCACACTTGCTTACCACTCCAGCCCCTGGGAAAGCTGCCTGTGTCCACAGAGGCTGGCCACTGAGTGGACGCACAGACCCCAGCTCACTCAGAGCAGCTGCAGCATCAGGGCAAACTATCAACTTCAAGATGACCCATACTTCTCCCTGCATCATGGGATCAGGGATGTGGTGCTGATGCTGGCTTGTCCATCCTAGGTCCTAGTGGGACTGAAGGGTTGGTGGGTGGGGGTTCTGCTCAGAGATTCCCCAGAAACTCAGATGCTCACTAGCCTGTGGCACTTCCATGAGTGGGCAGGGCAACTGTAGGGTAGTTACAGTCATCTCTTTTAGAGTGTAACAAAGAGGGAGGCTGGGTTGTGGGATTGGAGGACAGAAATCACAGAGCAGAGACTTGTGTCTCCTAGTCAAGAAGTGGGCACACCCAATCCTCAAAGCTGTTGGGCCTCAGTTTCTCATCTGAAAGGCCAGCTTCAGACTCTCAGAGACACCAAAGATGATCCTAGGGATCTGGAGCTAGATTGGATGCCTGGCAAGGGAGGCAGTGGAGACTCAAACTGAGGCTTGTGGCCCAAAGGGAAGGCAACTTCTTCTGCAGAGACATTGCTCCAACAGGAAGCTACATAGAGATTCTGGTTCTCGGGCCTGGGTGAGGACAGGGACAGGTAGGTGATTTTCAAAGACATTCTGAATAGTTCTGATGCCTTATCTATCATGCTAGGGGACTCTAACAGCTCACCTGTGTGGAGCAGATGTCCACACAGGCAGAAGTTGGCCCCTCAAGGCCACACTAATATTTATGGACACATAAGTCTGTTATCCTGCTGGCAAAACCCCACTGAGAACTCAGAACACTTTCATATACACCCTGGAGGTTGAGGCCACAGAATGAAGCTTTCAAGTGAGTCAGAGCTCTTTTGTTAGTGTGTAAATGTGTGCAGAATGAATATACAGAGAAATAGAAACCATGACAAGATGAATAAAAGAATACTACCCCCTTGGTGACCAGAGCAAGCATAGTAAGATCTCAGTACTCCCAGATCAATGAGGGATTAATGCAAAGTTGAGGTTAAAACAACTGTAAAGATGAGGCATTGGTGGTACATGCATTCAGGAGACAGAGGCAGGAGGATCTCTGTGAGTTCAAGGCCAGCCCGGTCTACAAGGTAAGTTCCAGGATAGCCAAAACTGTTACACAGAGAAACCTTGTTTCAAAAAACAAATGAACAAAAAACCCCAACAACTGTAAAGTTCATTTCAAAGAAGCACAGACAAAGGTTTGTGCATAAGCTCATGTGTTTGAACTCTTGGTCCCCAGTTGCTGGTTCTATTTTGGTAGGATGGGGAACCCATTGGAAGTAGACCACTTGGTGATCCTGTTTTGGTAGGCTGTGAAACCCATTGGAGGTAGACCAGTTGGTGATGCTTGTTTAGCAGGATGTGGAACTGACTAAAAGTAGAAGCTGACCAGAAGAAGTAGGTCACTGGGAGAGGGCCTTGAGGTTTCATAACCAAGGTCCAGTGTCTATCTTCTTTCTGTTTCTTGATTCTGACACAATATGACCAGCTATCTGATGCTCCTGCTGCCATGCTTATCCCACCATGATGGGCTGCGCTCCCTCAAACTGTGAGATAAAGTAAGTTCTCATCCTTTAAGTTGCTTCACCACAACATGAAAAGCAACTGATTCAGAAGGTATGAAGTCTCCAAGAAGCTATGAGGCCTTCAAGAAGGCCTCCAGTGGTCATGCCCTCTGGTAGTCACAGCTCATACCCCCCCCAATACGACAGACACTCAGGGTGTCATTTATGATTAGACTATGGAAGACAGTGTGACTCCAATTCTGTGGCTGCTTCTCTCTGCACTTCAGGGAAACCAGTAGCCAGATGAGGAGAGAACCAGTGGAGATGTGAGAGGTATGTTGGGGGGAGAGGAATCCAGACTTGCTCCACATAGCTCAGTAGGTCCCTACCCCAAAGCACTCTTTAGAGGACCAAAGCTTGAAGGTCCCTTAGTGCGTCCTGATGGGACATTCTCAGAAGTCCACCTCAAAATGGTACTTGTGTGGCACTTCTCTTTCAAGACACTAGATTTGGGGACAAATTTTTCCACAGCAATAGCTGACAGGTACTACAGGGGAGCATAGAAAAGGAGTTCAATTTTGATCTGAGTTGTCATTATTATAGAGCAACATCAAACAAGCAAGGTAATTCTGACCCAAGAACAGAGAAGCCTGACTGTTCACATGTGGAAAGCATGGCCTGAGAGAAAAGTGCTACAGCCTCTCCACAGGGACTAACTTGTGGAATCCTATCCCCGGATAGCCTCATAGCCATAGAAATATCCACATACCAGAAGAAGCAAGTGTGCCTCCTCCAGGCGTGGTCCCTCTGGTGTGACAGTGGCACGTTTTATTTTGGTGAATTCACACTCGGAGTCTATTCTGGGGGAATAACTGCATAACTGATACACTTCATCACAGCCTCCAGAATGGAAGATGACCTGGAAGCCCACCAATAGGAGCTGTGCCTGGTGTCACATCCCGCCTTGGGAAGGAAGGCATCTCCCTGTCAAGATGAAACTGAAACCCATGTTTTCAAATCAATCTTCTCAAAACTCATGATTCAGCATCAAGTGATCAAGGCAGCGACATGAATGCATCTAGCCAGCCAGTCAGACAGCCAGATAGTCAGATAACCAGACAGCCAGACAGCCAGATAACCAGACAGCCACATGTGTTCACCTCCAGACTCATGGTTGACAGCCTGTGAGAGGTATTGTCATTTACTATTGGGGAGTTCTGCTTTATATCTTTATAGTTTTCATGGGCCCTACTTCAAATCCCAGCTCTTGAAAGCAGCCTGTCATTTTGAGCCCTTAGTGTTGTCTCTCCTGCCAGGCCTGTCATCCAATAATACTCTGGGCCTCTAATGCCCACATGGTCTGCTGGGAAACCTGCTCACTTGGCACAGCCAGCTCCCTGTGACAGAGCCTGTGATACAGCTCCTGTCCCTCATTCCCTCCAGGCAGAGCAGGCAAGCATGGACCCTACAAACAGCGCAGTGAGCACAGCCTTCACCTAGCTTCAGTACCTTCCCCTTGGTGGCCCCAAACGCATAGCAGATGAGGACATTCATGAGGGTCCCCTATACCACATGAAGCTAAATACTAAAGCCAGAGGTGATAGATAGATAGATAGATAGATAGATAGATAGATAGATAGATAGATAGAGAGTCTCTGGGGCACAGAAGCAGGGTGAAGGAGAAGGTCCTGGGGCTGAGTTGGGAGGGAATCTCAGAGCCAGGGACCCTCTGTACACAGAAGCTGACAATGTGAGGAGCTCTCCAGGCTTTGTGGGTCTCCCCTGGTGGTGATCTTGTTTCTCTGGGTACAAAGCTCTGGAGTCTGCTCATAAACTTCCCCAGCTGCTATGCTGGCCAGGTAGGTGCCATGCATCCCCAGCATTCTAATTATCTAACTTTGCCTGGAGGGCTGTCATGTCACTCAAGGCCAACTGGGACCCTGTCTGTGAGAGCACCAAGTCCATTCTAGCGACCCCCCAAAATGGCACACAGATGACCGTGTTACCAAGGCCCATATAAGGAGGAAGGAGGGGCCAGGTGATGAGGCATAGGCCCGTCGCCCACCTGTCACACCTATGCACCAAAACCCCTTCCCTTCTAAGCTTGGCTCTCACCCTTCCTCTGTTCCCTAACCCAACCTGACCTTGACTGACATAAGCATCCCAGACCCTGAAGGCAAAGTGTCTCCATGAACCAAGCACTACCTGGAAGGCTGCAAACCTTGGCTCTCTTTGTTTTTATTACCCCTCATTTCTTAGCTGCCTGAAACACTCAGGATGGAGGGAAATGCTGGAGAACCTAAGGCCAAGGCTTCCTTTATTGTGTGGGGAGAATCCCAGTCTCTCCCACTCATGGACCCAGGAATCTCCTCAGTACCCACTTTGTCACTAAAGCCTCCCCCACCATCTCTGGACCTCAGGCTTGGAGACTGACCAACCTGTGCCTACTCGTGATGTGACCGTCCCTCTCCACAGAGGGTGGCTGCCTGGGTCCCCATCAGTATGGTGGTGAAGCAGTACGAGAAGGCCCTTAGCACCAACCCTGAGCAGTTTTCTGTGGGCCTCACAGGCCCCAGCACTGGCTTCTGCTGTCTCCATTTCATCAGCTCCCCCAGCACAGCCTGACAGCCGGGGATATGAATCAAAGCACCTGCTTTCCCAAGACGCTCCCTATTGTCCGTTCTAGCACTCAGGTACCCAGAGGTCTCCTGTGTGATGTACACAGTGTGGTCTTTCAAAGGAGATAGTCTTCGAAGAGCTGTGACCTCACTTCTTCCCCCCTTGCTCTCCCCCTCCCTCCCATACAGAGGCTAAAAATACCCCTAAGTTCCCACGTGGCCTGCCCAGCCCTGCCCAGCCCGGCCCAGCCCAGCCCAGCCCAACAGGCCTCCTTTGTGGGCCACACTTCAGCCTAAATCTTGCCCTTTGGTCTATAATCTCAGCAAGGGGCCCTAAGGAAGCCTACTAACAGGTAAGATCTGGGGTTAGCTCTGTAAGGAGGTGAGTGCCAGCTAGCTTAGTAGAGTTCTCTACAGGCAAGGGGCTCCTGGGGGCTGGATGGGTTCAGATAGGGAAGCTGGACTGTAGAATGCAGCCGGAGCCACATTTGCCAGAGTAGGTTAAAGCCATTGCCATCCTGCCCTCTCTCCCATGGGCAGCCCTGGTAAGACTCTAACCCCCTTTACACTCCAGCCACCGTGGAACTACAGCAGGTGTTGGCAGGTATCTCTGAGGCCCCCTGGAGAGGTGCTGAGTGCACAGGCCTGCTTGCACTACTGTGGCTTTAGTCCGTAGCCAAAAGAACCCAGAAATGACCAGAATGCAAGGACTGTGGCGTTGGCTTGGGCCGAGCCCCTTCTACACGGGCCCCAGCTAATACATTGTAATCTAGTTAGAGGTCTCCCTAAGAGGTGAGACAGGAGAGATTCTTGGTGGGTATGAGGGTCTTGAAGCCACCAGGCTCATGAGCTGCCCTTTGTGGGCCTGAGCCAATGCTGTCCCTTGAAAATCCTCTTGAGTAGGTCCTGGTGTAGGTTCCTGTGCTGTGGGAAGGAGATTGCATCAGGGACTGGGCATGGGCCTCAAGCTCCCAGCCCGCCCCAGGCACAGGCCCTGTGGTTTGGCAGCTCCCTGGATAGGACTTGTCCCCTGATTCCCTCATTTTCCAGGCATCCACCAGACTTGCTAATCCTCTAGCACTGCGGTGGCTGTGACTCTCCATCAGAAGCAGAGGAAACAGGACCAGAGAGGGTGTGGCTCAACCAAGTCACCCAGCAAGGTCATGCAGACAGGCTATGAAAAGCAACAGCAATGTAGAACACATCCAGTGGCCTGCCCAGCAACATGGGGCCTGAGATGAAGCCCTTGGGTGCTTGGAGGAGGGAGGTTCCCTAGCCCTGGAGGTCTATGCTGTGGCAGATAGAATGTCCAGGGCTTGTGTTCTCTACGTGGTCCAATATTACCTTAACCAGTTGGCCATGAGATGTAGCCCTCCGTTTCCTCCCTATAAAGTGGAAGCGACACTTGGGATGGCCAAAGTGGCCCTCACACTGGCAATATGCTGCAGGAGGGTGCTAGCCAGGGGTGGGGATGGATGATGCCCAGACCGCCATACAATGAATCACAGGTAGATGAGACCGAAGCTCTCATGACTGACCCCGTTTTCCGACTCAGGTGCTCAGGCGAGTCCCAGGGACGACTTCCGGGAAAGAGGGCGGGCCACTCCGGTCTCCGTGGGCACGGCACCATGGTCAGGAATCTAGACAACCTGGACTTCCATCTGCCTTCACATGCCCAAGACATGCTGGATGGCCTGCAGCGCCTGCGTTCCCTGCCCAAGCTGGCCGATGTCACACTCCTGGTTGGTGATCAGGAGCTGCCCTGTCACCGCAGCCTCCTGGCTCTGAGTAGCCCCTACTTCCACGCCATGTTTGCGGGAGACTTTGCTGAGAGCTTTTCGGCACGTGTGGAACTGCGAGACGTAGAGCCGGCTGCGGCGGGACAGCTGGTGGACTTCGTGTACACAGGCCGGCTGACCATCACCCAGACTAACGTGGAGGCTTTGACCCGCACCGCGTCGCGCCTCCACTTCCCTACTGTGCAGAAGGTCTGTGGCCGATACCTCCAGCAGCAGTTAGATGCCACCAACTGCCTGGGCATCTGCGAGTTTGGGGAGCAACAGGGGCTGTTAGGTGTGGCTGCCAAAGCCTGGGCCTTCTTGCGGGAGAACTTCGAGGCGGTGGCACAAGAGGATGAGTTCTTGCAGCTGCCTCGAGACCGGCTGGCCACCTGTCTGGCCAGTGACCTACTGCAGGTACAACCGGAGCAAAGTCGGCTCGAGGCCCTGCTGCGCTGGGTGCGCCATAACCCCCAGGAGCGGTCTGCGCACCTGCCTGAGCTTCTCAGCCTGGTGCACCTGGACGCTGTGCCAAGGCCCTGTGTGCAACAGTTGCTGGCCACAGAGCCGCTGATTCAGGAGTCGGAGGCATGCCAGGAGGCCCTGTCCCAGGGCCACGGTAGGGTGAGTGAGGGGCAGGGGACATCAACCTAAAAAGTAGAGGAGGAGCTCCAGAGTTCCCACCTGCACAGGGAGAAGAGAAAAGAGTGTGTACCCTCAGAATGCCTGAGAGAATGGCGTCCTGCTGAAGGCTGGTCCCGAGAGAGCATCGCCATTCAGCTCTTCAGTGTGCCTTGCTCTGAGTACCAGGGGAAGAACCAAGAAGTGTCTCCATCTTTAGGAAGCCTACCGCTGAGTGAGGTTGAGCCTGAATACAGACCTAACGCACAGTGGAAAGGCCAGCACAGGGAGGATGCTAGGGTGCCAGGGGCATGTTGGCGAGGGCTGGCAGTCAGGAAGGACTCCCTGGAGGAGTCAGCACTGGAGCTTGGCCTTAGAGGAGGCATAGGAGTTGGGACGGGAGGAAGAGGAGGGGAAACCATCCATGGCCTGGAAATTATCACCTACAGAACCCGTATGGAGGTCCATACTTTTGAGTGATGGCTGTGGGCTGGCAGCAGGCAGGTCTTGACAGAGTGACGGCCCTAGCTGTGATTGCCCCAAGGGTAATCTGGAGCCCCTGGGAAAGCCATTTGTGACTGCTGAGAGACAAAGCTCTTTACAGTGTGGGGGTGTGAACGGGGTGGGGTTGTGCATTGGGTAAGGGTGTGGATGGGGTAAGGATGGTAATGGGGTAGGGGCATTCACAGGGCAGGGGGATGCACCACCATATCCAACCTACGCAAACATGCATGTACAGGTGCTCACAGATGCACACACACATGCATGTGTGCACACATGCCAAGGCCCACCTAATCTCAAGCACAGACACCAACAGAACGACAGCCATGGACACTTGTGCTGGGCAGACAGTGGCTGAGCACTCTGACGTGGTTCCCACCCTCAGGAGCTTCCTGGCCTCCCACAGAAGATGCAGGAGGTGTTGGTCGTCGTAGGAGGGCGGGCGCTGGAGGAGGAGGATGAGGAGGGTGGTGAAGAACCCAGCCCCCACACTGGGAACTTTGCCTTCTACAACACCAAGGCCAGTAAGTACCTGCCATATTTGTCCTGGACATGAGCCATGCACCATCTTGAGGTAGAGCCAGTGAGGTGTCCAGAGAATGGGGGACCAGCCCAAGGCCTGCCTCCAGAAGTTTGAGTGTCAGACTTACCAGGCTTGCAGAGGATCCTGGCAGCTATGGGGAGGCGGCTGGCAGAGAAGAACTGGGCAATACTCTCAGTCCATTCTCCCCACATCTGGTTTTTATTAGGTCCTGAGGGCTGGGATTAAAGGCCCCATAGTCTAGACGGTGCTACTCGGGGTGGGTGTCTTAACCCATCGATTATTCTAGGTTCCTCTGCCCAGTGTGGAAACCAAGGCTCTAGGTAGAAAAATGGGAGCTAAGGGGGTGTAGACAGCCCAGGAGTTAAAGTTTAGGTTCTGGGCCAGTCCAGAACCAATCTGACCCTAACCCTGACACTCCTCTCTGGATGTGTCTTGATTTTTCTCATCCGTGAAATGGAATCCTGGTGCCTCCTGCCATGGCTGTAAAGGAGCCAGGGGAAGGCGTGGCAGGGCACCCCACAGGCCGTCTGCCCAGGAGGGCTCTTGGGAAAGTGCTGATGTGGTCTGGTTGGCTCCAGGACTGAGGTAGGTCGCCAGCACCCACCACATCAGCTCTGGCGGGCTGGAGGAAGTCCAAAGCCAGCAGTCTAGGTCAGAGGCTGACGAGTGGGGATTTGGGGTTGACGTCAGGAGAGAGCAGCTGGCTGGCAAGAATGGCCTGCTGATTGCTGGGCCATCCTCACCCTGGGGTGACACAGACATGAATCAGGGGACACTCCGTTCCTGCCAGGTTCAGCTCATCATGAGTCCTAGAATTCTACATGTTCCCAAACTGTCATAAACAGTCAACAGTATTCCAGGGGACTTCCCCAAGGCCTGGTCTCCCACAAACACTTGCAACGAGTCCATTCATAGGATTCGACTTTCCCACGCCTATGATCTCATGATGGTTTCCCTCAAGCACTCCTCATGGCTCTGTCCCTCACAACAGTGACAACAGCCTAACAATCTTCTCTACTGGTGGGCCTTTCCCATGCAGCTCACATCTCATACCACACCTTTTAAATTATATATATGTATATGAATATATGTATATCTGTATATATACCTTCATTTACCTATGATATGTGTGTGCCATGTTGCAAAGGTATGAACAACTTGTGGGATTTAGTTACCTCCTTCCATCATGTGTCATCTAGGGATCAAACTCAGATCATCAACCTTGAAAACAAGAGCCTTTACTGGCTGAGCCATCTCTCAGGCCTAATTCATGCCCACTCTATAGACAGGGAAGCCGAGGCTGGGCCTTGTCTACTTAAGTTCACATCACTGGTGCATGCAAGCCAGGATTTGGACTTCGCTCTGCTGCAAGGCTGGTATCATTCTCTGGATACCTCATCTGCTCTAGAAATGTGATGAGTTGTGACCCCCCAGGCTGTCTGTGACCCCATTCTCTTCATCACTAGTGAGGGGGACGTTTCTACAGTCCGTTGCTAAAGAAGGAACCAGGGCAGGTGCGGGAGCAGAGGGCCTGCAGGAACACAGGCACTCTGACTCTGTCTCTCTCCCCACCAGGGCAATGGATGGCACTTCCAGACTTCCCCGATTACCACAAGTGGGGCTTCTCCCTGGCAGCACTCAACAGTGATGTCTATGTCACAGGTGGGTGACCCATAGCTCCTAGGCTCTGATCGACCTGGTGCAGCCCTGGCCCCTCAAACCAGCTCTCCTACACAACAGGATCCTGAAAGGTCTACTAAGACCCTCCAGACCTTTCTACACATCTGGAAGTGAGGAATTTCCAGAGGTAGAGATGGGGTGGGGGCAGAAATTCAAGGTCATCCTTGGCTATATAGCAAGCTTGAGGCCTGCTTGACTCAAAAAAGCAGAAGCCAAAATAAGTTTAGAGCACATGAATAAAACCCAGAGCCCCACTGACAGGAGCTAGGAGCCACCACCGTGTGTACTGAACCTCTCTCTGGCAGGTGGCTCAAGAGGCACCAAAACAGACACCTGGTCAACCACCCAAGCCTGGTGCTTCCCACTGAAGGAAGCTGTCTGGAAGCCTGTGGCACCCATGCTGAAGGCCCGCACGAATCACGCCAGCACAGCACTGAATGGAGAGATCTATGCCATAGGTGGTGAGGCCTCCCTTCCTGTCCCTAAGCCCCTCATGCCTAGAGACACAGGGCTCCACCCATACCCTCACTTGGGAGAGGGCTCTCTCTGCCTTATGGGGTCAGTGAGCCCCAGGCAAACAGTCCTCAGAACCCCTGGCTGGGGCACCCTGGGTAGCCTGGAACCAGCCAGTCCCTGTTTCCCTATCCTGGAGGACCCAGAGCCCCAGAGCCAGCAGGAATGATCACACACACCCTAGAGACAGGGACTCAAACTTCAACTCAGGGCCACTGGGAAGTCTTGAGGGTGAATGACACACAGTGGTGACCTCCATGCAGCTATCAGCCACATCGCCCAGACACTCCAGTACCACAGCAAAGAGATTCTCTGGGGAGCTTACTGGTTTGATGAATATTAAAATAAGATCCAGAGGTGTCCCCAAAGAGTCACAGCAGCAGTCTGACCCTGAAGCCATTTCTAATGCCTAACTTTCTATAATGGAGGGGGCTCCCCTTTTCTCTAATAATTGCTGTGGTCCTGGCCAGGAAGCAAAAGCACACATAGACCCCAAGACCCAGGCACATGAGTCCGCTACTTTCCCAGGTTATTACCTCCTCCATCCCCTTTCTGGGGCTCTAGAGCCATCCCTGCCACCTTTGAATGTCCAACCCTATGTTTTCAGGACCCTCTCCTATTGCTAGACCCCAGTGCCCAGCCCCTACCCAGCTAAGGACACCCTTCCACAGGCACCGCCCTGGATGCAGTGGAGATGGAACGTTATGACCCCTATACGGACAGCTGGACTCCTGTCAGCCCAGCCCTCAAGTATGTCAGCAACTTCTCGGCCGCCAGCTGCCAGGGCCGCCTCTACCTGGTGGGCTCCAGTGCCTGCAAGTACAACATGCTGGCTCTCCAATGCTACAGCCCTGTGACAGGTGGGAGGACTTCCCTGACGTCCCGCTACTCCCAAAGTGTCAAGGTCCAGGTGGGGCTTGTGGTTTCTGGACCTGGCAGAAGGATAGCCATGTGGGGCAGTGTGGGTTGGATAGATGCAGAGGCCCAGGGCCTCCCAGAAGCCTTTGGGAAGGAAATGGAAGGGTGGCCAGGTCAAAGCCCGTCCTGCACCACCCCCTTCATGGCCCAGTGAGAGGCAGGCAAGGCAGAGGCCTCACAGCACACAGCCTCAGGCTTAGTCCATTGGCAGTGAGCATGCCGGAGCTCCGGAGCCCTCCATGACCCTCCCCGGCGAGGAGCTGCCCCCTCCTCCTGGTGAAGTTGTCCATCCATGTGCCCTGCAGATGCGTGGAGTGTGATCGCCTCACCTTTCCTGCCCAAGTACCTGTCCTCTCCACGCTGCGCTGCTCTGAACGGAGCTCTCTATCTCATTGGGGACAACACTAAGAAGGTCTACGTGTATGACCCGGGGGCCAACCTGTGGCAGAAGGTGAGTC
This sequence comes from Cricetiscus sungorus, assembly GCA_030556225.1. Classification (NCBI taxonomy): domain Eukaryota; kingdom Metazoa; phylum Chordata; class Mammalia; order Rodentia; family Cricetidae; genus Cricetiscus; species Cricetiscus sungorus. The sequence goes on along the minus strand of JANBXA010000328.1, from coordinate 17,278,273 downwards.
TCCCCATGCCCGCCCCTGGTGAAGCCTCACTGGGCCCCTGACCCTCCAGAGATGCAATAGAATGGAGGTGTGGAGGAGTGCCCAAGAAACCAACAGAGAAGGGGCCCTGGGGCAGCTGTGGATAGACAGGAAGAATCATTTGTTACCCATGGTGATGAGCATCCCACCCTGGGGGAGATCACGCCAAGCAGGTGGATTCTGAGCTAAGAGTGTGGGGAATAGCCAGCACCCAAGACCATCTCATCCTGTCCCTCCTCTTTAGCCATCAGGCCCAGGAAGTGGTGGGAGGCGGGCACATCCAGACACCATCGCAAGGGCCCAGAGCCCTGGCCATTTCCCTCAATCTCAGGCTGGATGCTCTGGACCAGTCTACTTCCCTCAGCCTCCTAGCTGAGCCACAGCTACACTGGGCTTCCAGTAGCATGGGCTATACTTTGACCTTGTTGGGCCTGCAGGCGGGACAGCTGTGTGCTGTCTTCTTCATGTAGAGGCAACATAGGCTTTCCTGGCACATCTGTCCCCTCCAAGAGAGCTGCAGTGGAGCCAAGGTTCAACCTAGACCCCACTGGAGGTGGCTCTGGGCTCAAACCTCCAGGGCCCGAAGGAGCCATCCTGTTAGATGTAGGTTGGAGAGAGACCGGGGCCTCACTGGAAAGCGCCTGGTATAACCACAGTGGGCAGAAGATGAGCTCTGGGATTCAGGGTCAGGTGACTGTCCCCAGCCCCACCAAGGACATCCTTGCTTCCATCCCCCAATTGCCCAATGGTCCCTGATGGCTGCTATCCACAGGTGCAGTCTCAGCACAGCCTGCATGAGAACGGTGCATTGGTGTCTCTCGGTGATGCGCTGTATGTGACAGGCGGCCGCTGGCAGGGCATGGATGGCGACTACCACGTGGAGATGGAGGCCTATGACACTGTGAGGGATGCCTGGGCCCGCCACGGCTCCCTACCGCGTCTCTGGCTGTACCATGGGGCCTCTACCATCTTTCTGGACATCTCTAAGTGGACGAAGCCCTTCAGCCCCCCTACCACCCAGGAGCACTAGGAAGGCAGGGGGGTTCCTGGGTCCATTGCCCTACGAAGCAGCTCTTTCTATGCTTGTCTTCTGTTCGATGTGAGCTGCTGCCTTCTCCAGGGCTTGGGCGGGGCTCTATATCAGATGTCACAGCTGAGGACACAGCTCGGTCTCTGGTGCTACCAAACTTTGTGACCAGTAGTGAGAGAGACCCTCATCCCGACATGGCACAGGAGAGGTCTGCTCTGCTACCCCTGAAGACCTCAGGGAAGGACGCTGAGGGGTCCTGGACTGCGCCTGCCTGAGCAAACGGTTGCCATAGTGTCAGTTCTTCTTGCCCTACCCACCCATGGTTCGTGGCTGCACAAATGAGGGGTTGAATGGGGTTCCCAGAACACTGAGCCAGCACCTCAAGCTTGGTGCCCCCCCCCACAGCTCTTTGATTATGTCCTCAGCTTCCTCTATCCCCCTCAGATTCCACATCACCCCACACGGGGTAAGTAAAGTGATAAGGGCCAGGCTCTCCCCATCCCTAGCCTCTGCATGTTGGTACTGTGTTTCCAGATCTGCTTCTGGCATGGAAGGTGGCCCCTGTCCCACTTCTGACACCCGGAGGGCAACCTCCAAGGAGACACTAGGGAGGCAGGGGGATGTGGCACAGGGCAGGAGAGTGAGACAGTGGAGGGTGCCCTCGGAAAGTGGTTCTCAACCTTCCTGATGCTGCGACCCTTAATACAGTTCCTCATATTTTGGTGACCCCAACCATAACATTATTTCATTGCTACTTCATAACTGTAATTTTGCTACTGTTATGTATCATAATGTAAGTATCTGACATGTGATCCCTCCACCCTGGTCTTCAGGGACTTCTGGGAATGGTCCTGGGTGTGTCAGAATCTTGCTTCCAGTGATCTGCTGGGATGGGGCTGTTATACGTTGGCCTCTATTGTCAGTTGAAATGGGATTTGGAGCAGCTGAGACCTTAGTCCCACTGAGGTTGTGTGTGGTTCAGTCTCCACATGTTCTCTGTGTGTCTCTTCCCTCCCTCCCATCTTCACTTCCTTTGTTTCTTCTCCCTCTTCCGCTCCTCCAGAACAAGACACTAGACTTGTAACCAAACAATAAAGGACTTCCACTGTGTGTGAGTGACATGCTCTGTCTGTCACAGAGTGGCAAGGACCTAGACTTCAGGTTGGGAATTGGTTGGGATGCTGCCAGCCACCAGCCCACTGAGGCCTTGAGGGGCCCCCAGCTCCTACTGCATACGGAGTTCTTCTCCAGGACCAGCCCAAGGGACCAGAGTGGCTCCTGACACTCCTGGGTTCTGAGGACAGGTCTCAGTTCCATCCTGCTTTTGCAAGTCAAGAGTAACTTTGCCCGTAGACCCTATGTCATGCCTGGCTTTGGAACCACTGAGCTGATTCAGATTAAATGGGGGCAGGGTGTGTGGGTGTTCACTTCTAACAGGACAGAAGCCAGACCTGGGTCCTGAGTGCTCAGGCACACGAGGAGCCTACAGGAACCTGCAGGAGCCCTCAGAGTTCTCAGGGACACTCGGAGACCACATACCTTGGTTCCTGTTCTGTTGCTGTGAAGAGATAGCATGGTCAGGGCAACTGTCACAAAGGAACAGCATTTAACTGGGGGCTTGCCCACAGCTTCAGAGGGTTTCTCTATTATCATGGAAGCGAGCATAGTGTGGAGCATGGTGCTGGAGCAGTAGCTGAGATCCATGTCACGATCTGCAGGCTGAGAGAGACTGGGCCTGGCATTTTGGAACCTTGAAGCCCACCACCCCCAGTAACAAGACCACATCTCCTAATCCTTCTAGTCTTTTCAACAGTTCCACTTCCTGGTGACTAAGCATCAAATATAAGAGCCTATGGGGGCCATTCTTATTCAAATCCAAACGCCCTGGGAGAACTTAGAGCAGCCAGAAGCACTCAGAGCCCAAAGGAGCACTCACAGCCTACAGAGGCTCACTGCAGGACATGGCATCTGGGCCATGGAATCACCAAGTGACCCCATCACACTCCCAAGCTCTAGGCCCCCTTTTCTTCATGTATGTGATGGGGACAGTCATTGATCAGAGCACTGATGGTCCATCCATGTGGTAGGTAGGCAAGGTGACACCACAGCTATCTAGAGGCCACACAGCTAGTTAGCCTCAGGCGGGCTCCCATTGTCTTGGAGTAAAGGGAGATTTTATCCCGGTGACCTCATCAGCCAACAGCCATCCTTTGGAGGAAGTGGGACACTGGGGAAGCTTGGCTCATTTAATGGCCAGGAAGCCCAGACAAGGCCATGACATGAGGGCCCAAGAATGAGGATTAGATTTCTGCCAGGCAGAAGGCACATGGGGAGGTCACTCCTAGTCCTGCCTCCCTTGTCCCACAGCAACTCACTCAGACACAAACACCACCCTCAGGGGCCCTACGTCTGCATAGGGGGTGCTGTTTCCTGGGGGCTGTGGGTTATGGACCCCGTGCTTAGTGCCCTGTGTGCTTTGACGCGCTCTCCTGTCCTCCAGAGGACCTGGCTTTCCAATGGGACCCTGCAAATATACAGGAGTTTTTCCCAAAAGTCCAGAGTTCTGGGGCCATGGGCCTGGACCGGGCTGCGTCATTGTCTTGAGCTAGGGTCCAGGAAGCCATGCCAGTACCAGAACCAATTGGATCTGGGCCGTCTGGAAGAACCTATGTTATCACTAGGACAGTCCACTGGAAAAAGAACTGCTTTCGCACAGCGATAGACCCCGATGTCAGCCCTACAACTAGGGCCCTCTGTGAAGGGAGTATGGCCACTTGTCACCTTAGGGTCACGCTCCCCAATCAAGTCTCTGCATCTGATTCCTTCTTCTAGCCCTTAAGGGCACCTATACTCACATGCACATGTGCGTGCATGCATGTGCACGCGTGTACACACACACACACACACACACACACACACACACACACATACACACACCAAATCTAAGAAAGTCAGGTGGGCTTGCTGCTTTATCTCAAGCCTTTGCAATGACACCAGCCCAAGGCAGAGTGGGCCTGCCTCCTTGCAGGAGAGCAGGCAGAGACAGCCTTCTCCCAGATCAGGCCTTCAAGGTTTGCCACATCTGTCCTGGTTGGGTGCCCCCCCACACCTGGCTTAGAGCATCAGAGGGGTCTGTCCTTCCTTCCAAGCTGGATCAGTACTCTGTTACTATTAGAGTACTATTAGCATTGTAGATAGAGTCTGAGAGGCTCCGTAGGGAAGAGCAGGAACACCTCACAAGAGCTCTGGGTTCACTAGCTTGAAAGGGAGGAGCCATGAGGGCCTCCACACACTCAGTCTAGGTCATCAAGGCCTGGGACTCGCAGGAAACCAGGAGCTGGGGCGCTCAGAAGCCACGCAGAAGGGTGGAATGGGGGTTCTTGGGTGTCCTTGGAGAAAAGAAGGTCTTAGGGGGCCAAGGGTGCAGCTCTAGGAGATGAGACATTGGCCCTGGGTTGCAGCAGGTCAGATACAAGCCTCAAGTGGTGCCCGCCTCCTCTGCGGGTCCCCTGTGCCTGCTGCGCGCGCCCGAGCCGCGAGGGGGCGTCGGCAGAGAGGGCGGCGCTCGCTAGGCGGGGGATTCAAGCGCGTTATAAGGAGCAGGCTGGACCCGCTGCGCTCGCTGGGGCGGCCGCTGCCGACATGACCTCCGCCCTCAGCCCCGCTGGAGCGCTCTTGCTGCTCACCTGCGCCAGCCTGATCACTGCCCTGGGCCTTGGTATCGCGGAGCCCGCTGCGCCCCTGAGGAACCAGGCACATCCGCGGCTGCCCGGGGTCGAGCTGCCCTCACCGCCTGCCGACAACCCACCGGTAAGACGGCCGGCCGCGCCCCAGACCTCCCTGTCCCAGGGGACCAGAGAGGGCAGGAAGGTGGCACTCCTGGCTGCGCAGTATCCAACACCCCCAAACGCCCCGTTCATGGGGTCAGTGAGATCCAGAGTTCTGTGGATGCGCCCTCTGCACCGTGGCTTTGGCGGCAGAATTGTACTAGGCCAGTAGAGGTTGGGAAAGGTGTGAGATGCAGATAACTTGCTCCTCGCGAAACTGGAAGACCAGTAGATGAGCAGGGCTCTCAGACCCAGTTCCTTTTGTTGGGCGACTTTGTTAGGTGACTGATAGTGAGAAAGGAGTGATGTAATCAGGTCCCTTCCCTCCCAGGATCTCCACCTGAAATGCTGGTTGGTGTGTGTGTGTGTGTGTGTGTGTGTGTGTGTGTGTGTGTGTGTGTGTGTGTTGGGGGGGGATGCAGGCTGGGGAGGGTGTGGCCCGCGGCCTGGGGAGCGCGGATTGGCAGCCCTCATTAGAGCAGTTCAGCCCTGGAGGCCAGGGCTCATGAAAGAGGGCACAAGGACAACCCAGGCCAGAGTTCTTCATTCTCAGCACCCAAGAGGCCAAGGAAACATCCATTAAAACAGCTGGAGATGGTTACAACTCTGGGCTCCCTCTGCAAGGTATCCCAAGGTCCTGCCACTATCCCAGTCCTGCCTCATTTGGTCGGTAACCTCCCCCATCGCCTTCAGCCATGAGCCTTCAAAACTTTCATGAGGCCAAGGAGTGGGCTCGAACTTCCCAGTGGGGTTTTACCAGTGGACCCTCTTTGGAGTGCCAAGGTGTCACCAGTTCCCTGATAGCTGGAACTTGCTGGCCAGGGCATTCCCAGTCCCCACTCCTGAGTCCCCAGACAACATGGCTAACGGTCTGAATCCGTACACAGGTCACTGGACCCCCTGGAAGGGTCAGCACACCAGTTGTGATCTATAGCAGGAAACACTGCATTTCCACTGAGGGTATCAGACCAGCAATCATCATAGAAGCCTCCATCTTGCTAGCATAGCAGCCTGACCTGTGACCCACAAGGCACCTGGGTCTTTGTATCTGTGCCCATGACTTCTTTAAGGTCCCTTGAGCCATTGTCTTCTTAGTTGGCATCCCAGCATGGAACCCAGACTTCTTGAGGCCCATTGACTGTCCTAATTGCCAAAAGCCTCTGCCAGAAAACAAGGTTCCTCTCAGAGCTAGACTTCTTGAGCCAGTGTTTTAAAAGTGCCGAGAAAGATAAAGGTCCCATGTAGTGGCCTTGAGGCTCGTCTCCCTGGCATTTCTGACTGTTCGGAGGGAAAATAGGACCTGCTGTCAGCCAGGATTCACATATCCATAGTCACCTCCTGAGCACCTGTGGGTGCCAGTGACTATCAAGGACAGTGAGATTGTTCTAGCATATCTCTAGGAAGGACAGGAAGATGTATTCCAGAGATCCTGCTGCAGAGCCCCGCCTCCACCTTCCTGTAGCCTGGGTTCCAGCAGTGCAGTGAGAGTGAGGTTCCATCCTCATGGGCTGGGGCTGGGAGGCGAAAACAGTACTTGTAAGAACACAGGTGACAAGGTCCTGGGTGCTGCCAAGCACCACCACAGAGCAAACCAACCATCCTGAGGCCGTCTGTGTTCTAGGAGCCCACCATGGGGCACGCACACAGTGTGGATCCCCGCGATGCCTGGATGCTCTTTGTTAGGCAGAGTGACAAGGGTATCAACAGTAGGAGGAGGAGCAGGACCAAAGCCAGGCGGCTGAAGGTGAGCAGCTTGTGCTACCACTCCCAGCAGCTCCTTAGCACCCTTGTCTCCAACAGCAAATGCTGTGGGAAGAACCAAGTACAAAGCACGCTTTGAGTTAGGACCTGGGTCCAATCATTCACCCTATCCCGTTAGCAAGCCAGGCCCTCCCTGGCTTTTCCCTCATGTCCAGAGAGAGAAGCTTGCCCAACATGTGTCTGGGAGTCAGGGTAGCTTCAGGGTAGTGTGGCCCTGGCCTGGGCAGGAAGCTGGCTCTTGGACCTGGGATAACTCCTGCACTGAGCTCCTTGACTGTGGGTCAAGGCTGGGCCTTATTGTGTGCTGGCCTTCTCTATGGAGGTCAGTCTTGGCTGCCCAGTCTCTCGGCCCGAGAGGTGGGTTGGCCCTGTACCCTTAGCCATCTGACCTTGTGCAGGCTTCCCTGCAAAGGAGCTTGCCTCCCTTCCCTTAGATCCCCACCCAAACCAGTATAAACTCCTTCAGGCATCCCAGAATTAATTGCAGTGGAGGCTTACTGCTGTGTCCCTTGGCAGAATGAGATGCAGGTCCCCAGAGGCAGCCCAGAGTGGTCCTTTCTCTGGGAGTCACACCAGGAGGGGCGGATGCAGTGTGCCTGCCCCGCCCTGCCCCGCCCCGCCCCGCCCCACCCCAAGTGAACTTCATACTTGCACAATTCCCTCCTCACACTCTCTGGGCCTGTGGCTTTTGCTCCCTGCTTGATGACAGAGGGACATGTGAGCCCAAAGGACCTCCACCAAGAAGGGAAGAGCCTACAGCCTTTGGGGAGCTCTCCTGCCTGCCTCTCTCTGGCAGGACCCGGCAGAGGGGTCACCCATGCCCTTCCCTCAAATGTTCTCATGCCTACCTTCCTTTCCAGCTTGGCCTGCCAGGTCCTCCAGGACCACCAGGTCCTCAAGGCCCGCCAGGCCCCTTTATCCCATCTGAAGTTCTGCTGAAGGAGTTCCAGCTATTGCTGAAAGGTAAGGGTGCCACCCTGTGGGCACACGCTCTGCCGTAAGCCCTCAGGGCATCTCTAGAAGGCAGAGTTCAGCACCAAGGGAACATCTTCTATGTTGCTCTCCAGCTGGCAGCCTTACCTGCCATGGAGGGGGGGGGTGAGGGTGGGAGAAATATGGCAGGCAGAGGCCTCATAGAAGACAGACTGCCTTGGATCATTCTTCACTGCGGACCAGTACCCCCATCTCCAAGCTAGGAGACCAGTCCAGGGCTGGGGAGTGGAGTTGACTGTTCCAGAAGGAACTGCTAGGAGCCCTTTCCCTGCTTCTATCCCGCGGCTTATTTGGTTTTAAATACACTTCTAGGGCCTAAAAGAACATTTGTGTTACCGCCAGTGTAGCCATAATAGGTATTGATATACAACTTTTCCAAAAATATGGGTGACAAGAGGTGAGACCAGAGGAAGGGGTGCTGGATAGCGGATATTCACCTGCTGCAGTTCAAAGGAAAACTGGCTGCAGGGTCAGGCAGGAGTGTCCCCAGGACCTCATCAGGGCTGCCAGCCTCAGTCCCCAACGCTCCCAGGGCCACAGAGGGGTGGATCACAGAAGAGTGAGCCACTGCCCGCTCTGTGTCAGGCGCTGTGCTGCAGCGGGAGAGCACGGAGCCCAAGCAATGCACCAGCGATTTCACTACACCAGCCTCAGGCAGCCCCTCCCGAGTGCCGACCACCCAGGATGGTGACAATGACCAGGACCCAGGGCCTGTGTTGGCGCTACTGGCTGCGACCCTGGCCCAGGGCCCACGGGCACCACTCATAGAGGCTGCGTTCCACTGTCGCCTGCGCCGGGATACGCAGGTGGAGCGGCGTGCACTTCATGAGCTCAAGGTCTACTACCTGGTGAGTGGGGCGCGCCTAGCTGGGTGGAGCAGGGCGGGACCCCGCGTGAACTTGTCTGTGTGCTCCGTAGCCCGACGTCGAGGGAGCCTTCCGCCGAGGCCCAGGCTTGAACCTGACCAGTGGCCAGTACACGGCACCAGTGGCTGGCTTCTATGCTCTTGCTGCCACTCTGCACGTGGGTGAGGCTCAGGGCGTGGTGGTGGGGTGCCCGTTGCTCTGGTCTTGCCAGCATCCACGTGACCCACCACCTGAACTTGTCCTCCCTGTAGCACTCATAGAGCAGCCAAGAAGAGGACCACCACGACCTCGGGACCGGCTGCGTCTACTGATCTGCATCCAGTCTCTCTGCCAGCACAACACGTGAGTGGGCGCTGCAGCCTGGTCCCTGCCAGAGTAGTGAGCCTCCTCCATTCCTACTACTATTGGGTATGGGGACCCCCGATCCCATCCTGCCCGACCTCCTTCCCAGGACCTATGAGACAGGCCTTTTCCTGTTCTGCCTCCTTTCTGGCCCTTCCTGACACCGGGACTCTCGTTCAGAGGACAGAGGGAGTGTTATATCTGGAGGGGTGTGGGAATGAATAGCGAAAGTGGCAGATTATATCTGGCTTCGGGCTTCCTGGATCTGTGGATCTGGTGGCCTCCTGTGACGCCTGCTGCCTCCCATCTTGGCCTGTACTTGTTTCCCATTGGAGAACCAGGACTTTGTGTCCTTTGCATGGCTCCAGCCTTTCCTGTCTCTCCTTCCGAGGACCCAGTTCAAACACAGGCTCCTAGGGATGATGGCTCTGCACCTAGCACTGTACTGCATATGGTGTGATCACGGAATGACAGTTGCTGAGTGCCCTGTGAGGGAAGCTGGTTAGGCCTGGGGACAGGCTGACTGTCTTTCTGTCTTGGGTGCAGCTCCCTGGAGACTGTCATGGGGCTGGAGAATAGCAGCGAGCTCTTCACCATCTCAGTGAATGGTGTCCTGTATCTGCAGGTGTGTGGGGCTGTGCCGACCATGCAGGAGGTATGGGGGGTGTTGGGAGGTGTTCAGGGCCATCCTTAGACATACCCAGGTGCTGATGCTGGCTTGAGAAGAGCCAGGCTTCAGGTCCCATTCTCCCTTAGCTCGTAGCTCCCAACCAGTCTCACTTTCAGACCTTCCAAGAATCTGATAATGTCACAGGTGCTTCCAGCCACCCAGGCCCTCCATGGGGCCAGGAGGAGGGTGGGCACAGAACCTGATACTTGAGCCCTCTGGGACTATGGGAGGTCCAAGACAGTTATTCTCTACATGGAACCTCGGTGCCAGTCTCTTGCCACTGTGGATCTGCCTAGCAGTAGGGATGCAGCTGTCAAGGAGGATTTACTAAAAAGGAAAGTGAAGAGGTGTATGGATGATGGAGTGTTTACATAGCTCTCTGCTGAGCTCCAGGATGGGTAGTTTGGCTCAAGCCAGCTCTAGTGCTGGCAGCATGAATTCTGTTGAATTCTAAGGGTGCATGTACCATGCGGGTCCTCAGGCACAAGTATCCTGGGTGGATCTCTGTCCTTATTATGGCAGCTTCCAGAGAACGTCACTGATATGTGGACCACACTGGGACGGCAAGGTCAGAGTAGTACTCACAGTGGCTCTGCAGGCCATGGCAGGAAGGCCTGGGAGACAAGCTGTGTGGCACAGTGACATGTTAGCCTCTTAAGCCCCACCTGGGCCGGAGCAGGAGCTTGCTCCCATACACTGGAGAGTGATAGAGTAAGAGGCAGATGTACTAGTTTTGGGCACAGGACTAGTCAACATTGACTCTGGACTTAGGTGTGTCCCTCTCCCATGTGGGGCAGAGTAGGCCAGTGTGGACAATGACCATGTAGAGGGAGCACCACAGGCTGCCCAGGGCCTCTGCTGCAGAGCCAGCCGATACCTGACACGTACCCTTCCCTGCAGACAGGACACTACACCTCTGTCTTCTTGGACAATGCCAGCGGCTCCTCCCTCATGGTACGAAGCGGCTCCCACTTCAGTGCTATCCTCCTGGGCCTGTGAGTGGCTGCTATCTACAGTGCTCTGGTGTCTACAGTGTGGGGTGACAGTGCTCTGCAGGAGGAAGCCCACTGGACCTCTATGTACACTGGCCATTGCATTACCTCTTAGCACGGTCACCCTAGACATTCTGGAAAAGATGATGGAAGGAAGTAGGCTCTTCCAGAAGCAACAGCATTTTGTGCTTGGCTCTTCTGGGTCCATCCAGCCTACTTGGTAGCACTTGCTATATCCCCAGTTGCAGAGCTGGTACCCTTGTGCCTCCATACAGCATCAAATTCTTTCCTATGGCTGGGCATCCTCAGTACTTTGAGGGAGCTCTACCCAGACCATTACCTGGAACAGCTCATCCTATATAGCACAGGGCTATGGGGAAATGGTTGTAAGTCCATAGTGCTCGAGAGGGGAGTCCAGGCCTTCACCCTGTTACCTAGGTCCCTGGGTCTTCCCATGAGAAACTGCAGGGCTGCCAGCCTACAGCTTGTTTCAACGCAGTCTCCCATTTTTAATAAAATGTTGGACTGGCCCCACACAGGCAGTGGAGATGACTGGGATCTCCAAGGTTCCTACAGCCTGCTTAAGAAGAGTTGACACAGCACAGACATCCCCACCAGCTGCTTCTGGATCTCTTGGCCTAACTAACTAGCAGTACTCAAGCCTGGGATTGTGGGGGTGGGGGGTGGGTGGGGGTGATACTTATCTTTTGGCTAACCTCAGGATGAGGTTACCACAGCAAGCCTGAATGCCCTTCTATAATCAAACTTCTCCTCAAAGCAGGCTGCCAACACACAGCTCAACAGGGGAATGAATGGAGGGCTGTCCATGATCAGGCCTGGCCCGATTCTCAGTAGGGCTGGTACCCACCCTACCAGGAAGTACTGTACTGGCCTGGGTCCTGACTCCCTGGCACTTTGATAAGGACATGGGGTAGACACACCCTTCTCTGGATTTCACTTTGTATCCAGAGGGCACAGACATGTTACAGAAGTTATCTTCTTCCCTTGAGAAAGCCACATAAGGGCATATCTCAACAACTGCTACAGAGCAACTTCAAAGTATTTATTGTGTCACATTGCCTGGAAGAATGTATTTATGTAATGGACCACACAAAGCATGCCGATGAAGGGCAGACCCGAGACTCATGGCCTTCTTTTTCCAGCCCACCTCACCAAAGACCCTGAGGGATGAGCTCTGGAAAGCGAGGGAGAGATGCCTCTAGTCTTGGGGCTCTCCTGAAGGTGGCAGGGGAGGCTCTTACCGACTGTGAAGTGCCAAGTGTCTCCCAGACAGACAGTGGCACTTAGGGACATGGGTCACAGCCTCTGGGGCACTGAACGATTCCTGGGTTACAAGAATTTGCTGAATTAAAATGTTATACTCCTGATGAGGTCGTGTTCTCTTCCATATGCCAGGACACTCAGGTCCTAGTATCCTAACAGGATTGCTGCCTCGTTCCTGGGGGAAGGGGAACACTGATATTCTAAGTTAGTTTTTTTGAATTGCACGTATTTGGGAGGGTGCAGTGTCATACCATGGCACAGATATGGAGGTCAGATGACAGCATACGACAGAGGGTCTCTCCTTCCACTTTGTGGAGACTGAACTTAGGTCCTTGGTGGGAATCACCTTTACCAGCTGAGCCAGCTTACTGGGCCCACATCCAGTTATTTTAAAAAGGTTTATTCCTTTTTGTAAGTAGTATGCGCAGGCATGTGAGCATGTGAAAGTCAGTCTAGGGTGGTGTTCCTCAGGAGCCATGCACCTTGTCTTATTCAGACCGTATCTCACCAGGTCCTAGACACAAGCCCCAAGGATCTGCCTGTTGTTCCCCACTCTGCTGTCGGTCCTGGAACTCGCATTGTAGACCAGGCTGGCCTCAAACTCAGAGATCTGCCTGCCTTCTGCCTCCTGAGTACTGGGATTAAAGGTGTGTGCCATCACCACCTGGCCAGGCTTGGCCTTTTATGTGGATGCTGGGGATCATTTTCACCAAATGAGCTGTTTCCAGCTCCACCCCATTCTATTCCCTGACCCTGCCATGTTTTTTGTTTTGTTTTTTGGAAACAGTCTCATGCATCTGATCCTCGTGCCTCTACTTCTTAAGTGCTGGGTCACAGGAATGAACCACCACACCCAGTTTATGTGGTGCCTGGGGTAGAAATCAGGGTTCCATGCATGCTAGGATAGCTTTTACGAACTAAGACATATCTTCAGCCCTCAGTGGGTTTTGGAGACAGGGTGTCACATGTAACCCAGGCTGGCCTCCTGAGTGTTTGCATGTACAAATGTCCCTGCATTTAATTTCTATTCATGGCTTTTCCATGACAGACCCGAGAAGTCACCTATGGTTTACACAAGATGCTTTGAGGTTCTTGTAGCATCTACATCCACAGCATGTTCCCTAACTGGCCAATTGGTTGCATGGCTGGGCTGGGGAAGAGAAAGGCAGAGATTGTTACAAAAACAGGTCTGGAAAGGCGGCTGTGCAACCCTAACAGCCCAAAGCCAGGTTTACAGAAGAAGCTACAAGAGCTCGTCACTAAATGACCCTGGCACTGACTTCCTACGTGGAAAGTATTTGCAGGCAGGTTAAGGGTTCTTCAGAGGGCCACAACATACTCTTGCCCAGAGGTTCCCTGACATGTCCACCTCAGGCAGCAGAACCAAGCGTCCAACTGACCTGAGATTGGCAGTGAGTCTGATGCTGTGGGGGTGGTGACATATGGGTGAAAGCCAAGATGTAGTTGTTTAGGAAGCCTGGAGGGGCTGGCACTCCATGTGGTAACCTCATCTATGGGCCCTGCTGGAAATGCTCATGTGTTCTGAACAGAAGGCTGAACAAGGCCTGTGTGCCACTCCATCATCCCACTGTAAGGTCCCACTTCCCCAAAGCAGTCACAATGAGGGTGAGAGCATGTGATTACATAACCATCTTGGGCCTGTCCAGGATGCCCAGGATGGTTCTGACAGGACAGACCCAGAGCACGTTCTAAAGCAAATGTAGTTAACTCAGGACCAATCACTCAAAGCAAATTAAATGAACTCAAATGACTAGGAAAAAAAGAAACCTTTATTTACAACCATAGAAGTCCCACAGGAGTACACACACCGTGCACAAATACAATGAACCTGCAAGTCAGGAGCGCATGTGCAGACCCTCAGTGTCCTATCCTCACCACCATCACCGTCACGTTGTCGGCCGAGCCCCGCTGCACTGCCTTGTTAGCCAGCCTGTTGCATGCAGCTTCATAGCGGGCATCAACGGCAGGCTTCCCTTCTCGGGTCTGGATCTTGTCATCCTACCAAAGGGATGGGATCTGGGTGACCAGGATATCCACCTTTGTCATTCTCCCAAGACACTACAGCCAGGGAAGGACCCGCTCTGTCCCTAGTAGAGACTGGCAGGACAGTGACCTGTGAGCCCTCAACAGAGTTTGTGTTGGAAAGACTTCAAGGATTACTCCTGACACAGGGGCTATAGAAGTAAAGAGCATCTGAGACAAGTGCCACACCCTCTAAGATGTCTCACCTCAAGGCAGGACAAGATGAAGTTCACAGCTTCCTCTGGGGTAAAGACCTTGAAGAGCCCATCACAGGCCAGCAAAATAAACCTACATATTAGAAAGAAACAGGGGGTTTCAGCCGTAAGACCTTGAAAAGAGGTAATCTGAGGGACAACTTAGTGGAAGAGTCGCTGGCTGCCTGACATACTCAGTAGCCCCCAAACAAAAATAAAGGTAAGGATAGTGGCACACACATATGTAACCTTGGTCCTCTGGAGGTAGAGAAGGTCATTCTGGCTACACAGAAAATCTGGTCCCAGGTGGGCTACAGAAGACCTTGTCTCAAAAGACCAACACCAACTGAGCTTGGTAGTACACACCTTTACTCCCAGCACTCAGTAGGCAGAGGCAGGTGGATTTCCAGGACAGCTTGGTCTACATAGTGAGACCCAGTTGGTGGCACCCACCCTGTCTCAGCTCAGTCTGGTTTCCCTGAACCACTTCTTCCTGCTCGGTTTGGCTCAGCCTTCACTGTCCTTAGCATCCTTGCTAGGCGCCCTGTGCTGCCCTCACCAGCCTGTGCCTGGTCTTGATACCTGCAAGGCAACACCTGAACAGGAAGTCTTTCTTAGTCTCTGCTCCTGTGACTTTCTATATTTATGAGCTAAAACCCAATACCCTGCTCATTTTGTCCCCAGAACTTTCCCCACGTCCCCCTCCATCCATCAAGACACCATTACTAGCACAAAACTGACTGCTTCATGCTGTCACTTGAATGAGTTGACCATGGGTCTGGACAACACCTGGATACACCAAGTGTCCACCTCATTTATACCCTGATCACTATAGAAACCAGAAACCACGGTCTGTCTCTGCACCACCGGGGCGAGGCACATTGCCTACCTACCCCAACTCCCCAGCAAAGACAGAGCACAGACTGGAGTCAATTGGCAAAAAAAACGAGCCCCTGTGCATGTACCAACATGCACCAACACCTTTGGTGACCATGTGCTTTTACCTGTCATTGGGGGTCAGCTGACAGCGTCTGATATCAGGTACAGATGTGACCCCACAGCGCTTATACTGCCCGTCTCCAATGGAACGGGATACCTCCAGCACGCCCAAGACACGCCCATCTCTAAAATGAGGGGAACAATGTTAGACACTCAAGGTGACAAGTCACAGGTCCCTAACACAGAAACTGAGAGATCATGGTATAGCTGGGCCTAACATTTTTGTTTTTCAAGACAGGGTTTCTTCATGTAGTCCTGGAACTCACTCTGTAGACCAGGCTGGCCTCTCAGAGATCTATCTGCCACTGCCTCAAGGGCTGGGATTAAAGGCGTGTGCCACCACTGTTTGGCTGACCTGACATTTATCTCAGGTGAGGCACAGACACAACCTAGGCCATTCTGGTCCTGTTCCCCAAGGGCTAGAAACTCACACAGCTGTACACTGGTGACAACCATCGAACATAACTCCTGGTGGGCTCAACAGTGAAGCTCACTACAACACCTCCACCCCACCCCCAATTCCCCATGCCTCGTTAGTTATTGATAGGATGGGGTGGGTGCCAAGCCCCTTAAATGACTGAGCATGCAGTCTGTGTTAAGGTAGCCAGGAAAGAGTGTGGGTTGCATTCTAATTGACTAGGCTAGGCTCAAAGAACTGCTGAGGCTGTGACTCCTAAATGCTGAAGAGCTCACTTCACATCAGCAGTATTACACTCACACTCTCACTATATTCTCACTCACACTTTCTGGTGAGGAGCAGGGAAGAAAGAAGACCTGTAAACAGGAAGAGGCACCTCGGACAAACACCATGACCCAAGAGAACCAGCATGCAGTCCCACTGCCCCCAACAATCATCCTGGGTCAGGCTTTCATTCGTATTTTTATTTTTTTAAAGCTTTATTTATTATGTATACAATAGTCTGCCTGCATGTATGCCTGCAGGCCAGAAGAGGACACCAGATCTCATTACAGATGGTTGTGAGCCACCATGTAGCTGCTGGGAATTGAACTCAGGACCTCTGCAAGAGTAGCCAGTGCTCTTTAACCTCTGAGCCATCTCTCCAGCCCCAGACCCTCATTTTAATATGTAGTAAATGCTAAAGCAGTGTTGTAGTTCAGTATCATTGAAGTGACTAAGTCACAAATGAGATGCTGTACAGGCTGTACAGGCTGAAAAAGGAAGTTCTTCCTGGAAGATAGGATTCAGCCCAGCCTTGGTCCGTCAGGGTCCCAGTCACACACAGTAACTTAGTTCAACCACCCTGAATATGTTCTTAATCCCTAGACTTCAGCTAGCACTTAAGAAAAGCAGAGCATTCTAGAACACAGAGTATTTGATAGAACTGGAACAAAGTGAGTACTCAGGAGCAATACTAACAGGAAGCTTGAGAGCTCCCACCTAGGAAGCAGCCTCACACTCAGAGCCCCTCAGACCATAGCTGTGTGCAGAAACTCCGTGCTCTAGTTCTCCCAAGCTAAGACTCCTGCTTTAGGGAGGGGCTCATGTGGCTGCTGGAGAAAGCAGGAGACTCGGTGAAGCCTATCCACACTGCTGTGTACAGCTAGGCTGGAGGTAGGAGCTCCATCCTGGAGAGTAGATGCCCAAAGCCAGGGTGTAAACATGAGCACGACTTTAAGCTCTGGCCCCTGAGGACATGAGACTAGTGTGTAGGCCAGGCCCAGGTGCATGGTGCTGATGGACCACAATGTCACCGTCTTCAGAAAGCCTCTCCCTGTCTGGTTAGATCTTCCACTGTAAACTAAAAATAGTCTCTCTTCCTGCTCTCAGAGGAGACCCTGCTGTCCTTCATTTGTAATGACCATGTACAAAGCAGCTATTTTTTTAAGAAACACCAAAAATATCAGTAAACAAAGAAGGAAACATGTCCTCTCTAAACTTCCTTCACTCAATTTGTGTTTTGAACTATGTGGTAAGGGAGTAAGAGACACAGAACATAAACCATATTAACTATTAAACTGTATGGTGGGCACAGAGCCGTCACTACTGTCTATCCCTAGGTTGTTCTCTCTACCCAAACTAAATAAACTTTTGTTTCCAGTTAAGCACTAACTCATTCTAAGCCCAGGCTAGGACTCCGGGTCCTCCCTCAACAGGGAGAGACAGTGTGTGCTTCGTGATTGGCTCATTCACTCCACACACCATGCTTAAGACTCCTCCATGCGGCTTCTCTGAGGTCTTCATGCCTCCTGAAGGCTGGTAACACTGTTCTTTACAAACACATGCCTCTCCTCCAGTCATCAGCCAATGGACACCGCACTGCTGCCCCCTTGTGGCGACTGAACATGGTGCAGCAGTCATTCTTCCTAAGCTGAGACCTGTTAAGTTTCTCATGTTGTGCTGAGCCCCCAGACACAAAATATTATTGTTGCTACTTTGTAACTGTGACTTTGATGATATAAATATGTGATATATGATCCCTTGAAGAGTCCTATGTGATCCCATGTAACCTGGAAGAACTGCAGTTTCCACAGTGGCTGCATCATTCATTCTCATTCCCACCAACAATGAGGAAGATATCTTTCATGCAACTTAGAAAGGAATAAAGCCTTGAAACTGAAAACGGAAACTAATGATCTTAACAACCATGGAACTAAAGGAAGCACAAGGACAGCAGTCTCTTCACCTGCACATGGGACCGACAGGGTCCCTGGGGTACATGTGTGACAGTTTTACACCCAGCACTGTGACAGTACATTTCAAGCACAGCAACATGCCAAGAAATATGTAAATTCTTAAACAGTGATAACTTTGCGACTATGATTTTGAAGCTGTTTGGAATATATATGCACACGCGCGCCACACACACCACACACACACACACACACACAGTTTTCTTACAAACCAGATTTTCAATAGGAAAGAACTACAAATATTAAAGAAGAGAAAATGTTGTACTGAGAAATTTGGGTTAAGGAATGGCTATTGAACCTGTAATTTTGTGTATAGTGTTTAAGTCTGTCCCTGAACCAGCTCAGAAAGAACTAACACCCTTAAATGAGCATCCGGCACAGGCTCTGGTTATTAAAGCTAGACAAATGTCAACAGGACAGTGGAGGCCCCAAACAGAGCCTCCAGCAACCATGCCTGGGACAGCCTATCACACCAAGAAAAGCACCTAACAGGCAGGACACATAGCAGGGAGCAGACAAAAGACAGAACCCTTACCCCACCCCAGGTCAGGATGGCTGTTCAGACTCTGAACAGATTCAGGCGTTTTCCCCACTTTTCAGAAGAAATTCTGCCACTCTCCTGTGAGGCCAGCTGCTGATGGGAAGTGGGACTCAGGTACCTCTGCTGACCACCTGTGTAGTGCAGTGCGGTGCGGTGCGGTGTAGTGCAGTGTATGAGCACAACGCTGAGTACGGAGACTCAGCACAGACAGGAGTCTTTTGCAGGAGAGGGCAGGTCACTTTTATTTTCAGTGCTGTCAATCAAACCCAGGGCTGTTCATGGTAGCAGGGTAGCCACTAAGCTACTACATGCCAGGCCACAATAAAGATCTTTGCAAACAAAAAGAAAAAAAGGAATCTGGATCTAAACATGAATTTTGCTTAACAGTGTATGTGCTTGTGTGTGTTTATGTGCATGCACATGTCTATGCAGGCCAGAAGAGGGTGCTGTATTCCCTGAAACTGCTCAGGACTGAAGCAAGTCCTCAGTAAGAGCAGTAGGCACTCTTGCTGTTAACTTTGGACAACCTCTCCAGCTCCAACACCCTGAATCAAAAGAAGGCTTTAATGCTAACTTCCAGCTTGTGGGAAATATTCAGAAAGACACAGCAAAGAAATGGATAACTCAGAATGTGGGTGACCTCAATAAGTACTAGACTCGACTAATATAGTTCAAAGCCTAATATGAAATTCAAGTTTGAAAAAAGGAGCGGACACACATGCAATTTGGAGAGGACATATTAAAGAGGATTCAAAAGGAGATGGAGGGTGTGTACCCTCAAAATACATAGTACACACAAGAAATTCTTAGTTATGACATGCAAGGGTGTCAGAGTTTCTGTACATTAATAGCAAATGTCTACTCCAGCCTTACACTCACAGAAACCAACATGGCAATAGTTAACCCAAGTCCAGAGGGAAATCATGAAATTTGCTTTACTGCTTTTAAGCTATTTTTCTGTGTTTGAATTTTTTTTTTTTAAATTTTCATTCATTCATTCATTCATTCATTCATTCATTCATTCATTCATTCATTTTGCTTTTTTCTGAGACAGGGTTTCTCTGCATAGC
Source organism: Cricetiscus sungorus (assembly GCA_030556225.1). Taxonomy (NCBI): domain Eukaryota; kingdom Metazoa; phylum Chordata; class Mammalia; order Rodentia; family Cricetidae; genus Cricetiscus; species Cricetiscus sungorus. Next base: position 17,258,991 of record JANBXA010000328.1, on the reverse strand, counting down.
TTTGGAGACTGTCCTGGAACTTGCTTTGTAGATCAAGCTGGACTTGAATTCACAGAGATCCATCTGCCTCTGCCTCCAAGCACTGGGATCAAAGGCATGTGCCACCCTGCTATGTTTGAAAATTTTAATAACCCTGGAAGAGGGAGAGAAGCCACCCTAGCTTTGGGCAGGAGAGTGGAGCTGCTCAGGGACAAAGCTCAGCCAGGCTCTAATCTCCCATTCCACTTTCTTCTCAAAGGAACAGCTTGTCAAGACCATCCACTGAGGCCCCTCCACACAGCTCTGAATGAAGTAGACTGGGAAGTTAACCCAACAGAGACAGGCTCTCAGCCACAGGACCCTCAACTTCAAAACATCCTAGAAGCTTAGCTAAAACCAGATTTTTGAACATTTATATCCAATAGAATTGAAAAAAAAAAAAAATTAAAGGACAAACTGTGGAAAGAACCAGGAAACATTTATAGTAAAATTCAGAAAGCGATGCCCTTGTGGCAGAATTCCCCACAGGCAAGACTGAAGTCCTCATCTAGGCTCCAGGGATGAGGACAAAGTAATCAACTAGAGAGAGTAGTTACATGGCCTCTAAAAATAGTGGTGGCTGAACTGACACGGACAGAGCAGGCAAGACATGGCCCTGTGTTTCAGTGTCCCAAGTCAGCAACAACACTCTGATTTTTGAAGCAGTGCCGACCATATTGCCCAGGTTGGCCCTGAACGTCTGAACTCAAATGCTCTGCCTGTCTCAGCCTCTCAAGTACCTGAGACTACAGGTATTACCACTTCTAACTCTTGAATCTGTCCTACTAAGCACCTGAGTTTCTCTAATTTACTCAGTGCAAAAAAAAGGGCAGTATTTAAGCTGGGCATGGTAAGGCAGGCCAGTAATTCCAGTAGCGAGGAGTTGGAGACAGGAAGATAGGAGTTTCGGCTAGCTTTGTCTACAGACTGAGTTCAAGGCCAGCCTGGGCTACATGAGACCCTATATTAAAAACAAAGAGCAAGGATAGTACTTAGCAAGTTCTCAGACACACCGAAAATAGTAAGACAGGCTTTGTCTTTCTGCTCACTCTCTGCCTCTCCTAAGACACAAATGAACAACTCAAGTTATCCATATGCACTGCCAAACTGACAGTGAACCTCAAAATGCTGACTTCAGTGTACCATTCACGTTGTCTCCCACAACTCCCCTGGATACCTGACATTCCCTCCGGCCTTCTGTATCCTCATGCGTTCTTCATACTGAGTTGGGTTGTGCTCTTTGCTGAGGCTTAAGGCTGCATGTTTTTGACTTTCCTCATTGTATCGACACAGGATTGCCTGGGAAGGTAGAGATTACAAGCCATGAAATTCAGTGAGCAGGTCTAGGAACCACTTGAAGGGAGGGAGGGACTAGCAATGACTTCGCACCCAGCACCTGCTGACCTACAGCAAATAGGAAATGCGCTGAAACACATTCATATAGAATCTCCTCTTAGTGTTAGTTCTGGCATAAGCCTTGCTGGCTGATGGCCAATCGCTCACGTGGTCACTGTCGCATCAGTGACAAGGAAGGAAAGCATCTGACAAATACCGGTCAGAGTCAGAAGTCTGTGAGTCTATGAAGGGTAAGGAAATGAGCGAGCAATCATTGCTCCCATGCATGCTCCCATATCCATGGTTACTGTGTCTGTTTCAGAGAGGGCACTGAAACCCAGGGGAGTAAAATGCCTAAAATCTAACAAAGACCCAGGGTTCAGACCGGGTCTGAAGAACTGAGGAGGGCACACTCTCCCTCCTGTTGTGGCTGGAGTCACTTGTTCTGAACACATATACCAGAACCAGTTTACAGGGCTCCTAAAAATATAAGCTCCATGAGGACAGGCTGTCACCTGAAGTTCAAAGCTGCATTCCTAGTGATGACTGCCCAACTCTAAGCACAGGAGGAGAGGAGGAGAGGGGGTTGTAGAGGCTGCTTAAATTCAGTAGTCAGGACAACCGAAGGGCCCCAGTGCTGGACACCATTGAACAAGGCCATTTCCTACACTATCCTGGACTTTCTCCTTGGCCTCTGCAGATAGGCTTGGCCTTATATTTTCCTATTCAGTTCAAGTTACAATGCTTTTGGAAAGGCAGTGTTAATACTTTTACTCAATATCAACTAAGGTAAAAAAAAAAAAAAAATATGACCTAAGCTACTTGTGTACTGATTTCATTCTAAACCACAGTATCATTTAATAGTATGCATACAAAGAAAACCACTGGGGGAGAGACAGATGTTAAAACAGATAGTTCAGGGTCTTCTGGGAGGATAGAGTGGCCTCTAGCTTAGCTGTTGGCTCCTTCCCAGGCGCACACTGGAACACCCCTTGTAGCATCCCCACTAGAAGGCCCAGCCAGCCCAACGCTTGTTGAGGTTCTCCCAAGACATGCTGTCACCTAAGCAGGTGGCTCAGAGCCACATACCCGACTATCTCCGAGGTTGGCGATGTACAGGGTGTTGTCCACAGCCAGGACACATGTGGCAGTGGACCCGTCTTTCCAGGCAGGCTTCCTGGGGAAACACATCACAACACAGTGACTACTACTGGTGAGTACCCAGAAACTAACTTCTAAAGCCAATAGCAAGTCTGCCAGACTAAAACAAACTATATCCTCTAGACTACTTCATGGTTTAAATATGGGTAGGGTCCCCCAAATGCCCGTGTCAAAAGTTGGAGTCCCAAAAGTGACTCTACTAGGAAGTTATGTGACCTTTAGGGCATGGAGCCTCATGCGAGGCATAGGTCCTGTGAAAGTCCCCTCAAAGGGAATGTGGAATGCTACTGCAGGTGCGCACTTGAAGGGAACTGTGGGGTCTCTGGCCCTTTTTCCTTTTCTCTTGCTTTCTGGCTCAGATATGGGCATTCATTCTGATACTCCCAACATGCTACGCCACTTGAGTCAAAGGGCTGAACTAACTGGGTTGCCCTATGCTGCATCTGAAGTCCAGAATGGCAAGCTAAAACAAAACTCTTTATTTTGAGTTTGGAGTGGTCACTCACACCTTCAATCCAGTGCTCCAGAGGCAGAGGCAGGCAGAACTCTAAGTTCCAGGACAGTCAGGGGTGTATACAGTACAACCCTCTCTTGAAAATGTAAACCAAGGCCAAACAATTCTTTGTAACATAGCCTAAGTCAGATCTCTCATTATTATGATGCAGAGATACACACATCTTTTTTGAAAAATATATTTATTTTTATTTTATATGTACAAGTGTCTTGCCTGGATGTATATGAGTGCATACCAGGTGCTCCTAGAGAAGGCATTGGATCCCTCAGAACTGAAGTTACAGATAGTTTTGAGTTACCATATGGGTGCTGAAAACTGAACCTGGGCCCTTAGGAAGAACAGCCAGTGCTTTTAACCATGGAACCACCTTTGCAGCCCCAACATACATCTTTTAAAAAGCATTTTGTCTTTTTCTGTTTCTTTTTTAATTTAAAAAATTATTATTGCACGTGCATGAATGGTGTGCATGTGCATATGTGTGGAGGGCAAGGCCAACTTTTGGGAGAGTATCTCCTTTTATCATGTGGGTTCCAGGATTGAACTCAGGTCATGAGAATTAGTGGCAAGCATCCTGGCTCACTGAGCCATCTCACTGGGCCCACATGCTTTGTAGCTAACAATTTTAAGAGCATACATGGTAGTGGGCACTTTTGAGACAGGAAGCATTGTGCCTAATAGCATCACAAGACCAGGAAGATATTCAGAAAAAAAAAACACACTTAGCATTCTGCATGGAGTTATACTCACTGGCTTGAGGCCTGTTTCAGGAACTCTTCGTCTGTGTGTTTAAAAGTATCTAACAGGCATCTCTTCACAGTTTTCTCCACACTGATTACATCTCCTGGTAGAGAAGGGTCAAACAGAGTAACCTCTCAAGAGGGAAGACTGATGCCCACCGTGGTTCCGTTGGTTTTTTTACATATGAACTTATTTCTAAGCATGTTCTTGTTAATAACTCGTCAACTGTAGGAGTGCCATGTAAATTTGGTTGTACTGGTTTTCCCAGTGTGAAGTCAGACAAGACACTAAACACATCCCAGACACTTGACAAGAAGCCAAGATATGATGCTTTATCCACACATGATGCTTTACCCACACAGAGCCTTACTTCTGACCCTTAAGTCCACTCCTTGAAAAGCCAATGACCTTTGGGGGGATGGGGGTGGAGGAGGAGCACATTCTCATGTAGCTCAGGCTGGTTGGACTGCATAGCTGAGAATGACATTTAATTTGTGGTATCTTACCTCAGGAATCATCACACCCAGAGTATGTGATCCTGAGGATGGAGTCTAGGGCCTCAAGCATGCTGTGCAGTGAGCAACCCACTGTGCTATACCCAAGGCCCATCAGGGACTTCACCGAAGCACAAGCTACCTGACGAATTCCACCATGCAAACAGTAGAGACAAGTCAACTGTTCACTCAATTTTCAGTCTCACCTTTAGGAAATTTCCTGATTAAGTTCTGGTGTAAATTCTGTGCAGCAAATTTTGAGGCCCGAATTCCTCCATGTCCATCAAAAACAGCAAAGTATGAAACCCGAGTACTGGAAGAATTAATTAAAAATCAGTTACATCCTTATAGCAATATTACGCTTCTTCACTAAAGCTTGTTTTGTTTAATTCTGAGACAAAGGCTCAGTCTGGCCTCCAATTACACACCCTTGTGCCCTTGCCTTGGAGTGCTGGGATTGCATGCAGACATCACCACAACAAACGATGACCATAAACACAGAGCAAGTCACACTGACGTGTAATGGAGGGAAGGTAGCAATGTTTAAGGGAGAAATACTTAAGTAACTTTCACACATCTTAATTATTAGAAACTCAAATTTGAGTCTAGTATAGTAGTTCACACCTATAATCCCAAAAAACAGAAAGCTGGAGCAAGAAAACTGCTACGAGTTTGAAGCCAGCCTAGGCTACATGGTGAGTTCTAAAACCAGCTTGGCCTACAGAGTGAGACCCTATCCACATAAAACAAACAACTACATTTGCTTCAGAATCTAAGCTGTGGGCTGATGTCTCGGCAGTTAAGAGCACTTGTTGCTCTTGCAGAGGACCCAGGTTCAGTTCCCAACACCATGTGGTAGTTCACCAACCATCCATAACTCCAGTCTCAGAGGATCCAAAGCCCTCTTCTGGCCTCTGTGCACATTGAGCATGCACATGGTACATGTACATACATGCAGGCAAATATTTATACACATAAATAAAAATTTAAAACTAAGCTCTATGATTTTTCAGACAGTCAAATTAGAATTCAGAACTTTTATCTCATTTAAATCAGACTTTTGTTTAGCCAACAAAAAGTTATTCATCCAAGACTCTGATCAAAAAATCTATAAGAACAAGAGAGAAGTTATAGAATTGTTAAATATTGACTAATACCTAACTTCAAAGTTTATGGTGATAGTCTTATTCCTATTTCCTATTTAATTTTTATTAGAAAACCCACATATATGGTAAAAGCAACAACAACAAAAAACAACAAACCTACATAGGAGCCAGGTGTGGTAGCACACGCCTTTAATCACAGTACTAGGGAGGCAGAGGCAGGCAGATCTCTGTGAGTTGGAGTCCAGCCTGGTCTACATATTGAGCCAACCAAGGTTACATAGTATGACCATGTCTCCAAAAAATAGAAACCTACTTCAGGGCCAGCTAGGTTGCTCACTGGGAAAAGAGCTTGCCTCGAAAGCCTGACAACCTGAGTTCATTCCTCAAACCAATGTAATGGTACATGGAGAAAACCAACCCTACAAAGTTGTCCACTGACATGTACGTATCCTCTGCCCATGTCACGAACAAATACAATAATAAAAATTAATTTACAAATGGTATCAGTAAGAAAACTGCTTATGAGAAATGACATTTAGTTCAAACTCTTTTGAATTCCTATGCAATGTAAGACATTATGTACCAAGAGAAAACAAGCCTCATCCACCTTACAATTTGCAACCTATCTTTGTGCAATTGGGTATTATGTAGGGAGTATTCCCCAAGGCCCTTTCCTGGCTTTGAAACCACTATGTTCCCATCTCTGTCATGATCACTGGCTCTGAAGCAACAGTTTCTGCCATAATAATGAGCTGGACAACAGCTGCTAGCAATATTGTATGTTAATGATCAACTGGTGTCAGGGAAAAACATAGTATATGCACATTATCTAATTTTTGATTATAAAAATTACAGATGAAATGTATAATTATGTAATTATTCAAATATGACACTATGTATATAACAGAATATTAACAGTCATGCAATGTGTTGATGCATTGCTTTCTTGCTTTCTTCCAGGTCTGAAAACTGATCAGAGGCTTCAGTTTCATTTGTGCAGCCGCTAAAAACATTGCTTTCTCTCTTCTGGGCCATTGTGGGTTTTTTTGGTCTTTCTGGGCCCTTGTTATCTATCTGTACAGCCTCTCCCAACACCATTAGACTCAGCTGGGTTTGTTTCATTGTTATCTTGGAGGCAGAGCCTCAGTCTATAGTTCTAGGCTTGCCAGGAACTCAACATCCATTGAGTGCTGGGATTTGGGGATGGGATGACAACCAAGTGCCACCACACCCGCACGTCCTGCAGACTTTACTCAGCAACTTCCAATCATTCCATGCACTCTTTAGGACACAGAGTAAGAGCAGTCTGCCAAAGCTGATCAGCCACTGTGAGAGTACCAGAGCATGGAGTCCTCAGCAGGGGACCACTTCCTACTAAGAACTCAGTGTAGCCCTGCTGAAAGTACAGCCTGGGCAATCTTTGTTGAGGGGCAGTCCTATGCTTAGCAATGGTTCTACCAACCAAATACCAATAGCAAATGCCTGTTCCAACTGTGACCACATATATCCTCAGATGTTAACAAATACCTCAAAAAAAGTTCTCCCATCCAAGTACCACTCATGGCATAGTCTTTCTTGGAGAACCACCCTCAAACAGTCCAAAGCTTAGTAGAACAGAGGAGAAACAAACACCAATCAGGCTTGCTGGAATGTAAATACTCACATGAGGGATGATGGAGGCCTACACTCCTCAGTGATGTCATTCAGGATGACATGGGCATCCTGCATCTCCTCCCTCTCGCCCTTCCGCTCTGCCACATAGCCTTTCAGACCAAAGATCACCGAAGAGGCTGAGGAAAGACAACAAAAAGCCAATACAAAACCGTGCCTTACCCTCTAGAAGCCCTAGTCCCAGAGCAAATAAGAGGTACTACAGTGGCCTTACTCAGCAATGTCACAATGGTACAAATAAGCAGTGTCTCTCAAGGCATCTCCCTAGTTCTAAGTCTGTAGTACAATCAGGGTTCTGCCAGAAAGCCTGGAGCTGTGGCAGACATGTGAGTCAGTGGTCAGCACAGAGGGCGCCACCTAAGGCAGGGAGAGTCAAAGAAGTGCTGCCTCATGTGGACATGGACCAAGGACAGAAGACTCCCACTTCTAAAAATCAGATCAGCGGAGTTGTCAAATGCTCTGCTGGACACCCTGAAAAGGTGTACATTCCCATCACTTTCATTCCAACTGAGGAAATGAAGGAGCAGGAGTCTGCGATAGTACAGAATGGTGTCAAATTTAGACTCTGGCTGGTTTCAAGTTCTCTGCTGATACCTGGAGCACTTCTAGAAGAGATGCTTTGACCATGTTCCAGCAGGGCTGCCACACTACTGCTACAGCTCTCTCTCACTGGCGATTTGCGGCCAATGACAGAAGAAAGTGAAAATCTATAACCATATCTTGTAGTCAGTACAGGAAGTGAAGTGCACAGACATCTCTCAAGGACAGTACAGGAAGTGAAGTGTACAGTCATGTCTCTAGGACAGTACAGGAAGTGTAGTGTATAGACATGTCTCTAGGACAGTACAGGAAGTGTACAGACATGTCTCTAGGACAATACAGGAAGTGTAGTGCACAGACATGTCTCTAGGACAGTACAGGAAGTGCACAGACATGTCTCTAGGACAGTACAGGAAGTGCACAGACATGTCTCTAGGACAGTACAGGAAGTGTAGTGTATAGGCATCTCTCTAGGACAGTATAGGAAGTGAAGTGTACAGACATGTCTCTAGGACAGTACAGGAAGTGAAGTGCACAGACATCTCTCTAGGACAGTACAGGAAGTGAAGTGTACAGTCATGTCTCTAGGACAATACAGGAAGTGAAGTGTACAGACATGTCTCTAGGACAGTACAGGAAGTGTAGTGTACAGACATGTCTCTAGGACAGTACAGGAAGTGTAGTGTACAGACATGTCTCTAGGACAGTACAGGAAGTGAAGTGTACAGACATGTCTCTAGGACAGTACAGGAAGTGAAGTGTACAGACATGTCTCTAGGACAGTACAGGAAGTGTAGTGTATAGACATGTCTCTAGGACAGTACAGGAAGTGAAGTGCACAGACATGTCTCTAGGACAGTACAGGAAGTGTAGTGTATAGACATGTCTCTAGGACAGTACAGGAAGTGTAGTGTATAGGCATCTCTCTAGGACAGTACAGGAAGTGAAGTGTACAGACATGTCTCTAGGACAATACAGGAAGTGTAGTGTACAGACATGTCTCTAGGACAGTACAGGAAGTGTAGTGTACAGACATGTCTCTAGGACAGTACAGGAAGTGAAGTGTACAGACATGTCTCTAGGACAGTACAGGAAGTGAAGTGCACAGACATGTCTCTAGGACAGTACAGGAAGTGTAGTGCACAGACATGTCTCTAGGACAGTACAGGAAGTGTAGTGCACAGACATGTCTCTAGGACAGTACAGGAAGTGTAGTGCACAGACATGTCTCTAGGACAGTACAGGAAGTGTAGTGTACAGACATGTCTCTAGGACAGTACAGGAAGTGAAGTGCACAGCCATTTCTCTCAGTCAATATAGGAAATGAAAATCTACAACTGTTTCTCTCAGTCAACACTAGAAGTGAAAGTTAAAACCACTTCTCTCAGACAAAGCTAATCAAGCATTTTAAAATAAAACTGGTAGTCAGGAAAAGTGGATGGCCAAAAGTCAGTCAGCCATTTCTGAAGAAGGCTACAGGAAAAAAAAAGCCTAGGTCCTTCTCAACTCTGAGGAACAATGTGGTTGGTTTCCTGTCAGGTCAGGCAAGTACATGAAAAGCAAAGGCAGTTTTAGAAATCATTTGCAAGCGGTGGGGGATGGGGTGGGTGGAGCCCACTTCTTAAACTCAGAGAAGCAGCCAGTTAGGAAGCTGAGCCTGGTTTTGCTCTGGGATGTTTAAGATACGGAATCTAATACATTTGTTTTCAAACTGTCTGAAAACCTTTACAAACTTTCTTTTCCACAAGCTCTTCACCGCCATTCTTCTCTTCCTCTGGAGTTTTCCTCTTTGTTCCTTTCTCTTCATGCTTCACCACCTGGGAAACTGATGTGGCAAGAGAACCTAGACATGAAGTAAAAGCCAGACAGAAACAGCTACAGATTGCAGAGTCACCAGCAGACCAGGATCCATCCAGTCAAGCCCTAGAGACACCGAGGCAAGGACCAGCACACACAGTGCCTAGGGCCAGGACTCCTGGTTGGGGAGGTAGGGCAACATCCAGGCAGAATGGAGACCTGGAGAGTCTATATCCACAGATTTCTCAGAAGCAGAACTTCGTACACAAACTTAAACGCTGTAAGCAAACTCACGTGTTCCTAAAAGGCTCAAAATGAGGTTAAAAGGCAGGCTTTACGTGATGGGCAGAGTGCTGCTGGAGTTGTCCCTGCCTCTGTACTCAAGCCACACCTAAGTGCCCCAGCAGTGCTCATGTGTTTGCAATGCACAGGTCTAACTTCAGTTTCTTCATTCATGACATGGTGAGAGTACACCATCTCCAGGAACTGTGTGAATGTTGATAGGGACAAGACACCTAAACCATCTCTTGTGGTGCCTGCTATGTCAAATGTCTGTAAAGTGTTCTCTGCAGCCACTTATTAACCCATTCTTTGCCAAGAAGAAAAAGCTCTATGCTAAGATTCAAGATTCAACTACTTGCAAAAGGGCATATTTCCACAATGGTTTTACAAAATACATGACACCCTGAATAAAAGAACAACTTAGAGAAAATGTCATGGGTGTTTACAAGAGTCTCCATTAGCATCACTGAGTACCATTTCCTTTCTGTATCCTTTCTAATTTACATTGCTGCTACTGATCTCCAGGTGAATTCCCTGGCACCACAGGAAACAGTCTGTATAGGAAAAACTCTCCTCTAGGACTTACCTTACAGACTAGCACATGGTCAGCTCCCACAAATGTTTCTGCCCACTTGAGAATAGTAAGCAGTCTTCCAAAAAATCCAAAATATTGGGCACTAGATTATATATATAACTCAACAGTGCTGTATAACTCTTCTAATAGTATAACTACTATTTTTGTCCCACGAATAGCTAAGAAATTAGTTATTCTTGAATCATTTTAAAATTAAATCTAAAAAACACTTGTTTTGCATATTAACTCTCACAATTAAGAGTACTGAGTTCATTAGGGAAATTCCCAAGGCTGACTGGTAATTGTGTTGTAATTCTTAGGTTTGAATCCACAGCCCTGAAAACTTTGGGATTCTTACATAAAATGATTAAATGCTTTTGCTAAGTGAGCCTACTGAGTTTACAGGAATAAACCTGTGAAACAAAAGCCTATTTGGAAAAGTATCAAGTATTCTTTCTACTTTGGCAACAAATGGAACTTTTAACCATAAAAAATAGGACCACCTGCAGCCTCTCCCTAGCAAGAACAACTCCAAGCAAGAGGCTGTCAACAAGATGGGATAATCAGTCTTTGTCTATAACATAGCAGCATACCATCGCTCTTCCCTAAGAGAACACAAAAAGAACAGAACACTCATGTATCTGTGTCTGAGGGAAATATGAGGCAAGTCAGTAGCAGATGGAAAAAAATTTAAAGCTTAATTATCAAAGTCAAGAGTAAATTTCTGACCTTTTAAATTATTATTATTGTTGTTGTTGTTATTGTTATTTTGAGACATGGGTTCACTATGTAGCCCACACTAGTCTGGAACCCAAGTTCCTTCTGCTTTAGCCTTCTGAATGCTGAGATTACAGGCAGGCATCTCCATGCCTAGATCTTAATTCTTAAAAGTCAGCCTAGCAAGTAAAGGCAAAGATAAAGAAACAAAATGGTGATGTAGTACTGAGTTCTCTAATCTCTGCCTCCACCTGAGGCTGCCTATTCAGTTTTAATAGAACTTATCTGTATTGTTTAAAATCCTGCTAAAACCCATGGATACAGTTTACACAGTAGCAAAGGGAGGATTATCTCCATTCATACCTTGGAATCTGTTTGCCTACCTGGATCACCACTGCCAGCAGGTGGGAGATCATCAAAGAGTAAAGGTCCCCCAGATCCTGAAACACAGAAGAACCCAGAGTGAGGCCAAAATGAACAACCAGGCTTCAGTTTCAGAATCCATCCCACCAGGACACCTATGCAACAGGTAATTGAAACAAACTCAAAACTTGTGTCAATCCAGGGCAACTCATTCTGCAGGGAATAATATCCGGAACCTATTTTAAAGTCCTATGATTTCAAAGGAAATAGAAATTTTGTCTTAAAGAGCTGAATTTTACTTCAACTGGTAAAATACTGAATTGAACCAGAGAAAACTGCTTGTTGTGTTTGCGTAGCACTTCTCAGGGTAAGCTACTGCAGGTCTTTCTGCCTTACCTGAGGCCATGGGTTCAAAACTTAAAGACAGCCAACACCTAAAACATCTGTGTGTTAAAAATGGGGGAAAGGGAGAAAGATTGAGACAACTACAATCCCAGGTTGAGTAGACGTTGACACACACCTGGGAAAGCCTGAAGACTGTACCTGAATCAGTACTGCTGGCCGGGGGCAGGTCTTCAAAGAGCACGGGTCCTTCCTGTGCTTCTTTCCCTAAAACAGAAACTTGTTTAGAGAGCAGACAGTCACCAGGACAGATGCCTACAGGGAGACCATGCCCTCACTGCTCTGGGGTAGGTGCTACAAGTCAGACTTTCTCCTTTCTGTTAAACAGACATATTTTAAAAATCTCTTCTGGACAGCCATTTACTATGGAAAGCCCCCTACTTCCAACAATTGCAGTCAACATAAAAACGAGATACCCTAGCAAGTGCCAAATTTAAAAATTATTTGTTTTTTGTTTTGTTTTGTTTTTTTTGTTTTTTGTTGAGGGGTGAGAGGAAGGGGGGAGATAGGGTCTTAATATATAGCCTTGGCCTGAACCTCTCAAACTCAGAGATCCTCCTGTCTCTGCATCCTGAGTGGGGGGTAGAATCCCAGTACTCAGGATACTTGCATGTTATATGTTAACTGTGTGCTCTACCACTAAACTACACATGATGTACCCTTTTTGTAAAACCTTCCCTTAAAAGAGAATCATTTAAAGAAAAAAGATGAGCATTGTACCTCAAGGAGGAGTTGAGAAGCAGAAGGAACCTCCAAAGGCCCATGGGTACTACTGAATGCTATTTTGGTGACATTTGCAATGGGAGAACCTACCATAACTTGGTGTCACCAGCAATGTGAATCAATGGAGAAAACAGGAGTTTCAGATAGCTGAAGATGGACAGGCCTCAGAAAAAAAGTCAAGGAATGTTTCTGTTGTTTTGTTTTATTTTCAACCTAAGAATCTGAAGATTTAAATTCTAAATGTCTTATGTCTCATTACCATTTTTTAAAAATATATAAAATATAACTATTACTCCTTACTCCCCAGCTTCTAAGTATCTTCCAAAAGTCTACCTAAACCATTAAACACATGGACTAACACACTAGAATCTGGAGAAAAACATCCTGATGGAGTGGGCTAAGCAGACCCCTTACCTCCACTTTGGAGCTTCGGTTAGTCATTATCAATGGCAGTCCAACTGTATTAAATGGGGAACTTCCTAAATAATGCTTGTTTTCAACTGCACACTATGCTAAGTTAGCATAATGAAACCTTGTGCTACTCTCAGCCCACTGTGTATCCCTTCATCCAGGGAGTCCTTGCTCTCCATGCTACCTGTCAATCACTTAGAAGCCATTAGTGATCACTGGCAATTCTGGTTATCAGGCTGACAGCCATAGTACACAACTTATGTTCAAACAACTTCTATTTTACTTAAGAATGTCCCCAAACACACAGTTTTAAAAATTTTTATTTATTTAATTTTATGTGTACAAGTGTTTTGCCTGTATGTATGTATACCATGAGCATGCCTGGTACCCAGAAGCCAAAGAGGGCATTGGATCCTCTAGAACTGGAGCTGCAAATGGTTGCAAGCTACCATATCAGTGCCGGGAATGGAACCTGTGTCCTCTGCAAGAGCAAGAAGTGCTTGCTCTTAGTCATTGAGCCAATTTCTCCAGCCTCCAAAACAAACACTTCTTATGATAGATTATGACTTTTATTATTAGTTACTGTCAATCTCTTCCCATGCTTAATTAAAAAATTCAACTTTATCACAATACCATGCACAAGGAAGAACATAGAGTTCTACGGTTTTATACCAATGTGGGTTCTTAGGATGTATGGTTGGGTATAGATGACCACTATACAGTTTGCTTATTCCTACAGTGCCCTTTCAGAGGACCTGAGTTCAATTCCTAGCACCTACAGACCTAATACTCGGACATTTGTTCTGCTGCTTGTTTCTTAGACCACATGCAAAAATATCCTCACGTAAGTCAGTTGCACTTAAATAAATGTATATTCCTCAAGAGGTTCACTGATATCATAATTTAGTCTCCATATAAAGATGAGGTAGTATGGTTTGAAAGAAAATGGTTCCCAAAGGGAGTGTCACTTGTTGGCCCCAAAGGTGTGGCCTTGTTGGACTATGTGTGGTCTTGTTGGAAGAAGTCTATCACTGTGGAAGTGGACGTTGAGGTTTCATATATGTTCAAGCCATGTCCAGTGAGACAGACTAGTGAGACAGACCTGCAAACCGAGATAGCGGGCACTTGGCTACTTCTCCAGCACCATGCCTGCTTGCAAGCCACCATGCTGCACCACAACTAACCCTAACAAAAAAATGTAAGCCACCCCAATTAACTGTTCTGTATAAGAGTTGCCATGGTCATGGTATCATTTCACAGCAATAGAAACCTAACTAAGACACATGGATATCAATTCTCCTTTTTACCCTTTGTGGTATACATGTGTGTCTACATGTGGGTATGTGTGTATACTGAAGTGCCATATGTGTATACGGAGGCCAGAGGTGGACGCTGGCTGTCTTCTTTGACCTCTCTCTACAGGGACTTTTGATCTAGAGCTTCTCACTGAACTCATCTAGCTGGCCACTTTGCTTCAGAAATCCATGTCCACCTCACCAGTATTAGGATTTCAGGTGGGTCACCACGCCCATCCTGCATTTACATAGGGAGTGGGGATCTGAACTCATCTTCATATCTGCATGGCAAGCACTTCACCCACTAAACCATCTCCCTAGTCCAGTTCTCCTCTTTTAAAACAAAAAGTAGAATTTATCAATTCCAAGGGAGGGAATGTCTTGGGGATATTTAAGTCAGAAGTATCAAACCCTAACTAAAGCTAACAAAGTCTCTTTGCTTTATTCCTACATTACAAATGAGAAGCTATGCCCTAACTGTCAGGATTCCCCCTAACAAACTGAGGAATCACAAATGACTTCATTTTTCTCAAGAGACACAAAATCTATGGAAACAGGAGGCAAAGCTGCCCTTTGGTATTAGTGAAAGACTATTTCTGGGCCACTCCAATACCCAAATCCAGGGATGGTCATTATCTTACATAAATGTCACCATACCCAAACAACCCACCAACATCATCCTGTATTCCTTATACTGTCTCTAGAGTATCTGTGCCCAATACACAGGAAACACTTCAAAAATGGCCCCTAGACTGTATTACTTAAGCAAGTATAGCTAGAAACCAGTCTGCAAATGCTCAATACAACTTTAAAAATCTGTTACAATGTGTGGTATGTTGAATTGACAAGTATGGAAGGAACCCACAGACACAAAGAGCTAACTCTATCCTAAGAAGTAGAACACTAAAGAGTACTTACTTTATGCATTAATTCCTCCACAAAACTGCTAGTACTCTTATCAACTCACTTCAAAGGTCTGAATGCCCATTCCCCTGACATTCATCACTGTATTGGGTTGGCAGCTGGTGTGATAGCTCTGCAGTTAGAGCACTAGCTTTGGCAGATGACCTGGGTTCAATTCCTAGCACCCACAAGGAGACTCACAACAATTCATAACTCCAGTGCCAGGGGATCCAACACTGTCCTCTGACTTATGGGAATACCAGACACATATGGTGCACACAGACACAGGCGCACAATTTTTTTTTTTTTAATGAGACAATGTAGGACAATTACACTTCATTTAGTAGGCTTCTTAGGGAGAGGGGCATGTATATTACAGCAAAGAGGCCAACCTGACAACCAACCCTTCTCATCTAAGCATGGTCTTTCCACCACCACTGTCCAATAGAGAAAGCTGTCTTTGCATACGTAGCACGTGTATTTTCAGTTCTTACAGGAATTACTTAAGAGATTTCCTGTCTCATGCAGCCTAGTTCCCCTCTTCAGCCGTTAACACTGAAATTGTTCAAACAGCTCCATCACCAAAGAAGAGTATGTTTGTTATTCTTTCTTACTCTAGAATATCATCTGAGGTACTTCAATTAAACACAGTGATATTACCTCACATTTCATTCCCCACAACTAAGGATTAGTTGTACAACAAAAATATGTACTGCAAGCTGGGCAGTGGTGGCACCAGCCTTTAATCCCAACACTCAGGAGGCAGAGGCACTCAGGAGGCAGAGGCAGGAGGATCTCAGTGAGTTCAAGGCCAGCCTGGTCTACAAAGCTACACAGAAAAACCCTGTCTTGAAAAACAAACAAAAAAAAATTTACTGCTTGTAAGGCACTAAACTAATGGCTCTAAAATATTTTAAATCATTGGTTATTATATTTCTATAAATACTGTCACTACTCAATTAAGAGGAAGCTGAGACTCCAAGGCCAATGAAGAGTGGCTGATTCCCCAGTGTGGGCTCTTGCTGGGCACCTGCCTTGGACTTTACCAAGACAAATTGATACTTTTACAGTTCTCCTACAGCATAATCACAGGATCCCGATGATCTCTTTGGACACCTTTTATATCATAAGTATGGTCAAACAGATATATTTGGATCCTTTAAAATAGGTTATAAACACCACAGTTGAGCTTAGGCAAAAAGCCAGAAAGAGATACGGGTCATAAACTCTATACTATGGAACTTTTCATTAGCCAGAATCCTGCACTGTTTTGAATAAATAGAAATCCAAAGTATGCGAGTTACAGTTGTCAGCTTCCACTGCACAACTTGCAACTTTGATCTATAAAATTTAAAGAGAATGAACTGAACACCTTTCCAATCACAGCTAATATCACTCACCCCACCCCACCTCCATTATCTATATCCAGGCAATATGTCTTTTTTTTTTTTTTTTTTTTTTTGGATGTGTCTCACTATGTACCTAGACTGTCCTGGAACTTGCTTTGTAGACCTAGACCAGCCAGGCCTTGAACTCAGAGGTTCGGTTGCCTCCGCCTTCCAAGAGCTAAGATTAAAGGCATGCATTAAGGCATGTACTTTTTATTAATTCTGTGAATTTTTCAATCAATAGATATTAATATAGTAATCCTTTATAATATATGTTATATTATTTTCTCACCAACTTTCTATGACCTTCATTTTTCCTGCTATACACTGTTTTAGAAGCAGTTTGTCTTCTTCTGAAATTTCCAACTTTTATTTTATGTTTGTATTTCCAATACTTTTCAAATAAATACCCATGGAGTAAGTAATGTACATGTCTGTGTGGGTGTATGTGTCATAATGTAAGAAAAGCAGCACCATGAGACAAGGTTCAAGCAGAAGGGTTTTTTATTAGGGAAAGAAATAATAAAAAGGGGAAGGGGAGGGGAGAGACCAGCCTCTGGAGATAGGAGCAGCAGGAGAGAGGAGGAAGGAAAGTGGGGAAGAGAGAAGAGGATGGGAGGTGGGCAGGGTCCTTTTAAAAGGGAACCTACTGAATAGGCACCGATGGTGTTCTTGTAGTTGCAGCTGAGGGTGAATCCTGTCAGAACCCCAAGAACAGGCCAGCACAGATGCCTGAGTACTAACAGTGTGCACACGTGTGCATGCAGGTATGTGTACAAGTGTGTGTGAAGGCTAGAAATTGATGTTCAGGCTCTTCTTCAATTGCTGTTATTATTGTTGTTGTTGTTATTATTATTATGTTTCTCTGTACTACCCTGCCTATCTTGGAATTTGCTCTGTAGATCAGGATGGTCCCAAACTCATAAAGATTTGCCTGCCTCTGCCTCCCAAGTGTTGGGATCATAGGCGTGCACCACCACCCAGCACTATCTTACTTTTTTTTGGATAGGTTTCTTATTGAATCTGGAGCTTACCCATGGGCTAGGTTGATAGCAGCTGAACTGCCTGTCTCTATCTCCCCATTGCTGAGATTATTGACACGTGTCTTCACACCAGTCCCTAAAACACACTCTTTTACGTTAACCAGTCCTTAAACAGGATTTAAACATTAGTTTATTTGAAGTGCTGGGGATTGAACTTACGACTTCTCATGCTAAATATGTGCTCTACCACTGAGCAATAGCCCCAGGCTGACAATCAGGTGTTTTTGCTTTTTGGTACCAGCTCTGAACCCAGGGTCTCACACATGCTGGGCAAGTGCTCTACCTCTATTCTGATCAGCAGTTTTGAACACACTAGCGTCAACAACCAAATAAGTGAGGACTCTACATAACTAAACAATCCATGTAAGCATTTTATGGACCTAAGAGAAGAGTTCCATTACTGATATAAATAAGTAAAATCCTCGTTAGATTGATCTTTTCTTTTTAAATTAGTATAATCAACTATCAAAATCTTTTAAGTCCTGGGGTAAAACCTGCTAATTTATTGCAATATCTGGGGAATACATATATATATATATATATGTATATATATATATATATATATGTATGTATGTGTATATATATCTCACATACTTTCTACATGTTTTACCTGTGACAAAAATTTGTCTTGTGGGTGTGAACATATGAGATTAAAAAAAAAAAAAAACAAATCAAAAGAATTCAACAAAACATACGTGTTATGCTGATGACATCATCTTCCTCTATACATTCAGCCCTTTTACAAAATCATTGCCACTGGTTTTAAATTGCTGTTACAGTGCACATCTCATGGATGTTACTAGCCAATATCTACCAAGCCCTGACTATGTGCTCCAACCTGGGCCATGTGTTCCACTAAAGATACTAGTACTTCTTAATCTACACAATATCTGCAGGAGACATCACCTAATACACACATAAGCCAATAGTTCCTAAAGGCAAAAGGGCAGTGCTAAGGCAGATATGGAGACAGTCATGTTTCACTTTCCACACAGTACCTGAAAATGGCTAGATTTTTTTTTGATCCCACTACTATTTTGGAAATTTGTTACACTAATGCAACTTAGTCTTGTCTTCTACTACTTAGCAACCCCCATGATTTACTGAAGCAAAGTATGATGTCAGAACATGGTCTCAGAACAGAGTCCTGTGAGAATTCTGAGCGCTGGTGAGAAAACTCCAAGAAAACAAGACATGAGTCTTGTGACCTCAGTTTCTTCTTGGAATGTGTTGCCCTGTTCCTGCCAGGTGTAGTGGGATAGGGATGATTTTACATCATCATCACTTGTTGCTACTACTCAATTAAATGTTTATCTGCCTCTTAGAAAACACATTTTTTGCCAAGTACAGCTTGTCCTTGTGATTGTACACTTTACCTATGTGGTTCTTCTAAACCCTCAGAGTATAAATGTCTGATGCTCCGAATAAAAGTGGCTATTGCATGAGACTTTAGTTTGCCTCATTTATTGGCTCCATTTTCCCAGGTCCCACCACCAGCTAGATTGGTCAATAGTATGGTACACAAATTAAAGACTAAATCATATTAATGCGAATTTAAATTATTATCTTGGAGCTAGAGATAGATGGCTCAGCAGTTAAGAGCACTGGCTGGTCTTTCAAAGGACCTGGGTTCAATTCCTAACACAGAAATGGCAGTTCACAACTGTCTGTAACTCTATTCCAGGGGTTCCTACTCCTTCCTGGGCCTCTGTGGGTACTAGACACACAGGTGGTACAAATATACATGAAGGCAAGACACTTGTACACATTAAAACAAAACCTTCTT
The DNA here is from genome assembly GCA_030556225.1 of Cricetiscus sungorus. NCBI lineage: Eukaryota > Metazoa > Chordata > Mammalia > Rodentia > Cricetidae > Cricetiscus > Cricetiscus sungorus. Next base: position 17,239,730 of record JANBXA010000328.1, on the reverse strand, counting down.
TTGTTCCGGTGTTTTGTAGCTATTTTGTGGATACTGTTGCTGTTTTTTGAAACAATGTCTCATTATGTGGTCCAGACTGGCCTGGAATTCAAGATGCTCCTGTCTGGGCCTCTATAGAGTGCTAGGGTTACAGATGCATTACCCTGGGCTAGGCTAATTTAACTGCTTGCTACAGTATCTCTGAATCACAATTCTGTCAATTTCTTCAGTATCTAGCCCTCAATTCCTGTCCTCCAAAAATGCTAAAAGCCTGTCTTCTTTGTTTTAAAATTTGAATACACTGTAACAGTGTCAGCATCCTCCTGGCAAGCAGAAAGCACTTTCCAAATGCACTCCTAGGGGCAATGGATTTAAATACCCCACCACCCCTATGCAAGCAGGTCAGCCTGGGCTGAAAGCTGAGCTTGGGAAGGCAAAGGGATAAGGGGAGGCAGGATGGGCCCTATGTACTCCATCTACTAAATCCCAAGTTTTCATAAGGAGTTGTGAGGTTTTATGTCATGCCAAGAGAGCCTAGACCTCGGAGAATACCCAAAGTAATTTTGGATAAAAAGCAACAAGGACTGCAATAATGACAGATTCCCAGGCACACCTGGTAATCCAAAGTCTACCCAAAGCATATTCAGATACTGGTTATATTCCAATGACGGATGCCAGACTACCCGTATAAAGCCAGCTTTACTCAAAACGCTACCGGTGATTATCTTCAAAAAGAATGGCTGAGTCAAATTCACAGACTCAGGGTCTAGTTATTTAGAAGCTCCTGTTACCAGAGTGGTTGGTGGGTGCAGGTAACGGTACCATTATCAGGAGCAGCGGCAAGAAGGGGACACTACAAAGCATCTCAATCAAGTCTGGAGGCGCACAGGTGAGAAGCCGAAACACAAGCCCTGAAGAGGGCAGAACAATACGTTCTCAGCACTCCTAGCACCAGCACCGCTCCATGCCAGCCGGCCACGCTCCGGAAAGCCGGAGACCTGAGCCCTTCCCCCTTTGAACACTTTGTTTCCTTGTCCCGAATCTCTGCAAACCCTCCTGCTCTCCATCTCGAGAGGCCCTCACTAAAAGCCGCCTCCTTCCCAGTCTCTCCGGTACCGTTCCAGCGGGCGCTCAGCGATTCCCACGGCTTACAACCTCTTCACTTGCGATCAGGAACGAACGCTCTGAAGGCAAAGGTTGGGTCCCCTCCACCTCCCTACTCCCTGCCAAAGACATTCCCACAACGTGGGCTGCAAACGCCTCCGGGCTGGCCGGCCACACCGCCCTGCACTGACAGTGCAAGTGCCGCACCGAGGGGACGGGACTCGAAACTTGTTCTCTAAGTTCTCGGGGTCTCCAGCTGGCACGTAGGCCCGGGACCGGAGCACCCGGCTGGGGGTCTTGCTGTGGCCACATTAAACCCAGGGAGTCCCGGCCTCCCGGTGCGGGGCTTCGTGCGTGGGCCACGCGAAGCCGGGACCTGAACCGCGCGGTCGCTGCGGCCCCGGGAGGCACAGGCCGAGGCTGAGGCGGCAGTGGCGCGAAGATGGCGGAGGCCGCGCAGCCCGGCGCCGCCCTCTTCCCCGCGCCGCTTACCGGCAGGCGGGCGCGGCGCGCGCTCGGGCTCCGGCAGGTCCCCGAACAGGTCCATGGCGGTGGGCGGCGGAGCGGTGGAGCGGAGGCCCCGCGCTACCCTGGGCGGCGGCGGCGGCGGCGGCGGCGCCGTCAGTCACCGCGCGAGGCCCTGCCAATCGCGCGCCGCGCAGCCGCCGCCCCAGAGTGCTACGCGCGGGGGCGGGGTGGGGCTGCGCAAGCGCACAAGCGCTTCTGGCCCGGGCGCCTGATCCCTTGGCATGTCTGTATGGCGTTTCCCGGGAAGAACGGAGCAGGGGAGCCGAGCCTGACGTCCGGACCGGCGTTCGGCCCCACACGACTGCAGCAATCATCCTTGCGCTCTGGAGCTCTCGTGTGCTGTGGTCGGGGCGTCAGGAGCGGAGCCCTGGAAGCTGCAGGACGGAGGGAGGCAGGTCCGCACCTCTCCGTTCCCAGAACGATTGAGCAGGCAAAGCGGCTTCTGACCTACCGGGAGAGTAGGATGAGTCTCCGCTGTTCCTCTGGGATAGAGACCAGAGAAGACGCCAATATAGTCCAACATCCCTCATCTCAGCAACCAAAAACTGCTGCTGCTTACCAATCACAAGTTTGTCCTCTGTGTATTTTCTCTTAGTCTCAGGAAAAAAAAAAAAAAATCCAGTCATAGGATTACCGCCTCTCCTTACAACCTACAATATATCCTCAAATCAATTGACTACACACCCAGCTCCTACCAGTCCTTTCCAGCAGTGCCTTGCCTGTGTTTTCCGTGTTGGATTCCCTCAGTGCAGCAGGCAACAAATCATTGCTCCTCTGCAAATCTGCTCCGGGTATTCTCTGCTGTTTGATAGGTGGATCTGCCCAGCAGGCCTCGGGGCCACGCTTTGAAGTCTTCACTCCTCTCAGACAGAACCACCTCCTCCACAACAGCTGCGGGATTTTGAAATAACAGAACTTGTCTCCTGTCCTCACCTCTCACCCACTTCTCAGCCCACCCCAACTTGACATCACACACTAAGTCTCCAGAGCAGCTCTCTAGGCTTGCTGGTGACTTCCCACTCCTGTAAATAGACGTCATCCCATGTCGTGTTTGCCACTTGACCTGTCTTTTCCTTATGTGTGGATGTCTCTCCAGGTTTTAATCCTATTCGATACTCCATCTCTACCTCATTTACAGCTTCAACTTCTGGCTGGCTGTTATTTGATGGAATTTTTTTTTTTTTTTTTTTTTTTTTTTGTGGAGACAACTGGCTAGGTTGACTGGACTGGTAGTGCTCTCACAATGCCCCTGCCTCCCCAGTACTAGGATTATAGGTGTGTCACCACCAACCACCTGGCAGTTGGAATTCTGACTTGATCTTAAGTTCTCTTTCATAATCTCATCCACATCAGACTTGGGTTGCTACCCCTTTGGACATGACTTGTTAATTTTCCTACCATCTCTAGATCTCTGGGCTCCAGTAAGTCCCTAGAATAGTTTATGGGTGATCAGAGCACTTCTAGTCCCTGACAGATTCTATTTTCTCTACTACATGTCTTTCCTTTAGTCCTGCTTGGTCCAATACTTGGGCAGAAGAAAGCCTCGGAGTATGTGGCAGGGGAGGTTGTTCCCTTCATGGTGAACAAGCAGAGTGGAACAGCAACAGGAAAGAACAGGAAAAAATGTAATCCCAAAGGAGAAGTCCTCAGCCACTTACTTTCTCCAGTCCCCACTTTCCACCACCCCACCCCCTGCCAACAATCTATTAAAATGTTAAACCTGCTGATGGGCTAAACTATTCCTTAGGTCAGAGCCTCATGGTCTGTTTCAGAACATGATGTGTTTTATTAATTTTGTGGACATCTTTTAATCCAGTCAAGCTGACCGCCAATGTCAACCATCACAATGTCCATGTGCAGACATTTCTGCTTCTTTGGCCAGATAACAAGAATGCATCTGTTGAGTTATATAGTGACAGTACATCCACTCTCACAAGAAATTATCAGTGTTCCAGCATGGTTGCTGCATGTTACATCCCCGCCATCAGGGAATGAGAGTGCCTGCTCTCCATATCTGTACCAGCATTTGTTCTCAGGGTTCTGGATTTTAACCGTTCTAACACATGTGTGACTAATAAACCTTGAAGTCAAACTCAATTAGAGAAAAGTGCAAGAACTGTAATTACAAAGCTGAGTGACTTTCACAAGCCAAGCAAAGTCATATAACAAAGATCCAGAAAAAAAAAAATCCAGAGCACTTTACACACATAGAAGCCATTTTAGTCATGACCTCAGGAGATGATCACAGCACTCTGCCATGAAATTTCTTTGGCTTTAAATGGCATGGGTGGAATAAACAAGACAGAAAACACACAATTTCAATGTCACTTTTGTGACTTCATATTGTTAAGACTGTAGTGCACTCATTTAGATATGCCTCTCCTTTAACTCTTAAGTCCACACGTAGGTTCAGGCTTGTTTGGAGCTGTTACCCACAATGCTGAGAACATTCCTATCCATCTCACGAGCACAGATTTTCATTTGTTGGAAGATGCCCAGAGATCACATCGCTGGGTCAAAAGCTATCTTTATAACTATATTGAGCTATATCAACTCAATACTTGGGTTTTGTTGAGATCAAGTCCTGTTGTGTGACCCAGGTTGAAATGTACCATGCAGACCAGGGTGGCTTGAAAACTGGAGTGATCCTCCTGCCTCAGTTTGCCGAGTGCTGGGATTACAGATATGCCACCATCTCCACTGGTAAACTGTGATCAAATACACATCATAGGTTACAATTTTAGCTGGGCAGTGGTGGCACACACCTTTAATCCCAGCACTTGGGAGGCAGAGGCAGGTAGATCTCTGAGGCCAGCCTGGATACAAATCCAGGATAGCCAGAGCTACACAGAAAAACCCTATCTTGAACACTGTGCCCCCAAAAGGTTACAAGTTCAATTATGTTTAAGTGTGTAATCATGATGCTAAGCCCATTCATGTTTCAAACCATCACTGTAGGAACACGGTCCAAGAATGGAGTCCTGTGAGAATTTAGAGTGCTTGTGAGAAAACCCCAACAGGAGCCTTGTTCTTGGAATGTGTTTTCATGCTCCTCCCAGGTGTAGTGAACAGGAATGAGTTTCGGGATATTCATTATTGCTTCTGTTACTCAGTTACTTACAGGCCTCTATGGAAAGCCACATTTCACATTTTGCCAAGTGCAGCTTGTCCTTGTGACTGTACACTTTACTCCTGTGATTCTAATCTTCACAACACATTGTCTGATACTATGAATAAGACTGGCTGGTTCAGACGACTTTAGCTTGCCTCCTTTATTGGCTCTAGTCCCCTGGGTCTGCCACCTCTACAGTGGTGACCAGTCTTTGCTTTGAGGGTTCACACTCAAGTTGCTCCCACCTTTAGGATGCTGTTCTGCTTGTGGACCCAGCTGTTTCACTGTGTTACAGCCCTCATATATGCCACACAAGGTCACATGGTAAGAAGCCACTGAATTTTCTACAATAGATATCCTATTTTACAATTCTAGAAAGAGGTGATTCCTGTGTTTCAGTGCTTGGGCTGACCAAATATGGAGTGGTGAGGTCTTGCGCAAACAGAATTGTACATTCTAGCATACATACAGGTAATGGTCATCTTCAAATGCTGACCTATTGGGGAGCTTGCCAGACCCCAGGTGAGTTTTTTTCAGCCTACTGAATTTGTGGCTGGCCAGGGTGATTCTGGTTCAAACATCCAAAGGAGCAGGAGGAGAAAGGAATTTGACTCTGAGCAAGGAGACGTCCTCTTATTTCTCTGGCTGCTCATTTTCCATTTTATCAAGCATAGGACAAGGCTGGAGCTGAGATTCACTAGTAAAGATACATCTAGGCAGGGTAGGATTGTAACAAGGCCACAGTGGATACTGTTTCTTATGTGTAACAATCTAGATACCATCCCAGTACAAACAGTCCTTTATAGATTTGAGTTTATTACTTGAAAAACAGCCAAGAGTACCAGCTCTTCATGAACCTGGAGGTGGGAAACACTAAAACAAAAGGTCACCATGTTATGATGGAACACCCTGTTGCAGAACTAATGACTCTAGGGCAGGTTCAGAGGAATTGTGGGCCTCATTAAAACCTTAAGAGATCCTTGATGAACCACAGGGAGGTGAGTGTACCTGCTCTTGTCTAAGAGGCTTAAAAGGTGCTCCACTGAGATATGGACTCTGCTGTGCTCTTATCTGTGCGGCTTCTGTGGATACAGGCAAGAGTACCAAGACAGACTTCTCCCCATGCTTATCTTTTCCCCCAGTCAGTAGACTGGTCCTAAGGGACCTCTGAAATATCAACTGAGGGCCTAAGCTTGCTCTTTGAGGGACAGTCCAGCAACCCAGCTTTAGATGCTGTATGTCACTCAAACTGAGAAATTCAAGGAAATTAACTGCCTTGGAAAGAGGTCAACAGAGACCAGGGATGGCTCAATCAAGCATGCGCCTATTACTCCCGTGTCATATCTCAGGATGTAACAGGACTTCAGTGATTAAAAATTTAGACACTAGGTAAAAATACTGAACACAATATTGTGTCCCCAAGACAGCCGAAGACACTAAAAGAATCTGGTATCATGGTAAGTTGTGGAGAAGAACCATGAGGTGACTGTCAACATGTCCCTTCCTGGTTCATGTATCCCAGTATGGGCTTGAACTCACAAAAACAGCGAAACATCCCAGAATGTTCCTTATCAAGTCAGATGGATGACAAAGAGGCCACTTCCTCCTTTGCTCTCTCTTGCTTTGATCAGGTGGGAGGCACCCGGTCCCATAGGGAGGTGCACTGTGGATACTGTCAATAAACCTGTGCTAAGAACTAAGTGAGACCTCTAGCCAAAAAGCAGGAAATGAGGCCCTTTGTCAGTTTGCTGGAGAGGAACTGAATCTTGTCAACTGCACTTGTGAGTGACAGCCTTCACATGAGACCACAGCCTGAGCACACGCAGACCGTGGCCTGTGAAACCTCACCAGACAGAGACATTACTAAACCACTTGAACTCCTAAACCACCGAACCTGTAATATGGGTAAGCTGCTAAATTGTGGGGTAGTTTGTTACACAGCAACAGACATTGCTGGCTGACTTTCTTACACAGGATGAACCCTTAAGGGTACGAAAGCACCACATCCCACCTTTGCTCCGGTACTGCCCACGGCAACCCCATCAAGGGACAGCAGGGAATGTGGCTGGATGGGATGGAGTCTGCCTGACCCTCCAGTTCTGAGGAAGCCGCTGCCAGGAAGCCTTACAGGATCAAGTGCAGAATGCACAGGCTCTGTACCCAGCGGGAAAGGAGAAGAGGAGAGCCAGTGAAGCCACAGAAGACAGCATCAGCTGAGCCTTACTGGCACAGCCCAACCCTCTCCAAGGAGCGTTATGCTGTTTCCTAAGTCCCCACTTCCCTTCCATGTTTGGAGGACAGGCGCTTTATCAAATTACTATAGGAATTTTCTGTGGAAATCATACCACTGGGTTCTGAAAGGCAAAGCCAGTCCTCTGCCACCCTTGAGCCCTCCATGTCCTGCAGGGCTCGTGGTGTACCTCCTTCAGGCAGCCTTCCTTGGGGCCTGCCTGTTGGAGGGCATCTTAGCTTTTTCTCAGCTCTCGCCACACTCATTACTCGGTCCTGGCCTTGTGTCTGACACACTGATGCTTGGGAAGTATCATCCCCTTTGAAATTACATTCTTAAGGCAGAGGCTACGGCCCCCCAGGACTAGGCTGAATTTCCTGCTCAAACTCCTCCTGGTCACAAAGGAACACACACAGGCTGTCCCCAGTGGTTTGTTCACAGCATCCCTAAGTTGGATGCCCAGACTCCAGTCTTCTCCTCCCAGCTCAGGAAGGACCAGGTCCCCACAAAGACCCACATCTTGTCTGCTCTTGCAGAGCACAGGGACAGCCAGGCCGCCAAAAGAGCTCCCAGGGACAAGAGCACTCGTGCAGATGGGTCTTGAGCCAAGGCAAAGCTATAGGAGAAAAAGCAACGGTCCGGTGCTGGCAAGACCTGAGGGGTTTCTGCGTGAGACACCAGCTGGTGGCCAGGATCTTCTGGAAGTCTCTGATTTTCAGTTCCCACCACCTCCTTAGCTAGAAAACAAATAGGAGTTTGGGCTCAAGGCCAGCCCAGAAACTTTTACATTACATACTTCTCTCCCCCTGCTTTGTCCAGCATCCCAGGGTCCCCCTGTAAGAGGACTGCCCAGGGCTGGCTCTCAGATCGGTCAACTGGGTGGCTCCTCCTCAACTACCAGTTAAGACTACCAGAAGCTATCTGGGAGCGCCGGTGGGGCAGGGGTTGGGGGCAGGAAGGAAGGGCACTTGGCCTCCCATTCCCAGGTTTTTCAGCCTCCCACAGAGCACTCACCTTAGTGAGAGTGGGCATGCTCCTGTGGGCGTCCTGCTTCTCTGGGAAGGACGTACACAGCCTCCCTCAGCATGGTGAATACAGCAGCTAAGGTGCTGCCCAGTGACTGGCAGCTCAGAATCTGCTACAGAAGGACAAGGGGAAGTTACCTGCACTAGGCTTCTGGTTCCCCCATTGCTGGGGGATAGTGGGGACTGGCTTGCTTTGGAGCGGGGATGGGAGTAGGGTGGGGGGTGATGTGGGTGGGCAGGGGGCAGCGGTGGGGAGGTTTGAGAATAAGCTTCCTAGGTAGGGAGAAAGATGTTGGAGTTTCCTGTGTGGCAGTCCACAGGGAAGGGTCGTTGTCTGGAGACAAACCTAGGCAGCTACAGGCACAGCTAGATTGTTGGAAGTCAAGAGATTGAACCTGACTAGGAAGGTGGCACTCACCAACGGTAAACCACTGCCATGGTGGCCAGGGGCTCTGGAGACGCAGTGCTGTGCGCCCCACCTCGGGCTAGCCTGATCCCTCGGGAGCTCAGCAGGACACGGCCGCTCCTCTTTCAGCTGCCAGTCCCTCGGGCTCCTTGGGCACCGTTGGTGTCGTTGGCACCGTTGGTACCTGCTCGCGCACAGGCCTCTGGGAGCGCGTGGGAACTGCATCTCTCAGGAGGCCTCGCGGCTGCCCCCTCGTGGGGAGCAGAGCCAAGGCTTGGGCTCCAGCCTAGTGACTCTCCTTGGCCCTGGCACTGTTGCTACTCCATTCCCCAGTTCCTCTGCATTCCCAAAGGCAGGCTCCCCCAGTGGCAAGGAACACCACAGTGGAGATGGCTTTACTAATGGTTGACTTAATAGGAAATGGGATGACAGGAAAAGAAGGAAATCGCAGGTGACCGCAAGATTTTATTTTATTTTTGTTTCGAGACAGGGTCTCTCTATGTAGTTCCTGCTGTCCCAGAACTCAAACTCAAAGAGATCCACCTGCCTCTGCTTCTTGAGTGTTGGAATTAAAGACGTGTGCCACCATGGCCTGGCTGATTTTTATTTCAATTTAAAATGATTATACATACATGTGTTTTGCCTGCATATTTGCACATCACATGCATGCCCGGTGCATGCTTGGTGCTGAGAGATCCCAGAAGAATGCATCAGATCTCCTGTAACTAGAGCTAGAGATGTTTGTGAGCAGCTGTGTGGGTGCTGGGAACTGAATTGGGCTTCTCTGCAAGAGCAGCCAGTGTTTTTAACCACTGAGCTATCTCTTCAGCCTCTTAAGAATAGTTTTTTTTGTTATGAGACAGGCTTTGTCTATTTAGCCCTTGATGTCCTGGAACTCTGTATAGAACAAGCTGGCCTTGAACTCTCTTTCTCTAGTGCCAGGATTAAAGGCATGTACCACTACCCCTGGCAGCTCTAGCTTTAAATATAATGACTTGTGGAAGTCATATATATATGACTTGGTAGTCAGCTCTCTCTTTCCTGGGGCTGGAACTCAAGTTGCCAGGCTTGTGCTGGCAGATGCCTTTACCACCTAGCCATCTCTGCAGCCTCAGGGTCCCTGCCCCTCTAACAAGCAAGGTGCCAAGAAGTGCCATCACCTGGGGGAAGTGTATTCAGGCAACAATCAGTGGTGTTCATGGTGGTTTGTGGTACCATTGGACATGGTCGTGAGTGGGCAGGATGTAAGGAGCTAACAGCGTGGAGAGAAGATGGATAGATGGGGCTCCTGAGTGGCAGAAGACAACAAATAGAGCCGATGGTACAAGGACCTTTGGGCTGAAGAGAAAAACAAGTTTCTGGATGAGGGAGTGATAACCCAAAAAAGGCTAAAAGCAAGTGGAGATGGGACTGTGTCTTGAACACAATCTATGTGTCACGGGTGTCCTTTTGAAATTCACACATAGAAAAGGGAGACTGACTCACAGAAAATCAATCTATCAACCAAACAATCCAGCTCTAAGTGATGCCACCAATATCTGGAAGTGGCCCAAAGCAGATTGCTATTCTGATTGTCCAGTGCACAGCAAGCTGTCATGACCCACATCCACTGGTGGGAAGGACAGTGAGTTCCCTCTGTCTCTGTAGCAGATGTTCCTTGGGTGGAATGGTGGCCAGCTGGTCACAGCCTCAGTCCCGTTTAGCCAGGTCAACCGGGGTGCTAGAATCTCAGTGGTCACCAAGGTTAGAGCCAAGCCAGAGGCAGAAGATCCCGGTGGCAGGCAAGGTCACTGGAAGGGTTCCTTGTCGCTTGCATATGTGGCTTGTGTGTGTTGAGGTTATGCTGGAGACCATTTTCTGCTGAGCTGCCTAGAGCCTTGGTAAAAGCAGTCCATGTTGTCAGGTCCATGCATAATCTCCATCTCTGTCACCAGAGTCGCTTTGTTCGTGGGCCCATTGGGCAATGACAAGAATGGCTGTGGAAAGAGGCTGGCTGTCCACAGATCATATCTACTTAATTACTGAAATCCTGAAATCCCCTCACCGCCCCCCCCAGTGTAACTACGATATGACACAGGGCTGGGGAGTTAATATATCCTTGATGTAAAACTGAAAAGGTATACCATGGGCCTTACTAACTGAAAGCAAATTTCTTCAGGTGGTCCTTATGGGCAGGTGTTACAGCAGGTTTCCCCGCCGGCTGCCACTGGTTCTGCCGCCATTGTCCTGCAACCACGTGTGCCCCAAATAACACTCAGAGACTCTGTATTTGATACAATCCTGTTGGCCAGTTACCATTACTGTTTATGGGCTAGCTCTGTCTTAATTATTAACCCATTTCTACTTATCTAAGTATTTCCACATGGTCGTCTTATCTATGAGCCGCAGCTGGCATCCTGCTTCTTCCCTGGGCTACATGTCGAACCCCCTACTACTTCCTCTTTCCTCCTTCTGGGCGCCTAGCCCCGCCTATCTTGTTTCCTATTGGCCACAGGGCTTTATTAACCAGTATGAGAAACATATACAGAATAACATCTCCCATCATCTCCTCTTTTCTATCTAAAGTAAAAGAAGGGGTTTAACCTTAACTTAGCAAAATATACCATACAACAGTTATCAAATAAGAATCACAGTTAACAATATTTAATCCATTAACATTTTGTAAGACTTAAAGAAAATATCATCTATCCTATCTTTGTGAGTCTAAGGTCTTATATGTAACTTATCTTTAATCCTTACTAAGGAAAACTATAACCAAAACTATCTGTCTTCAACTCCTTCAAAGACCACAGAAGGATAATATATAAACTCTAGAAATGACAGAGACAACTCATTGCCTGGCCAGTCACCCGAAGTTCTTCTGTAATGTTCCATCTTCAGCCCATAGGCCATAGTGTGTGTCCAGACACCTCAACAAGGCAGGAAACTTTTCTCTGTCCACTTGTATTGACAGTGTGTCAGTCATTTTTCTCTGTGTCCTGCAGAATGTCTGGCTGCCTTTTCCATGAAGCAGGAATCCTGTAGCAATGTCCATCTTGCATCAGCAGTCACCTTTTTGTGGGTCCTGCATGTCCAGTTTCTACAACATAAAGTCAAACAGTCTAGAAGAGCAATACCTTGCCCAAATGGCTAGTCTTGCCATATTAGAAGCAAACTCCATAACACGTTTCTTCGATATCCATCTGGCTTCTTGATATAAGGCAGAAACTGTGAATTTAATCTTAACAACATGCTTGAATTTAGAGAAGGAAAGCCAAATCCAACTCCAAAGCCAGCACTGGTTTACATGAATCGGGACTACAGAAATATTAGATAGTAAAGAAAACTAGATTTCAGTATAGAAACAGTTTACTAGACTTAAATATTTTTTACCATAAATCATATTCCTCTTCATTAAGTGATTCTTTCTGGAGAGCTGTCTTCTCTTCTGTAGGTACCTACATGTTTAGTGTCCTTTGGTTGTTTGAAGATAGGTGTTCTCTGTTTTCCTGTAAGGACAAGAACAGAACACTTCCCCTACCTTTGAGAAGTCTCCACATCTCTCATGGGACCTTATTTATTGGATTACTTGTCATTTCTCTTCATTAAGATGTTACTCTTGTTCAACCGGATCTTGATTAACTTAGATGGTATCCATAGCTTTTCTTCTCCTGTAGATACAAATGCAAAACCCCTACCCCAACGTAACACATATCCTGGTTTCCATTCTGAGGTCAATACATCCTTGAAGTACACCGGCTGATGTAGTTCAGAAGTTTTTTCTATTGTCCAGTGTCTTTCTGCAGCTGTTTTTCCTTTTTCATCAGCATTAAGAAAGTTTAATGTTAATAAAGCATTATGTAATCTGTGTTTGGGTGTCTTGGTTCCGCCTGCCTGTTTATGGAGCATTTCCTTTAAAGTACGATTAGATCTCTCAACTACTGCTTGTCCTGTAGGATTGTGTGGTATACCAGTTATGTGTTTTATGTTATAATACTCAAAAAACTGTTTCAATTTGCTGGAAATATATGCCGGAGCGTTGTCAGTTTTTATTTGTGCAGGTATGCCCATAATGGCCATTACCTCTAAAAGGTGTGTGATAACAGAATCAGCCTTTTCAGAGCTCAGAGCAGTAGCCCATTGAAACCCTGAAAATGTATCTATAGTGTGATGTACGTATTTTAATTTTCCAAATTCTGCAAAATGAAACACATCCATTTGCCATATTTCATTTCTATTTAACATCTCCCATCAGGCAGGTACCAAGGAAAAAGACTTTCTAGATCAATAGCTGTATATCATTCACCAGGAGAGGTGTTAATGGGGTAAACAAGGACACCACATCCGGTATAGAAGTTGCAATTGAAATCATGACTGAGTTTTTGATAGTCAGCTGCCATTCTTCATGATCCATCTGCCTTCTGCACTGGCCAGAAAGGACCGTTAAAGAGAGATACCATGGAAAGCACCACCCCTGCGTCTTTTTTATTTTGTGTGGGTTTTTTTGTTTTGTTTTGTTTTCTTGGTTGTTGTTGTTGGTTTTTTGTTTGTTTTTCCAGACAGGGTTTCTCTGTGTAACAGCCCTGGCTGTCCTGGAACTCGATCTATAAGCCAGACTGGACTTGAACTCAAAGATCCACCTGCCTCTGCTTCTTGAGTGCTGCCACCACTGCCCAGCTAACCCCTGTATCTTTCAAGTCCTTGATGGCAGCACTAATTTCGGTGGTTTCTCTAAGGAAGCAAAACTACTCCATTTAGCCTTTCCAACCATAACAGCCCTTACTCCACAGGGCAGAAAACCAATGTGAGAATTCTGCCAGCTCTATGTATATCTATCCCAAAGTATACATTCTGGGATTGGGAAAATAACCACAGGATGAGTTTGGGAACCTTGGGATCTACCGTGAATCAGATTTCAGCCAAAATACCACAACTCACCTGATGTAAGCCCCTTTAACTGGAGGGCCACAGTGTTTCTTGAGATCTGGAATCAGAGTCAATTTAGCACCTACTGGTAGCACCAATAGTCTGCTCATTTCCTCTCTCCCAGTGTCGATTACCCTGTAAATAGCAGTCCCTCTGGGGAAGGACTGGAGAAAGGTTAACAGTAAAACTTTTAGGAATTTTGTCAAAATTGTTCCTCAGGGGAACCTGGCCATCCCTTAATTAATTCAAGGTGTTCTGGGTCTGCAAACTAGCTCGTCTGAAACGGTTCACAGGCCAAGGCTACCTTCTGTTGTGATCCAACAGAACCTTTCTTTCATTTGTTTGAAAGGCTTCTTATCTATTTCATGCCTGGAAACACCATGATTGGTGGTTAGCCAGTACCAAAGGTCCATATGAATCATGTCACCATAAAGTCATGTTCCTGTGCTGACCAGGTCAGTTATTATGGACACTGCTTTGTGTACGCTACCCATCACCATAACTACAATGACCTTGCCGTTGTCAATTCAGTGCTGCCACCTGCCCCCCTCCATACTTCGGGGCTTATTTCATTTAATTCACCCAACTGAGCAAAAGCACCTTCAACCCAGCAATCGTATGGCACAAGGAAAATAGCAACAGCAAAGCTCACCATTTTGTTTCATGATGAGTGAAAGCTATGTGTTCTGGACTTTCCCATTGTGGAGGATCAGCTTTTATACAGTGTGCCCACTCTAGCATTTCAATTTCCTTGAGCCTTCAAATCACTTTATCAACACCAAGCCAAGAGATACCAGGCATCTCCAACTCCTTTTCAGGAGGCCATCTGTTGACAAATGCTTTAGCCAATTATTCAAACAAAATCTTGATCCCTTTAACTGTGAAAAATTCCATTCATTGGTTCTATTATCAATAAGCCCAGCTTGATCTAGTTTTTAATGCCCCCCAACTATTATCCTACACCCTTAAAATCCACCTGTTGTGAAGTATTACTTTAACTAGGTAAAGATGTGTTACACTTATTTATGCTGCAGAATTACTTTAACTGTGTGAAGGTGTGTTACTTTTGTTTATGTGCATTTGTTTAATTATGTAAAGACATGTTGCATCTGTTTCACCTTGCCTGCCTAAGGCACTTGATTGATCTAATAAAAAGCTGAATAGTCAGTAGGTAGGCAAGACATGCTAGAAGTTGGTTAATCTTATCACAGAACCCATTTGATGGGAGATGTTATTCTGTAAATATGTTTCTCATACTGGTTAATTAATAAAGCCCTGTTGGCCAATAGAAAACTAGATAGGCGGGGCTAGGAGACTAGGAGAAGGAAAGGAGTCAGGATGTAGACCAGGAAAGAAGGAAGACGCCAGCTGCGGCTCCCGGATAAGATGAGCCACGTGGAAATATTTAGATAAGTAGTAATCCTAAATCTTAATAGTTAAGGCAGAGCTAGCCCTTAAACAATAATGGTAACTGGCCAACAGGATTGTATCAAATACGGAGTCTCTGAGTGTTATTTGGGGCTCACATGGCGGCGGGACCATGGCGGCAGGACCAGGGAGGCCGGTGGGGAGGAACAAAGAGTAATACCCTCCAGTAACACCTCTTCATTTCCTTGGTCAATTTATCCAAAGATTCTAAGATCAACCAACCATCATCATCAATTTCCTTATTTTTCCACAAATTGTCAAAATATTATATATAGACTCACCAAATCTGTTGCCCCGCATAATTGGTCAATCAGGATAATCAAATACATTTGTCTCTTTAAGTTTGTAAAACAGTTTATCCAATAGGCGTTTAGTACTCTCCAAGCTACAAGGAAAGGCGTAAGTAACTATATGTGCCGGCAAATGGGAAAACTGGTTCCAGATACTTACAGAATTATCCTTATACTTCTGTTGCTCTGGAACCACTTCTGTTACCAAAATTTGTATTAATCAGGGCTCTCTAGAGGAACAGAACTTATAGAATAAATCTATAGTCATATAAATTCATAGATACAGCTATATAGAGGGAATTTTTTTTGAATGGTTTACGGGCTGTGGTCTAGCTAGTCCAATAATGGGTATCAATGAAAAGTCCAAGAATCCAGTAGTTTTTTTAGTTCATGATGCTGTATGTCTCAGCTGGTCCTCAGTATACACTGGGATCCTGAAGAAGTAGGCTCTAATGCCAGTGAAGGAATGGACTTACTAGCAAATGCATGAGTAAGCAGGCAAAGCAAACAAGCTTCCTTCTTCCATGGCCTTTATTTAGATTGCCAGCAGGAAGTGTGGTTCAGATTAAAGGTGTATCTTCCCACCCCAAAAGATCCGGATGAAAAGTGGGTCTTTTCACATCAAATGATTTAATTACGAGAAAAATATTAGGGAGCTGGAGGGATGGCTTAGTGATTAAGAGCATGGTCCCAAGTTCAATTCTCAGCAACCACATGGAAGCTCACAACCATCTATAATGAGATCTGGTGCCTTCTTTAGGCATGTAGGCCTATGTACAGACAGAGCACTCATACATAAAAACATACATAAATTAAGTTTAAAAATAGTTATAATTGAAAAAAAAAATCCCTCACAGGTAGGTGTACCCAGCCACTTGGGTTTTAGTTAATTACAAATGTAGTCAAGTTGACAATCACTAGCCACCACATGGCACACAACCCTGCCTGCTGAAACTTTGGTTTGAGCTCCATGAATCTTGCTTTGAACTCCCAGCCTATGGAAATACTTGGTAATGTGTGCTCTTTTAAGCCACCAACTCCATGGTCATTTGTCACGGCTACTATAGAAAACACAGAATCAGAGATGTGGGGTGGGGTGGCAGTTTTCTGAGAAGGGGAAACCAAGCCAGTGAGGGGACAGTATCACCAGGAGAGGAGGCATGGTGAAAATAGTAGTGTGGCTGAAAGGGAAACCAAACAACACTCCGAGCTGGTGGTCACTCCAGAGGCCATTTCCACCTCTGAGAGAGAGAGACTGCGCTTGAGGATTACGAAGTAGCTGGCTCTGGGTAGAATGCGCATAGGGGCCTGTGGGAAGATGCAGCTGCTGTTATCGGAGCAGAGATGCTCTTTGAGCAGTTCCTGGCTAATGCTCTCAACTGTGACGTCACAGCTTAGTGCTCTGGCCTACCTAGACAGAGTAGAAGCCATGTAAGGACTGGCTCATTGTCTGTCCCTGTGGAACTCTACACTACTTTGAGGTGATGACAATAACCTCAGGAACAACATTTCCATTCTTCCGGCTGCCCACAGCTCAGCCCCAATGCTAGGATTAAGTTGCATGGATTCTAACCTGGCATAGAGATGAACCCCATTGCTGAAACACTCTGGGGACCAGAAGTTACTATCCAGCTTTTGAGAAAGATGCTCTTAAACACACGTGACCTAGGAAGAGACCCAACTGACAATCCTAAACCCTCACATGTCAGCCTGCCTGCTTGCAGCCCACTGGAAACCATATACTTTGGGGTGTGTGAAGGTGTCAGTGATTGCTGCCAACTGACTATGGAGATCTGTAGACACACTTGTGGCCCACCATCTCATCAGCTTCATCTCCTCCCTCAGGATTCTGACCTCCAGGGTCTGGCATCACCTCAAGTTGCCTATGGCCGTGACACTTTCACAGCAAGACAACTGGCTTGCATTCCTTGTCTCGGTAGTGGCACCAGGGGAAACTCTTACAACCAAGAAAAAGGGCAAAGGACAAGCCAAGTCCACCATATGACTCAGCTAGTAAAGACTTTATAAAGAAGCCTGAAGATCCAAGTTTGCAAACTACAGGGGAAGGTCAGGACTCCCTAAAGTTATCCGCTGACTTCCTCATACATCTAACACACATACATACATACACACACACACACACACACACACACACACACACACACACACACTTCTCCCCCCCCCCAGACAGTTTTAGCACTGGCTGTCCTGGAATTCACTCGGTAAACCAGGCTGGCCTCAAACTCAGAACCAGGCTGGCCTCAAACTCAGAGATGTATGTGTTTCTGCCTCCCAAGTACTAGGAGTAAAGCCATGCACCACCACCACTCAGCACAAATAACATTTTTAAAAAGAAAAAAAAAAGTGACAACCTAAAGAAGATTAACATCTACACAATACTCATGAACCTTAAGCCAGGCCTTTGAAAGATACTTCCAAGGCAAAGGACTAGCAGATAGTCACTAGTGTTGTCCCCTGGAGCTCAGGAGACAGCAGGACAGGGACAAATCATTTCCCTGTGGCTTAGATATCCTGGAGACAAACCCCATACTAGTGCAGTCCTCTAGGACACATACTCCTAGGAAAGTGGGACAGTCTGGAGAACCTGCCCAGCAACTGGGCCGTCTCTACCAGCATCACATGAACACACTTTGCTGACAAAGGGCAAACACTTTAAATGGACATTCACCAGGGTTGGATGCAGGAAATGTGTGCTTGGTTGAGCACTCACACATCTGATAAATCAATGACAGTACACCGGGGGCAACTAACTCCAAAGTTCTTTATTTAATTCAACTGGAGCATTTGATGGCAACCAACTTCCCACTCAAGTGTCTTACAAACAGAGAGCAGCTCTCAGTGACCCTGTGTAAGGCACCTGCCTCCTCCCCTGGTCTCCTGGCTGAAGCAGCAAATCTGAACTTCTATTCAAGTCAGGACTGCCATGGCCTGGGTATCCCTGCCTAGAACACTAGAGCTCAGCCTCAGGATTGGCCACTTCTGCCCTAGGTCCCTAAGAATGTCTGAAAGGCAGGGACAGATGAACCGGGGAGGTGGGGGGCTGGCAGCCCTACAAGAGTCTCCCTCCTTTCTGTAGCTTCCCTCCCCCCATCCAGTAGCTACTGGGTCCATGAAACGGATTCCCTCAAGAAACAGAGTTAGGGGCCTGCAGGGTGTGGCCAACAAGGGTTGCCATGCAAGCCATCCATTGAAAGAGTAAGAAGATATACCTGGGCCGTCACCACATCGTCTTACACCCAGGGAGGGATGGCAGCCCACCCTCCGCAGGTCCCTGGTTAGTGTTGTTGGTCACCAAGGCCTCCACACACTCTGGGCCAGGCGAGCTGCGGTCAGGCTGCCTAAGGATGTAGGTATCAAATCCGGCCCCTCAGGAGACACCCGATTTAGTTCAGTCTCCGGGACCTCTTCTAGGTCGGAACACAGGTCGTCCCCGGGACCTGGGGGGCTGGACAATGGGGACCCTGGAATCCCTCCGGGAGGCCAGCTGTTCCTCCCAGGGCCTCCAGGCAGCCCAGCTAGGGAGTCCCCCAGCAGATCCCGGAAGCTGCTACCCTCGCGCAGTGGCATGGACTCTAGCAGGTGGTTCAGCAGTTCAGCTGAGACGGTGGCATCGATGGCTTGACACGTGGACACGAACGTGTGCACCTCATGCATGCATTGGATGTAGCCAGCAGCGAAGCGCTCGCTTGCTTCAGCCTGCAGCTGTTCCCGCTCTGTGCAGGAGGGTGGGAAGAAGAAAGCATCGTCCTGCACCGTGAGCAGTGACTATTATGGCTCGGACGATCCGCTCCTGGGACTCACCCAGGAGACACACTGTCGTGTCCTGCTCTGGGCGGGGAGCCCTCGCCGTGGATAGGACCCGGGCTGCGGGAGCCGACGCGTCCTGCTCCTGGGTGGCAGGCGCGCCCGGTCAGAGCCCCCGCCCCAGATCCCCGCCTCCACTCACCGCGCGCCCGACCCCGCAGCGCGCCCTGCACGCGCCGCACCGTCAGTTCCAGCACTTCGGCGTTCTCTAGCTTGGTCTGCACCTGCGCAGAGGGGGAAGGGGATTGAGTCGGGCCGTGAGCTCCGGCGAGCACTCTGTAACCTCCCGCGCCCTTCCCTCCGCACCTCGGTGCCGGCCAGCAGCAGCCGCAGCTCCTGAAGACTCTCGTTGATCCGCGCGCGCCGCTTCTTCTCTACTAGGGGCTTCCGGGCCTGTGGGAAGCGGGCCACTGAGCCCCGGGCCCGCGCAGCCTCCCGCAAGCCCATCCGCCCGTGGACCCTGCCCGCACCTTGCGGTCCCCCCGTCCTTCCCAGCGGTCCTCATCCTCTTGGCCGGCACGGCTGGGCGCCAGGGGCGGAGACATGGTCCGCGGCGGCCGGAGCACGGCGCCGGGAGCGGAGTGCAAACCACACTGCCAAGCGGGTTTGCAGCCCGGAGGCCTCAAGAACTCTTCGAAGTCTTCCGGCCCGCGGTGCCCCGCCCCTTTTATAGCAACTTATTTGCATGTCAGTGCACCGATTGGTTGTGTGTGGCCGGAGCTGCCAGCCGCGAGGCTGCCTGCATCCAATGAGAACGGCCCGCTTTGTCAGGCCCCGCGAGCCTCTGGCAGCTGGCGAGGCGGAGCCGGCAGCCGGACCTCCTGCCACTCCCGCAGGGGCGGAACTCCGGGACAGTGACCTCGGGCTTCTGCCTTGCTTGTGTACTTGTACCTCCCTCTGCTGAGTTATGAGCCCAGATCTGCCAGCCTGTGAGCCGGGATTTAAGCTAGCTATTCTTCCGTCTGAGCAACCATCCATTCCACCCTCCCCTCCACCCACCATCCCGCAGTGCTTTTGCTTCTTTGGTTCACCAAAAGTGCCTCCCGAGAATAGCGATCCAGTGCGGGACAGCAAAGTGGGCTTCAGGTGGGGCAGTGCCAAAGTTAAGTCCATGCCCTTGGGACTTGGAAGGGGCTTTGGGTCATGGGTAGCGAGAGTGCAAAGTCCAGGGAATGTGGGGACCAACTTAGCAGCAGGAGTAGGGACGGCCCCTGGACCCTTGTGATTTTCTTGTGGACTCATGAGAACACCTGTAACCTTTTATACCAAGGGTCTCAGTCGTTGTCACTGCAACCTCTCTTTCTCTGTGCTCTAAAGTCACCTACCCAATCTCTTACCTTGTCTTTCTCTAGTCCTAACCTCACCCATCCCCCGCCGCCCCGTGTCAAGCCTCTCCTTCCTCGTTCACCATCCCCTACCTGCCCAAACTCCCCTCATTTCTCCCTAGTCCCTCCGCACCCCCATCCGGTGCTTTACATTTCCCTGCCCCCACCCCTTTCCACGCCCACCTCCCTCACCCGCGCGTCCCCTTCGTGTCCCCCTTCCCTACCCCCCACCTCCACCCCGCGCCCAGTCCCTCTCGGCTCCTCCCCCTTCCATCTTTGGGCCCTGTGCGCCGAGGCAGCCGTCTGGTCCCGGTAACTTGATGCCCGTGACAGTTGGCAGCTGCAGCCGCTTCGGCAGAGAAAAGCGGCAGCCGGGCCAGGAGCGACAGGTGTTGGCCGCGCCTTTGTCTCGCTGGCTTTGTCCCGCAGGCAACGACAGGCACGCCTGCATCGGCCAGACGCCCAAGCCCCGCGTCGTCGGCGGTCCATCTGCCGGCCTTGCCTCGCTGCGGGAGGGGGGTGATGGAGTGCGGGGGGCGGCGAGACCGCGCCCCCAGAGAGCACTCTATGAACCTCTGGCTCTGCTCCATTGTTCTTGGTTTCTGCTGCTGCCTCAGAGCTAGCTGGGACAGGCTCCCACTGGTCTTTAGGTACTCCATCCTCAGGTCTGGGCACTCCAAGCACTTCAGTGGGCGCCTCTTCATCATTCAGGCTGGTGCTTCATGAGCCTGGCAGGGAGGCCTCCGAGGGAGGAGAAAACCAGACAGGAACTGGAGCAGCTGGGCAGGGAAACCCCCTACCCTCCTAAAGACTGTCTGGTGGACTCCTTGTGGTTCCACTACAGAGGGGCCTCCAAAGGCGTCAGGTAGGACGAGCTGGGTGAGAGGTTAGAAGTTTGAAGGTGTTGCCGGAGTCACCTGACTATCGACCCACTCCCATTCCTGCTCTTTCTTTTACCTCTGAACTGTCCCTCTGTGTTGGAGTCCTGACATCCCACCCCCACCCCCGCCCCGGCCTTTTACCACTCATCTGGGTATTCCCAACATACTAGAAAGCTTGGTTCTCTTCCACTACCCTCCAGGGACCGCTGAGGGTCCTCCATTCCTGGTGCTAAGTCTCCTACGTGGGAATGATCCCAACGGAGCCATCATAACTGGTTTGTGACTTCACTGTTTAGCTATTAGCTTTCAGTAAAGGACGTTCTAAAATGATTACTTTTAAGTTTCTACTACTTTTAGGTAGGCAAAAATAACCTTTGGTAGTTGGGTGTGTGTGTGTGTGTGTGTGTGTGTGTGTGTGGTGTCTTTTTTTCTTTCTAGTTCACAACTCTTTTGTACTTCTCCCTGCATCCAAATGAGCAAGGCCAAAAAAGACACTCTTATTGGTATAGCATGAGGGCTCTAAGGAAAGAATCTTTAAAATACCAGTGGGACATCTGATGGGGGAGTTAGAAGTGGGGTCAAATAAGGACACAAAACAGACAAACTGCAAGAAGGGATTAAAGGCAACTAAGAACTCCAAGGAAAGCAAAGCTACCCAGGAAGAGAAATGTAACCTTAGCCCATTCCTAGGTTTGGAAATCAGTCATGGGCTACAAAGCTTGTCCAAGGCTGTGTGAGTTGGGGTGTACTGCAAATGCTGTCTAGAACTGGGGGAAAGAGAAATTAAGTACTTGGGGGAATGCCTGGTATGATTAGGCATTCTTTTTGGGATGGATAAGGGTAGAGACAGGGCAGGGGATGAGTCAGGAAATGCTTGAGGTCACACCTGCAAAGCTGGCCTCAATTTATTTTAGTGAGTTCACTGGCTAGGTGACTTTGACTTTTTGTCCCAGAAGTTTGACCACCCCATCTTGATCCCAGGAAACCCTTCTTCTCCTGTCCACCTCCCTCAGCTGGCTTATTACTTCCTGCCATTTGTCCCCTGGATCATACCATACCTTCAAAGCTTGCCTGCATGCACACTTCCTGATCATTAGGGCCTTTTGATCCCCCTGGAGTCAGGGACAGAAGCCAGCAGAGGCTGGGCAGGGCCATAGTGGCTGCAGGGTGACTAGTTAGCAGCAGAAATAACAGGCCGTAAATCCCCAGAGGGACAAAGGCAACAGCAGGCCTGCAGACATCCTAGCACTTTGTGGGCAATCTGCCCAGGAGACTCAAGAGGATTTCCTTTTGGTTTGAAAATAAAGGAGAGGGGCTGCCCTTTGGGTTACACAGCAAAGCACGATTAGAGCCCTCCAAGACTCAGTCAGTGAAGCAGCCCTAGGTGCCAGGAAAACTGTGTGTTAGACTACTGCATCAGCACTGGAGGTCGGGCGGCATGTTCAGAGCTCCTGGAAGCCTAGCTCGAGGCCGTGTCATGTCCCTCTGCTCGGGTCCCTGGGACCCTGGCTTGGAGAGAGAAAAGGGAAGCAGTCCTCTTCAGAGTAGCCGGAGTAGGAGGCCTGTGCCTCAGTGATGCCTATGTACGCATCCGAAGGGTGTGTCTTTTCTAACATGGTACCTGTGTGATTTCTCTGCTTTCAGCCCTGAAGCCAGCACATAAGCAACCAGCCAAAGGCAGCATTAAAGGAATGTGGGTACAGGGCTCACGCTAAGTGGAGGGTCAGCCCAGTGGATCTGCTAAGCAACCGTATGTCAGATATCGAGAGAGAAGGATCAGAGAAGGCCTAGCTAGATCTGCATATGGGAAGTTCCTGAAGGGCTTGAATGGACCAGGGTGGCTGAGCATGTGAGAGACACACGCATAGGAGCTGGGCAACTATGCAGAGAACAGCATGCAAGAGATGCTTTTGGGACTGAATTCCTAATGGAACGTTTTTGAAGTCCTTTAAAATTTTTTTTGCAACAATGTCATTCTATTTGGTTTATTGGTCTATGTTATGTCAAAAATATACACACTGCTAGGCTATAGGTCCATGGTGGACCATATGCTTAATTTGCATGAGGTCCTGGGTGGGTCCCCTTCACCACAACAAACAGAGCATACAATTGAAAATAAAAATATACTTGCTTTATTTAACAATTCTCTAAAAGGCAAAAAAGTCATAAAAAGACACAAGCAGTCACATGAATATATTGCACTGGGTGAAGGTACTGTTGGTCTGCACATAAGCAAACCACTTGTCCGGCAAGGCTCACAAGTTGTCACACAAACTCGGAGAGCTTATTTACATTAAAAAGGAGGCTCAGTTTAAAATAGAGAAAGTCTCATGACACCCGTGTAAAGCACACATTCTAAAGGAAACAGGACTGGATGCTTGGCATCTTGTAAACACATTCACAAAAGTTATCCTAGGAAGTCAACTTCTGAGCAGTTAACAATCAAGGAATATATATTAAATAATCATAAAATAATGCTGACGGTAAACATTCAAGATAGTAGAGAGAAGGTTTTGGCAGTTTTGTGTTTAAGTAACAAGCGTAGGCTTAGACCACCACCTATCTATCTACCCTTAAGATCCGACTGGTGAAGGAGGCCGCTATCTGTAACACCGAATTTCCATTAAAACATGGTTACTACCTTATGGCAGTCAAAGGTGGTGTTGCTTTAATTAAAAAAAAAAAAAAAAAGAGAAAAAGAGTTCTTGTTTTTATGAAAAATAGGGTTAACATTCAGGCATCGGATGGCTTTACTCTGAAAACCAACTGCAGTAAGACAACTTTCTAGTAGCCGCTTCAGGCTCAAGAAACTGCTTTTTCTATTGCAGACAATGAATCCTCACTGGTGGCTTCTCATTCACACCAGGGGTCCCCCAGTATGTGTGTCAGATAATCTTTGGATGTCTGGTGCAGCATAATGTTTTGTAGAACTAGGCAGAGAGGTTCCCTTCTCTCCAAAGGGTTCCAGTGATCCAAGAGCCAGCAGCATAGACAGATGTGGTAAGGGACCTGAAGCCACAGAAGGTAGGGCACCAGCCAGCAGGATAGTGGGGATGTTGTGCATCTTGCAAACGTGGAACACTAAGGGTGACAGTGTCAGTCATTCCCTCTTCCCTGTGTCCAGTGGCTGCTCTCTGCTAGGGTCTGATGTCTCAGAGATTCCAACCAAGAACATATATGACCATGTCCCCACAGCAGCAAAGCCTGGTTTGCAGATGCTACCATGCAGATAGGGTGACATGACTGATACCAAACCTCTCTGGAAACTGGCCATGATGGTCTAAGAAGGATGCAAGGATGGCATGGGAATGTACAGTGTGGGGGTGCTAGTCTGATGGCATTGGTCTCAGTAACCACTAAGCTCCATTAGTCCAGGGCAGGCATTTCAACTTTGTTTACAAACAGAAGCACGTCAGACTGGAATGTTGACCACTACAGGACCTGAAGCCAAAGCTGCCACACCATGCTCCAAGCCATGTAAAGGAACACACTGAGAGGATGCCAGCAGAGATGTTCCCTCTGCTTGGTAAGTGAACCAACACTCAGCAGGACTGCATAATAATTTAGATTAAAAAGCAGCCCTCCATTTGATACAATCACACTGTGGGAAAGTTCTAGAAAGCCGGGCCCTTCCTTGGCTGAGTGCCTCATATGACTTCCCTGCTATGTGTCACAGCATGGTGTGATGTTTCAGTATGACCCATAGGGGCCAGTGGGCATTGGTACACTGGAAAGGGGTCGCATTGAGGTCAAGGGACTTCTGAGGGCTTTGAGGCAAACTCTGTGACACACAGATCGTCTTGGTCTCCCCAAGTTCAAAGACAAATCTCATGCCATCCCCCAAATTCCGTATTTATATTCCAATACAAAAACGTATTTCTTTCTAAACCTCCCCACAGTTTTGTCACACCTTTGGAAAACTATGGTGGTTTGTTTGTTTGTTTTTTTTTTTCTAAAACAAAAAAAGCAATGTCAGTATGTGTCCATTTCATTAGAAACAATGAAAGATCTCCCATCTCTTCCAAGCACCATCTAATGTAGATCGCTGGCTGGGGGACAGGGTTACGTCTGAGCCTCCTTCCTGGGACTTGTCAGCGGTTCACTTTCCTCCTCTTTGGCTTCTGAGGTATCAGGGAGTCCCAAGGGAGGACTGTCTTCCTCATATGGCAGGCAAATGTTGCCCTCCTCACTTTCACAGTAAATACACTCCTTCAAAGGAAAAAGGTGACACCAGTAAAAAGCAAGCAGCTGCATCTTTGCTGTCAATCACGCTCAGCAGGGTAGGGTGGAGCGTTAGCCATGCACCTGGAGGTTGGTAGCCATAGAGGCACCGCCTGCTCCAGGGAGCTGGCTCCTCGTCATGAGTCCTTTACCATACTCTCCATGGAAAGTTCTCCATGGCGTGTGCTCAAGTGGGAGAGGGTGTGTGAGGGTGAAGGACAGCTGTGGTGGCCAAATGACCACAAAGCCTTTGTCAAGACCACTCCTCCCGTAACAGGTAGAACCCCACTTCTCTCTCCTTAAGGGTACTCAGACTTGGGATGCGTGTAACTTCCGAGATGGGTTGGGCCGTCAGGGCATGACAGGTTCCTCCTGTCCTTCCACCGTGACAGATGGGGGCCTGCTGCAGCCAGCACCAATAGGCCTGTAAGGAGGCCTCTCAAGAGGCAGATCCTCTTGCCTTCAGATTACAGCAGCCCCAACCAAACTTTGCCTTCAACTTCACAAACTCTGCAAGTGGCTGATGCTTGTGATCCCAGCACTTGGGAAGCTGAGGCAGGAGGACTGCCTTGAGTTCCAGGCCAGCCTGGCTACAGTGTGAGAGTCTGTCTTCAAAGAGCTAAATGCTTGCCTTGCAAGCCTCAGGACCCGAGTTTATTCCCTAGAATCCATGTAAAAAGAAGCTGGATATAGTG
The DNA here is from genome assembly GCA_030556225.1 of Cricetiscus sungorus. NCBI lineage: Eukaryota > Metazoa > Chordata > Mammalia > Rodentia > Cricetidae > Cricetiscus > Cricetiscus sungorus. The sequence goes on along the minus strand of JANBXA010000328.1, from coordinate 17,213,776 downwards.
GTGTGAGCTTATAAACCCAGTGCCAGAAAGCAGAGGCAGGCAGCCTTATTGGCCAGCTAGACCAGCTCTCTTGTCAAGCTCTAGGCTAACAGGAAACGTCCCCTCCCCCCATTTCAAGCAGGCTCGAGGTTATCCCTTAGCCAGTCTGCTTGATCCAGAAGAGCCAAGAAAGAGCAGGGAAATGGGAGGCGAGATAGGAGGGGGTGGGTCTGCATGATCATGAGGCCATTTATTCTGGCTAAGAATGGACACTGTTAGAGGGATTCACATGGAGAGTGTCTTAGTCACTGCTCTGGCTGTGAAGAAACACCACGACCCGGGCAACTCTTATTAAAGAAAGTATGTGATTGGAGGCTTGCTTGTAGTTTCAGAGGCTAGTCCGCTATCATAAGGCAGGGAGCATGGAGGCGGGCAGACACGGTGCTGGAGAAGTAGCTGAGGGCTGCGCCGACCTGAAGTTCCAGAGCCGGGACTTGGCCTGGCATGGGCTTTTTGAAACCTCAAAGCCCACTCCCAGCAACACTTCCTCCAACATGGCACGGCTACTCCTGATCCTTCTAAATGGTGTCACTTCCTAGTGGCTAAGCATTCAAATAAATACATGAGACTAATGGGGGCCATTCGCATTCAAACCTCCCCAGAGATATAATGTCATCTGGCTCAGGGAGTACACGGTGGAGGGCAGAGAGCACAATGTGAGGTTTCTCTGCCATGCAGGACATGTGATGGGTGGAGACATGGTGGACGTGGTGAAAAGCGGCTTCTGTCTACCTTTGAAAGTGGAGTGGTGGCATCCACTAATGACCAGATGGGGTAGGAGAGACATGTGTCCCCAAGGTCAGCAGCCTCCATCCAGCGAGCTGGGAAGGGTCGGGATGCAGCCAGTACTCCCTCGCTGTAGTGAGTGGTGAGGGGAGGCCTACACCAAGCTGAGTACTGGGAACCTGGAGGCCAGAGGGGATTCCTGGTGCCCAGGAACCAGAGATGTTAGCATCTGTGGACCGAGAGTCACAGCCTGGAGATGAAGGTGACTGCTGCTCTCATACGGCTGAACTACAGTGGGGACACTTTACCTGACAGCCAGCAGATGGCAGCAGAGGCTGGGGAGCATATATGGTTCTGGGATTCGAAGGACCAGGGGCCATGGCAAGAAGAGAAAGATGGGCAGAGATGTTTGTATTGCTAAATAGAAATCAGAACGGTAGAAAGGGGAAGCCATTTCCTTCAGCGAGCTGTTCAGGCTAGCCTTTCAAACCTTTGGAAGGAATCACATATAAGAGTCTCATTCCTTCCTTCCTTCCTTCCTTCCTTCCTTCTTCCTTTCTTCCTTTTCTTCCTTTTTTCCCAAACACTGGCTAAAGCTGTGTTCTGTCGCATCTGATTTGTTTTTTAAATCAATTTCAAATTTAGATGAGTGATATTTACAGATAAACCAAGAAGATAGCACAGGGGTCCTCTTCAGTGAACCTCTGTTGTTTGTTTCTTGAGACAAGGTCTTGCTATGTCTCATAAGCCAGCCTTGCCTTTTCCAGTCTCCTGCCTCAGTTTCTCAAGTGCTGGGATGACAGGTGTGTGCTACCATGCTTAGCCCAGGCGGTAATCTGAGTGCTACGTGAGACGGAAGGTTCTGTAAACTTACTGTCACGTCAATGGCTGCAGGCAGACCCCCAGTCTGGACCCATGGATGAACCTCTCGAAGCTCTCGCCTCTGGCCTTCTGTGAACCGGGGCTGGGACCTCTGCAACAGCTTCAGTTTCTCCCGGTCCTCTTTTAAGACCGACTGGAGATCCCTTTATGGGGAGTGAAGTGTAAGTGAGCGCCACAAAGGGACAGTACACTCATTTTCTGTCAATTTTTCCAATGTCATTAATGTAACGGTAGAGGATTATGGGTGAGAGAAATCATTTTGTTTAAGGTAACTTGATCTCTCTAGTGAGTATTCTTTAGTCTTTTCTCTTAATGATAACTGAGCTCACAATTTCAGTTGTGAGAGCCTGGCCCCTTCGGGTGCAGTCTGGAGCCCTGGGCTGGCTCTCATTGAGTGGGCAGGCTAGGAGATTTAACCATCCAGATTCTGGGACACTGCTGTCTCCTTCCTGGCCAACACAGGCCTGGACCACAGCTGCCTCCAACCTGAGGCCTGAGGATCCCACCAGTCTCCCTGTTTTGCTGAGGTCTGCTGCCTTTAGGAACCTCGGGGTTTCCCTTCCTTTCTCTTAGCCCCATGTCGGGGCTGTTCTGCAAAGGCAGTGAGCTCACCAGCTTCACAGGGAAGCCTGACCTGCACTCAGAACCTCGCAGGCCCAGAATTACCATAGACATGGGCTGATCACCCACCTTGACCTTTGGTTTCTTCAACTGAGACAGACACATCCCATTTACCCTGAAGGTGGGCGAGGAAACACAACTCAAGGAGCAAGCCTGCCCAGTGTGCCGTGGGCAGGATGTTGGTCTCCAGGATTCTAACTGCCTCAAGACAAGTGCAGGCCAAGTGGGGCCATCATGGAGAAGCCTGCTTTCTCTCTACTGCTTCTGCCAAGGCTAGACAGTGTTCCACGGGACAGCCCACCTGCCTAGATGACCTTGGTGTTGGAAGCTCCTACCCAGCCCTCCAGGCTCCCTAGGAGGTGCAACAGTTACCGGGAGGGTAGCTGGTATGTCATCATGATGCTGTCATCTGTGTTGGCCATCAGCAGCCAGATGGGGTCCTGCAAGACGTACTTAATGAACTGCTCACTTTCCTCCGTGTCTGTGATCATTTTTGCTTTGTGATTATTCTCCGAAGAGTCAATGCTTCCAAAGTATTTGCTGGTGTGACTTGTATCACTACTGCCTTCAAAGACATGACACGCACATTGTTATAACCTTGAGATAAGAAAGCAGCTTATGGGAAATGTGCTTATGTGAAGCCATGGCAGCTCTGGAGAGCAGGGTTCCTTGGAGAAAGACAGCCTGTGCTGGCCCACCTTCCCCATCACTTCCCAATCTTAATAGTCTAAGTGACTGGAACACAGGATACACTGCCAGCACCAGGGAAGTGACTCTCACCTGGGGCAAAGCTGAGCTCAGGCGAGGCCTTGTCTTAGAGCCCTAACCTTTGTCCCAAATTCCCACTGCCCATGGACTCTGGAAACAGATCTATCTTTAGACTCACAGGAGAGCCCTACCAGGGGAGCTGCTGGCCTACTCACGCCCAGCTGTTGCCCTGGGCAGAGAAGCCTGTGAGCAGGTTAGGGAAAGCTCACTTCAGGGCAGAAGAAGCATCAGGATTTTAAGGGTGGCCACATGCAGTTTGCCCCAGGAGGCTTCAGGGCACAGGTGGATGATGCTTGCTTGCCAGTTGGATGGTTAGTTGTGTTTGTACACGTGTACCCAACTCAGGAGGTTGAACTGATGCCCAGGGAACCCAAGTGGTCCAACAAGGGCTGGCACAGATAGAATGTCTTCACTGACACAGAAATTGGAAGCTAACAGAGAGAACCCTGAATTCTGACGGCTAGGGCCTGCCTGCTGTGCTAAGTAGAGCAGGTAGAGCTACATCCATGCAGAATGGCAAGGGACAGAACATTCTAGACACAACCCAAACCCTAACACACACCTGTGCCCTCAGCACAAACATACCTGCACCACTTCGGGATGCATCGCAGCCCAGCGAGCTGGAGCCCAGAGAGTCTGAAGTGGCAGAGGCCCCGCTCCTAGACAGTGCTGACCCCGTGGCTGAGCAGAGGTCCTCCCCCAGCAGGAGGTTGAGCAGGTCACTGGATGTGGAAATGGCATCACTGTTCTGGGTGTCGGAGGGCTCGTTGCACTTTAGGGACAGGAAAAAGACACTGATGACCAATCATAGGGGCTTAGGAACAACATAGCACTCAGCACACACTATGGCAGGGCGGGGCCAAGGGCGTGGGCTGGGTGGCTTTTGTGCCAAGACCAACCCCGGAACACTGGTTTTCCCTTTGCCTACCAGGTGAGCAGATTTTATAGTTATTCGAGTGTGGGGAGAGGGCCGCTGGGACTCTGTGAATACAACCCGATAAAATGTGACTTTGGGAGAGTCACAGCAGATGGCAGGGCTTGCACTCAGTGGAAATGTGCCACGATCTTTCCCCTCCTCCTGGGTAGCGAGCCACCCCAGTGGGTCCTAGTGCCTTAGAGGGAAGACAGGCTACGGGAGAGCGACTGCCCATGTATACGGCTCCACTTTCTGAACAGCAGCAGCAACACCTTGCAAAGGCAGCCATCCCCTGAAAGTGTACAGGGGTGACTCAGGCTGCTGCTACTACATAGCTAGCTCTTTTGGAAACCACTAACTGGAAAAGAGCCCTTACCACATCAGGGAATACTGGCTTCTGAGCCCAAAGCAGACCCCCCCCATCTTTGTGAGCCCCAGGGGCCTGTACTCCACCAGGCAGGAGCTCCTGGCCACTGCAAGCTGGAGCCTGTCCTTTCCTCCATGCTGGGCTTCATTAAACATTGAGGCCTAGCCACATGCGAGCATGTTGTAATCCCAGAACTGAGAGCAGAAGCAAACAGATCTCTGAGTTTGAGGCCAACCTGGTCTACACAGCAAGTTCCAGGCCAGCCAGGAATAGAGTAAACTGTCTCAAGGAAAAAAAAAAAAAATACAGTTTTAAGACTCATTAAAAGCCTGGTGGTAGCTCACGCCTTTAATCCCAGCACTCAGGAGGCTGAGTGAGTTCATCTCTGTGAGTTCAAGGCCAGCCTAGTCTACAGAGTGAGTTCCAGGACAGGCTCCAAAACTAGACAGAGAAACCCTGTCTCACAAATCCCAAAAAAAAAAAAAAAAAAAAAAGGAACCAAAACAAAAAACCTGACTCATTAGAAATGTGAGGCTTACAAATGCTCCCCAAAGTCACACACTCTTCCTGGTCCCCTCATCATCTGTCATCCTCATGTCTTCCTACTGAGCTCTAAAAATGTTAAAAATGTTTCATGGTAGGCTCTCAGACCCACAAATCTTACGTTCTGGGGAGGAAAAAATAAAACTTGTAGCCTGAATCCAGGCCTCTAGGCTGTCAGGAAGCACCCAATCCAGAACCTTCTCTCACATGAGGGTATGCACTGACCACCATGTGGTGTAGCTTACTTCCTGTAAGGTCAGAACCCTTACTGTTGGAGGAGCCTTTGGCTGCCGATCCCGAGGAGTGCCAGTTGTGCAGTCCAGACCGGAAGCTGTCGTCCCGGCGGTCCCCGCGGTCCCCGGGGCTCCGATGCTGCTCTCAGGCGCCTCCTCTAGCTGAAGCAGGTTAAGCTGTAGGGGGCTGCTGCCTCGGGACAGGAAGAGCGGTGGGGAGGCCCTGCCCGCGGCCACTGTGCCTGCCGGAGGGGTGACTGGGCAAGTGCACGGCTGTCTGAGCACCGAGGTCCGACCGGGGCACTCAGCCCGGGAGGCAGGGGTTATTTCAGAGGCAAGTGTCGGGTGGGCTGGGAAGGGAGGCTGGCTGGCGAAGAAGGCCTGAGGCAGTGCTGGGGTGGCTGGTGGGAAGGGGTAGCTGGGTAGCATGAAGGCCATGACGGGAGCCACGGGGGCAGCAAACGGCAGGGGCTGCACTGAAAATTCAGGGTGGGCGCCCATAGGCACAACAGGCATGGTGAAGCCGGAGTGGGCAGCGGCAGGTGGCGCCACCACAGCCCCTGGTGTGGAGACTATTCCAGGTGCCTGGAACACAGGCAGAGGGTAAGCTGGCACTGAGGCGGGGAAGGGCGCAGAGGGGCAGCTGGACTGGGATGTGTCAGAGGGTGACCAGGCTGTGGCATTCAAGCCCACGAGGGGAGGGCGGTGGGACACAGGTCCTCCAGACCCTGTGCTCTCAGAAGAGTCCTGGGTCTTCACACGCTTGGACTTCAGTTTTCTGTTCTTCCCAGTTTTTTTCCAAGATGGCTCTACTCCGGAAGTATTTCTTAGTCCTGGGGTAGCTGCATGTGGAAAAACGAGAGTGAAGATTGAAAAGTGGCTTGCAGGCCCTACTGTGTCAGCTCACAGCGAGTGTAAATGCCAGACACCTGATGGCACCTCTCAATTCCACAGCCCTGGAAGCAACACTCAGGTTTTTTCAATCCATAGCCGTGAGAGGAACTGAAGTTAAATGGTAGGTTTTTCATAAAACCAAATTCCATCAACTTGAAGGTGCATCTTTAGTTACAAGGCCATATTCTTCTCCTCTCCTCAAAGTTCCATGTCCTCTCTCATGTAAGTACCTTAAAGATCCTGCGTCTGTGGAGAAGTCAAATTGAGATGGACCTGGAAGCTTCCTCCCTGCTGCCTAGTTTTCACAGTACTAGAAGGTGCTATGTAGGCTGTTGAGGTAGAAAGTTACCAACAGTCTAATCTATCCATGAACTACAACAATCACAAGTGTTGCAAGAAATGCCCTTTGTGCAATATTGGCATGAATGTTACAGGGGTAACCAACACCATTTCCTGATTCAATTTAAGGTTCCATCCACAGGAAGGCATGCCTGATACTGCAAGTCTACCCAAGAAACCATGTCGGTGAGACCATAGGTCTCAGCAGTAAACCTACTATTAGTGTCTTGCTAATTACATACAGTCGCAAATTGACCTCCAAATTCGTATCTCTGCACCCACAGACCTCATCAGAAGTTTCTCTGCCGAGTACTTGGCCATTAACACAGAAACTCACTACTAGGTGTCAGTGGAGTGTTCAGTCACAGATGGGGCGTCTACATGAACCTTACCCCAAGGCTCAGGAAACAACATTAAAGAGGGTGAGGGGAAGACTGTGAGAGCCAGAAGGTGGGCAGGACTGGACAAAAACAGGTCTTCTGGAAATGACAGGACCACTAAACTCAAGAACTTACAGCAGCTGTGCTTGCCTGTACAAGCTCAATCCAGTCAACATTCTATCATGGAGGAGTTCGTGGGCCTCCACCCCAGCTGAGGAGCTATGAACAGCTGATTGCTTTGGGGAGGGAGAGCATGCTCTCTTTAATGGTAGGCCACCACTCTCACATAGATGGCCGTACATGTAGGAGTAGGTGAGTAGTACAAACTGGACTTGAGGACACAAAGGGCTGTGTGCAGGGTGGTGGCGGTGGATCTGGGAGCTGATGGGGGGGGGGTGACTATAAACAAAATATATCTTACGGAACTCTCAAAAAATTAGTAATGAAAACCAAAAGATTCTTTGTCCAAAACAAAAACAAAACAAAAAAAAACAAAAACAAAACCCTTATTGGTATATGGACCCTAAGTGACAGAATGGTCAGCTTCACTTAACCTACCACTACTGTTCCCTTAAGAGATGCTGCATGTCCACCTGGCCCCAGAGAGCAGGGGACAGCTCGAGCCTGGGTCTAGAGCACCCTGAAAGTCCACGCTGAAGGCTCAAGTTGCTGGCCCTAGAGGATGGAGGGAGGGAGGTGGAGGCTCTAGAAGGTGGAGCCTCATTGGGAGGGAGCTAGGCTACTGGGGCATGCCCTAAGATACTGGACCCACTTCCTGGCCTCTGTGAGGTGGGCAGCTCTTCAGTCACTGTCTCCAGCCATGGAGTGCTGCTTTGTACCAACGGGTGGCAACCATGGCTGCAAACCTTTGGAACTGTGAGCCGAACAAACATTTGCTCCCTATAAATTGGTCTTCTTGCATATTGTGTTACAGTGATGAAAAGCTGACCAACAGTCACATATGCCCAGGAACACATTCCTCCTCACCAGTGACAGGATGCCGCCGCCGAGGCTTTCTGTAGTGAGGATGAGGGACGCGACTGTGACAGGAGGACCTTTGCGTATTCCCAGTGCCTTCCTTGTGGGGTGGCCCAGGAACCTGTTTTCTTCCCACTTCAGCAGAATAACAGGCCTAAGGCAATAGGTAATGCGGAGGGGGCGGCATCCGTGAGCTGTGACAAGGGGTCCCCACCTTTACTGCATGTTGAGACAGACAGCACAGTCTAAGCACCCTGCCCTGCAAGGAAAGGCTTAGCCATTCTGTCTCTATTTTTGTTTTTCCTATTGGAGACTTTTTTCCCTCACAGAGGACAGTGGCTAAAATGCTAAGCTCTGATGATGTCAGGACTTCTTGGAATGTTGGATGATTCATGTACTGAATGCCGGGTCTAGGGGTGTGTGGGAACTGGAACCATGTACACTTGGGGCTGCCCAGGATTGGGGTGGGCCTCTTCCATTTTCATTGAAGTTGTGTATGTGGCAATACTGTGAGTCAGAGAATGAGAGTGAGAACAAAATGTGGAGAAGACAACCCTGGCTGGGTATGTCACTCAGAAACAGGGCAGCATGCTCACTGAAGACCCCATTCAATCCCTACCTTCAAAAGAAAGTAAAAAAGAGAAGATATGATCTTTAAGAAATGTCACAGCTTCCTCAGTTCCCTTCAGTGTGTCTATGGGGCTGGCCCTGCTGGTGTCTCCTGGGCTCACTAGCTGTGATCCTGGACCAGAGATTCCAGAACCAAGAGAAGAAGACCTGGTATCTTCGGCCAGTGCAGCCCCAGCCTCTGGCACTATAAACAGGTGGTCAGGCACAGGAGCCAGGTGGCCTGAGCCTGATGCCATCATGAATGTATGGGCAGAGGACCAGACTCAAGAATCACGCTTCCGGAACAGAAAACCCTCATGTCACAGGGATCTTATTTCATTCCTGGACAGAACCACCCAGAGATTAGGGGCCTGAAGAACAGGTTTATGCTAACAGCTTTGGCTGAGGTCGGCTGTCCACAAGGCTGTCCACCAGGAGTCTACTGGAAGGAGAAAATCATCCCTCCATTCTCAGGAGCTGAATACTAAAGTTTCCACAGCACCATGCTTATTCTTTGCAGGCTGAACTTAACTTTTTACCCCAGGGTGTGGACAAAAGCCCCAACCCACAATTTGCTGAAGCTAGCCTAGTGCCCTGCAACTATCCACAGTATTGTTCCCTTGGGAACATGAGGCTGCATCCTCGAAAGTGTTTCCAGGCTGCATCACCAGCAAAGTGGCAGGGGCTACCCTACAAAACACCTCCGACCTGGGCACAGTTCAGTATGAAGCCAGCACTGGCTGCAGTCCTCTCAAAAACCGTGTTGTGCCAGGCAAGGAGGCCCACACCTGTAACCACAGCACTGGGGAGGCTGAGGCAAGAGGACTGTTGTAACAGGCCAGCATGACTCTTTCTTTAAAAACGAACGCTCAGTTCAGGCCAGCACTCACCTCGCTCACTCGCCTGGGCTCGGGACCTCTCCTGGAGATAGTTCTGGCAGTGAGCCTGCAATGCCCCGAGCCTGCTCACCTCCCTGAACCTCTGCAGGAAGCCCTGCTCCTCTCTCTGTGTATGTGCAGCCAGAACTTCTTTGGTGAGGCCCAGCTTCTGCAGAGGCCCCTTTTCCTGGCTGAGGCCTCCAGCTGTGCCATCCAGGGACTCAGGTCCGCTGGCCACATCTTCTACTGTCTCTGCAACAAGAAGCAGACTCTGGTTGGCTTGCGCTCATCAATGCAACCTATGGTACTGACCACTCACACCCAGTTGATTCATGATGCCCACAGGTGGGGCAACACTCCCTCTGCCTACTTCAGCATTCCAAGGGAGTCCCAGCAACAGGCAGCAAAGCAGCAAGCAGAGACCTGATGATCCACTGGGCCAGGCATCAGGCCTACGAGCAACAAAAAACTGGGAGCTGTGGACTTCTACTCTGGGCCTGAAGACATTCCAAAGCTGCACTCAGCTTTGGTAAACAGGGACAGGGTCAAAGTCCTACATCTCCCAAGATTCAGGACCCTGTATGGTGGCCACTGTGACTATGTGGCGTATGGAGCAGACAGGTCACAGCATGCTGGACGAGCAGGTGGGGTTGAATCTCACAGGTACCTGGCTCATCAGGTACCTGTATGTGAGTATGTGTGTGTGTGTGTGCTCACGCATACACACTACAAGTATGTATGTACGCGTATGTACATGTGCAGGTGAGGAGGCCAGAAACCCACATAGGGTGTCTTTCTTGATTACTCTCTACCTTAGTTTTTGAGATTCAGTCTCACGTAACCAGGAACTTGCCAACTTAGTTCAACTAACTAGTGAGCCCCAGGAACCCCACCTCTGCCTCCCCAGTGCTAGAATTACAGGTGGAGGCCACTGTGCCTGGGTTTTATGTGGGCACCAAGAACTCGGGCCCTCATGCCTGCTCAGCAGGCACATTACCAACCGACCCACCTCCCCAACCTCAAAGACTCATTTTATTAAGAGAACTGAGCCATGATCAGTCTTCTTACAATGTGTTCTGGCTGCTTGGCCTCACCTTTTGCTAGTGGGCAAGGCTGGACAGAGAAGAAGCCACAAGCCTAGTTAAAGTGGGGCCTGCACCTTAGGGACAGACACTAGGGCAGACAACTGCCACCAGGTGGCGCCAGAGCACAGCAAGGGCTTGGGCCCTAGCTGGCTACATCTCGCTTCTGAATTTTAAGTACCCAAATAGCTTTTACTGGGCCTCTTAAGTTTGAATAAACATAAAAATTCAAAATGGTAGCTAGAATTTGAATTTTTAAGTCAAATTTTCTGTGTATGTGTTATATACAAATGGTGTGTGTGTGTGTGTCTGTCTGTCTGTCTGTCTGTCTGCGTGAGTAAGCCAGAAGGGGGTGTCAGGTGTTCTGCTCTATTACTTTCCACCTTATTCCTTTGAGAGACAAGGTTGCTTGCTGCCCCTGTAGCTAGGCTGGTGAGCCTGGAGCTCGGCTGGCAGGCTCCAGTCATCCTCTCGTCTCAGCCCTCAAAAGCTCTGGAGTTCCAGGCAATCTCTTGACCATGGCCCACTTTTTATGTGGGTGCTGGGGATGTGAGCCAGATTCTCATGCTTGCACAGCTCTCACCCACGGAACCATCTCCCTAGCCTCCAGTTTCTTCTGACAACTCAGATTGTTCTTGATATTCTCCAAGGGCCTCTGGCATACCTAACTCTGGCTGTGGTTTTTTGTCGCCCACGTGGACGATGGTGCTGCTGTAGCTGCACTGGCTGGTGAGGGACACCACACTCTCTGCCTTGCCTGGCAACGTCAGGGAGCTCAAGTGAGCGCGGACCTCTGTGTGGCTGGTCACCTTGGAGTGCCGAGCTGCCTCTTGAGGAGAGAAAAACAGAAGCAATCATACACAGGATTAAAGTCACTGTCCACGTAAAGAGCTGGAAATAAAGGGACCGATGGGCTCATGCTGGCTATACCCTCAGCCCACAGATGCCTGACACTGGGAGCTGAACAGCTTGTCCTCGGGAGAAAGCTGAAGACAAAAGGATGATACAGGAGCAACTTGGCCTTCACACTCAGAACCCAGGACCTGAAGCATCTAGATGGCTGTGGCCATGCTGAGCCAGTCGCTCTATTTCACGAATGGCCTTCCACTCTCGAATAAATGGACCACCCTATGTTTTCTTTAAAATTTTATTATTGTTGTTGTTGCATGTGAGGACTCGTGTGCCAAAAGCACATGGAGACAACTTTGTCTCCCTCCACCTCTACAAGGGTTCTGGGGATCACATTCAGGATGTGAGGCTTGCACAGCACCCACCTTGACATACTGAGCCATCTTGCCAGCCCTGTTTCTTTTTCTTTTTGTACTCTTTTGAGGCAAAGTCTTATTTTGTAGCCCAGACTGGCTTCCAACTCAGCATCCTCCTTGGTCTGCTGAATCCTGAGATTGCAAGCCTGTGCCACTACCTGCAGTGGAGTTCCTTTCTGACCTGGGCCATACATAATTCACTGTGTTTAAGCAGCCTGAGCTTTCAAATGGTCATGGGGCATGCTGATTGCAGCCAAGCGATCCTCTAGGCGGGCTAAGAAGGTACTTGCCCCAGATCTGCAGAAGCTTCCACATGCAGAGGAGGGAATAGAGCTCAAGGCTGTCCCCTGGCCCCAGCAGGCTTTCCAGGACCCTGTTCTCAAAGCTTAGTACTCGTAAGTCTAGACAACACTTGCCCTATAAGAAGGGCATTGACTTTCCAGCTACTTTGGTCATTTAATGACTTTTCTGGTGTATATACAATGCATGAACAATCAATTCAGGAGGGCTTATGATGGTAATTCTGACTCCCCACAGGAGACTTAAGGGGTCCCAGGTTAGACAGCCCCAGAGGAAAAGTATACCTCCAGAGTGCAGCCCAGGGCTGACTGTGGCCTTCCGGGACGGGATGTTGGCTGGGAACTCACACTTTCTTTTCAGAGTGGCAGCCTCACTGCAGCTCTCCAGGTACCTAGAAGGGGTTTGGAAGGTACCATGTAGGTGGGGAGGTATGGGTGGGGATGTCACCAATGGCAGGGAAGGTCAGAAGTGCCCTGTGTACCTGATGACACTGTCCAGGCAGCTGATCTGCTGGTAGGAGCAGGCAGGCTGGTTCTTATACGCTAGCTCCTCTGGGAAGCCGGCCTTGGGTAAGCTGGCCCCTGAGCTGTCCCTATCTATAGTAGTGACAGCCTTCACCTGAGCTGGGGGGCTGCTTTGCATTTCTGAAACAAAACAAAACAATTTTTTTCCATTTAATCCCTTTTAGCTGCCAAAAGAAATCACTCTATATTTATAAAGCCTCTTCTTCTGCTCCAAGGCAGGGGTAAGGACTCATAATGTATGAATATGGACTTGCAGTGACAGTCTACATCCAGAAGCTGTCAGCATTGTGGGGCTTCCAAGCAGGAGCCTGGAGTGATCTGTCACCCAGGTAGACCCTACTTCTCCCTGGGCTTAACAGCAGCACATGCCAGGGCGGTTCTTAGAGCTCAGAGCCGAGGGGGACTCTGTGACCAATCAGACCCCAGCTCTCTTAAGCAGAGCAGGGCAGGCCAGACTGAACACAGGGTTGCACGTGCGGCCCATGTAATCTGCCATGAACAACTCTGTGGCCCATCCATCAGTAGGTATTTACTGACTTATTTAGAGACAGAGACTCACTATGCAGCCCTAGCTGGCCTGCAACTTGCTATGTAGACCACTCTGGCCTTGAACTCACAGAGATCTGTCTAGTTCTGCCTCCAGAATGCTGGGATTAAAGGTGTGAACCATCACATCTGCCTCTTCCTTCCTTCCTTCCTTCCTTCCTTTCTTCTTCTTTTCTTCCTTTCCTCCTTCTTTCTTTTTTCTTTTTGAGATAGGGTCTCACTAAGTCACCCAAGAGGCAGGCTGGCCCTAAACTATGGAACCCAGGCTTACCAGGAATTTGTTATCTTTCTGCTTTAATATCTAGGGAAGAAAGGTGGCGTGACTCCAACCACTGACCCGCCAGGGACAATTTTCAAACATGACTTCTGGTGACAATGATTATAAGCACCTGTTGCCCGGGCACTAGGCTGTGGGCTCTGTGCTCACCACTGGAACCACATGCTTGCTGTCCTAAGGGATCCTGATCAATGAGCAGCTATCTTACTCACTGGTGTACCCCCAGCACCTAGCCCCTTACTGTCACTGTAGGGAGGTCTTGTTTTGAGAAGGGCAGGCACCTGGGCAATGCATCCAGCTGTTTTTGTGTACACAGATGTGCATCAGGTGCTAGTTTGTACATGTATGAAAAGTGAGCATGCAGTCACACAGGCACCCCCCAATCCCCCACCCCACCGCCCACTGCGGCCACAGCTCCCAGTGCACTGGGGAAAGGAAACAACACACTCCATGCCCCAGTGGCTTCCTGGACAGGAGGGTCTGCACTTGTTGGATGAACAGTGCAGCAGCCCTTATTTTTCTGCTGATCAAGGACAGGGAGAGCATACCCAGGAGATGATATTTTCAGCCCTCAAACAGAGCACTAAGCCAGAACCCCAGGTCCTTCCCTCTGCCATCTTAAGACACAAGTAAAGGAAAACGGGGTTTCTGTTTTCTTCTTAACAAGCAGGATAAATGTAGCTTTATTATGGAAAGGTGAGGAAGAACTCCTGGGGGGGGGGTAGAGGACCTCTTTTTACCTGCAACAGATGTTTCCTTTTGTTCTTCAGACTCATGAGAAAAATGAGTTTTGGTTTGAATCTTGCCACCATTTTTAAAAATTCCCTTGAAGAAAAAACAATAACGAACACGTTATTCATTCTAGGAGACCTTCTTCTCTCCATCCCCCAGAGTGAGAACACAACAGCCAACATCAGTTGAGGAGCGCGGGAATGCTCAGGGAACCTTCTGTGTTTCTGGGGTAGAACCCAGGCAGGGCCCTGCACACACTGGACACGTGCTCACCACGGACAGTGAAATCCTGAAGGAACCCGATGGAGCTGGCTACGGCGTTCTTGATCAATTCACAAGGGTAACAGAGAGCAAAGGAAATGCCGACACCTCTTCACCACCCTTCACTTAAGCTTTTGTTTCCCCCGCTCTGCCCACTGAAGTCATATCCCTTTATATGTTTAACTATAACAAATCTGATTCAACTTGACATATGAAGCAAATCAGGGGAACTGAGCCAGAGGAGCAGGCAACTGAGCCAGAGGAGCTGGCAACTGAGCCATCCATTGGCTTCAGCCATTGCCTGGCTATTTCCCATCATGCTTTCTAACTTAGGGCACACACTGCTGGGCCTGCATTCTCAGGGGGAGGAACAGAGAGGGACGTACGGATCTCTTCCGGTGAGACTCCTCATGGCCGTTGCTGTCGCTGGATGATGTCTGGCTCATGAGGTGTTCATGGGACCCGTTACTGCCCAGGCTCCCGTAGCCACTGGAGCCGCTATGGGGAACCGGCTGGGGGGAAGAGCAAACAGATTGCAGTGGACATGGTGGAAAGGTCACCACAAAAAAGCTCAAACAGTGTTCTAAGCTTTTCCAAGGTCACACAGAGAAGATGTGTGGAGGTAAGTTTTAACCCTTCATTGGTAGGCATTCAGCCACCAAGGAATGAGTTCAACCAGCTGATTATTGCATAGCTGAGGTCTTTTGAAGTCTAATAACGTTTTAAAAATATAAAACCAATTCAACCACAGCTATACTTTGTATCCTATAACCAAGATGGGGACATCAACTCAGTTGTGGGACTAACTGTAGTTAAACTGCTCATTCAAGGTCAAAACTCACACATGGACGATTGTAAGGCTAGGAAATTTGGGGGCACTTGGCAGCTCTTAGGCCAAACACACTATCCTTACTTGGCCCACCTGAGCTGACATGTGGGGACAGGCAGGACAGAGCACTCCTAGTGTGGCACCCACCTGCATTAGCAGCCGGTGGATTTGCTCTGTGAGCTCCTGAACGCTGGGGTGTGGAGTCTTCTCCTCCGGGCACGGGGAGGCTGCAAACACATCCTCATTCAAAGGGCCCCTGCATGATTTCAATTTGTCTTATCAGAAGGGCCGGTTCAGCCTGAATGTGGTACCCACACTGCCCACTCAGCTGGAATCTCCAATATCTCCTCCCCTCCCCCAGCTGCCACACAGCTCTGCTCGGATGATTTCCTCCCACCTGTGCAGGTCATCCTCTGCCCATCCACAAGGCCAGCATCTCCCAACAGAGAGAGGGAGATGTCCCCATCTATGCCCCCTGCTGGTGGGAAGTGAGAAAAGGCCGGGATCCCACAAAGCCCAGAGTGGAATGAACCCTGGGAGCACTCACACCCTGACTTTGTGCCTCCCAATGATGAAAGATATCTTCCGGCTCCAGGGGTTGATGAAGCTAGACCAGCTGGTGTCCAGTGTGATGTACTCCCCGTTGCGGGTGCGGAATCGAATGGGAGAGTAGTCGAAAGGCTGCCCGCCGGCCTGTAGGACTAGAGGGCAGGAAACAGGTCTCAGGCTGCAGTGTGAGGCAGAAGCAGACACACACAGGCTGGCCAAGGCCACCTCCTCAAAGCCACTCTCTCAACTCCTGTGTCTGCCTCCAATCACAGCTGGGGTGATTTCCAGCACAGGCAGCTTCATCACCTACTTCAGGACTCAATCTCTCACATCTGCAAGAGCTCGGCTTGGAGGGGTCCTGTGCAGTTTACTCCCAAGGATGGTCAGAACCTTCCTGCCCCACAGCTCAGCTGGTGTCCCCATGTTCAGGGACACCAATGCTATACATGAATTGCCAAGGACCCTTTATGAGTTTTCCTCTCCCTAGCCCAGCTAGGGTTGATGACACTGGGTCCCAGCAAGGAGGTGGGACATCCACTAGGGCTCAGCATTCCCAGGGGGTCTGACCCCTTTGAGCACCAGAGCACACAGGTCTCAGGGCTTAGAGAAGACGACATACTTTTCTTGTGGATGGCGAGCATCAAGGGCCGGTCGCTAGGGTGGAGCTGTACGAGCACAGGTGTCTCGATCAGGTCCTGAGGTAGATAGCCCAGGAGGGGGACTGCTCTGTAAGGCAAGGGACACAGGCAGTCAGTGTATGCACTACAGATGTCAGGCAGAGCTGAGACTCCGAGGGAGGGCCATCTTAGGAGACCTCCTCGTTCAGAGACAGACACAGCTCCGAAGTCCCCCAAACGGGACACAGCAGAGGCAGCAAGTCTTCAAGCTTTCCAGCAAGTGAGGACTCCAGTGTCCCTGGGGGTGTGACAGTAAGGAGGCTGTCAGCTACAGCATGTGATCTCCCAAAAGAATACATCACGGCAGTGTTAATGTTTCTCTTTCTACTACCTTTCTAACACTGACCGAGTTGATGTGGTCTTGGTTGAACAGGTTTTGTCTGAAAGCTGTGTCTTCTAAGTCAGAAGGCCGTCCTTCTGCCGCTTTGACCCCCAGACCAGGCATTTCCTGGGGCTCCCCTAGGAGCCCCATGACCGGCTGGGACCCTTGCTCAGTGCCTGCCTGTCCTTCTGTAGAGTGCAGGCCTCTTGGTTTTGGGCTGGTCCTCGGTCACTGCAGGGGTGCCTCTGTGTGCATCTAGCTTGGCTAGCAGCCTCATCTTCCCCAGACGACATCCTTGCAGCTGTTTCCTCAGACTTTCCTCAGGCAGAAGGCCCTTCTAAACAAACCCTTAGACTAGAACTTTCTTGGGAGAGGCTCTGACTGGATCCTCAGTGTCTGAGGCATACTCTCGGGCCTCCTGTTTCCTTTCGACAGTGCACAGAATGTTCCTGGCGCCCTCCCAATACAAGCCTGGCTGGAGCAACCAGGGGAGGGGAGAGAGAAGGGGGAAAGAGGAAGAGGACAAGAGCCGGGGAGGAGGAGAAAGAGGAAAGGAAAGGCAGGGCGAAGATAAGGAGGAAGGGCACTATGCCTGACCCTGACTGCAGGGTTCTGTGAAGGGCCCTTTAGTTCCCACTCACTGGAGAGAACTTGCAGACTGCCTCCCACAGGCACCGACCCCCCACAGGCACCAGCCTGCCTACTTGCCTCACAGCTGGAGCAAAACATGTGGCAGTTTGCACACAGTCCTTAGACCTAGGCAGCAATGGTCGCCTCTTAGGTGGCGGTTCTGCATCTGACACTGTCCCTCTGGTACCTGGGCCACGGTGATCTGTAGGACACACCCCATCAACCTAGACCAGGGCGGCAGGCCTTTGGCTGCCCACAGAGCAGAACCTTCCTGGAGGCAGTGCAGTATGACCCTGAAGAGGGGACCTGTGTCCCTGGCCAGGGAGACAGAGGACAGAGGAGGGCCTAATCCTCCAGATCTGGTTCTCTGTGCACTTCCTGTGGGCTTTTTTGAGGACACATTTCTCCAAACTACTCCCAACAGCCTGTTGATTTCCACCTCTACACCTGTCTAGGAGCTGGGGAAGGTGCGCAGAGGGCTACAGCCTGCTCAGAGCCAGAGCCTCTCGCTCACAGCAGCTCCAGTGCCCTCCATGGCAGACTCAGCCAGACAAGCCAGAGGAGCTTGGAGAAAAGGTGTGCAGGGACCCTGAAAGACAGGTTCCTGCTGAGGTCCTGCCAACGGCATCTCCTCCTGACATCTGCCCTTGGCACCCAATCCCTGATGGTTCCACCACCCATGAGACAGAGTTTAAACAGGGTGATAAAGGCAGACTGAAATAATGTCCAGCTCTCCAGAAAGCCCAGTTATAAAAGTTATAAATGTGGTGTTTGTTTTCTTTCTTTCCTCCTTTTTTTTTTAAAGTAGGATATTGACCTCCCAATTATTCCTGTCTCAGGCTCCTAAGTGCTGAGATCAATGTGTGCTACCACAACTTGTGCAATTTTATGAACTTTTAGTGCAATTTTAAATTATTTCATTGCCTCTATAGTCATGTGTCTTGCAACAGTGGGACACAGTCTGAAACATGTATCAGGCAATTCTGTTGTACAAACAGTGACAAGTGAACAAAGTCAAACCCGCACAGCACAGGTTGTCACCAGGTGTGACTGCTGATGTAATCGAGAAACACAGGGTACACACAAGTGTAGGCTGCTGCAGGACACTAAGGACGAGGACCTGCCAAAGTGACAAGCTGTAAATACATAGGCCAGAAGCATGGTGCGGTACTGTGCACAGCTGTGGCTACTACAGAACTATAGGATGAGATTATGATAGCCTTGTTGGTAGGTAACAGAATCATAACAGTGTATGTGGTTTCACTGAAACATCCCTGTGTTGCAGAACAATATAGTCACACATTTTTGTGAATTACCATGTAGGTAAAAATGACCCGTGACCTTGTCTTTAGCAACGATATCAAAAGCAAAAAATTTCAGCCGTACACCTTTAATCCCAGCATTTGGGAGGCAGAGGCAAAGGCAAAGGCATGCAGATCCCTGAGTTCGAGGCCAGCCTGGTCTACAGATTGCGTTCCAGGACAACTAGGGTGGTTACACAGAGAAATCCTGTCTTGAAAAAAAAATAAACAAAAAACAAAAATAAAATCCCAAAAAGCTTATTTCTCTCTCTCTCTCTCTCTCTGGTTATTGCCAAGACAACAAAGAGGCACTGAACATCTGTCCCAGGACCTGATGACATGAAGGTCACAGTACTGATCCCCAGACAAATGACAGCAGACACGACTCACCTCTCATCCACATCCTGGAACAAGCAGTTTGGTGTATGGGTTGTTGTAAATATTCTCTTCTCGGGAGGAATCCTAGGGGCTGGAAGAACAGAATGTTCACTTCTAAGAAGCACACAGCTCCATTTTGACTAGCAGAACCACAAGGACTGGCAGTAATGGGCAGCCAGTGAGAAAATGAGAAGGCAGTCTGAACAACAGAGCCACCATGCTGAAATCAGGGCAGGCCCCAACCAGGAGGCCACTAGCAGCCTCTTCAGCCTCTCTGGGGTGGTCAATGGGAGCTGCCGTGCTACCTGAGACGTAGACCCAGGACAGAGGACACCCTTCATGGTTTATAAGACGAAACGGCAATGAGCTGACCTTTAGAAAATGAGCTACACGTTTGGACTTCTAGTTTGCCAGTGCCATTGCCCTGGAGACTTAACAGTTCCCAGGGTGGCCAAAGACAATACATTCTAAATGGGAAGTTATATGTCCAGTGTTTTCCTCAATAGGCAAATTCTAAAATCCTTGGTTCTTGGAGGACACTCATAATTTGGGGTTTCAACTTGGTCCTCCTCTACACTCTCAATTGGAAGAGAATGTTCTGGATGCAGAGAGATATCACTGGGTTAGAGAAAAGTCATGTTAAAACACACTGCTATCATTTTTAAGAAACACTTTGTAAAAAACAAAACAAAGCACACAGACAAAAACCTCGTGGCTAATGGAAAGACTGAAACTCCAGGGTGAGGCTACCCCTCGGGGATCTAAAGTCCTACGACTCCTGCGTTAACACACAGAAAACAAATAGCTTCTGGCCCATAGAGTAGGCACAAGGATCATCTGCTTAACAGTTGCTTAACAGGGATCCCAAGAAGGTAATCAGGGTGGCATAGTTTTTTGGTCTCCATGGGAGAAAGCCAATTGTCAGGAGGCAGGGTGGCCTAAGGAGCCCTTAGTGGTAGGATAGCTGGATGGACATAGGCTGAGCTGCAGGGAAAGCCAGGCAGAGGAAGGGCAGGGTGAAGACTCGTGGTCCTCATGGGAGGAAGGCAGTCCAGATGGAAGTCCGGATGGGTCAAGGCAGGCACAGAGATGGCCCAGCACTGGAGGCTGAAGGAGTAAGTGAGGTTCTGAGGGTACTGAGACGTCTTGAGGTAGAGGCAAGGATGAGGGGCAAAGACAGGAGGGGTATGGGGCCTCAAACCTGTCAGAGATGGTGCCACTTTGCCCATCAAAGGCAGCACAGCTAAGGGAAGGGGTAGGGGACATGGAAACGGACAGAGCTGCTTTCAGTGGGTGGGGGGTAAGCCAGATAGCAAAGAAGACTGTGCTGAATTTAGGGAAGATGGAGACTGACAAAGTTAGGGAGGCCAAGGCGGATGAGCAGCTAGGCAGTTTTTAGACATTGTGTATGAAATACAGGCAAGGATGGGCTAACACAGGAGTTCCCTGGTCAGGCATGGTTGTACCTTCATAGCCCGAGTGTACCCTCTCTGCCAGCAGCAGGCAGCAGAGTTGGCTCTCGGTACCCTGCTGCTCTTGCACCTTGACCAGGTAGGGTGTCATGCGGAAGGGCTGGTAACGAATCTCATTCTCATGGTGTTTTCCAACACTGTAGAGAGAGGAGTGTGGACAGGAGTGAGGGCCAAGGCTCTGAGCCATGACAGAGAAAAGCCTTGGCCTGTTAGCTTGCCCTACCCCTGGCTACTTGTTAGGGCTAAGCAATTCTTTCATTTACTGTAACAGATGCAAGGATGCTGAGCCAGGCTGCCACAGTAACGTCCTAGTGGGAGCCTGAGCCACGCCAGAGGCAGCACACACCTGTACCCAGAGAAGCTGGCAGTGCTCACTCTCAGCCCTTCTCCATTAGACCCATTAATAGTCAGCGTCCACACAATGGGCAGTAGGAGGCCTTCCAGACTTTCTCTTGAGCAAGTAGCAGCTAGATCAAGGCAAAGCAACTGCAAAGGAAAGTTGCTTCCTTGGAGGGATTCTGGGCCCAGCTCTTCTCGGGGGTCATGACTGACATTGTCCTGGATGCTCAGGTGGTCACCAAGAGCCTGCAAGGAACACTGTGACTCTATCTAAAGAAACTCAGGGACACATTCAGGGCTATACACACTGCCTGGCCCATGGCCCAAGGGAATGACTTCCTCAACAACAGAGGGCCCGTGAGGGAGGGGGCGGGGGGGGGGAGGGGAGGAGGAGGCTGACTTTCCCACTCCCTGGGTACAAATATTATGTAACTCACTCAAGTGGGTTTTCACACAGGCTCTGTAGAAGCGTGTCTGGTCTCATTCCCAGGGGAGGGGGCACACACACCCAACTCTGGACTGTCTGTTGTTTTCTGAGTTAGGAAGACTGGAACACTACGCTTACCTGACACGGCAGAAAAAGGATTTCTCCTCCATGCACTCTTGAGTGAAAGAATCTACAAGAAAAACCCAGAGTCATTCACCCAAGTCAACAGACAGAGTCAAACTGGGGTGTACATTATGAGTTGGCCCAAGTACAAAGTGAGTCCTTCACATAGCTTTTATATTCAATACAGTTCCAAAGTCTGCTGTACACAAAATTACCCTGCCCTACAAGTTTACAGCCAGGGCTTTAGAAAAATGTCTTTCAGGGTCTTAAGTAGCCCTGGTGGGCCTAGAACTTGAGGCAATCCTTCACCCTCTGCCTCTCCAGTGATACGATTACTGGCAAGAGCTAAGAAACGTGTTTAAAATTTCTGAATGGTGCATAGTGTTGCTACTAGTACAATGAGAGTTCAGTGCTAGGAGACACACAGGTGTGCTCACACATAAGTCCCTAAGCATCTCCACCGCCATTTCTGAAATACTTGCTTCTAATAGAAGTAACTCAAGGCATTTGAAAGTATCAACACTTGGTAAAATATCAACTTACTTTAACATTTACAATGTCTTGGGAAACGTGAGCTCGCTGGACCTCACGTCAGGGAAGGGAAGCAGGTGTCTCTATAATAGTTTGAAGGTTAAAAAGACCTTAGACTTTATCTTATATATGGTATTTCTTCCATTCAAAAGAAATGAAGAAACACGGGAAGTGACCAGTCACAGAAAATGATACAGAGTTACTAGCCTGCAAAGGCCCCTTCAGAAGTGGCCAGGCTCTCCTTCCTAGCTTGAGCACACTTTGGCTTGACCACACTTGACCTCTTTCTGGAGAGGCAGCCCAGACTACTCAGCTGCTGTCCATCCACATGCCAAGCCATTTCCTATCCACAAACCCTGAACCATGCCCCCATAAGTCACACTGCAAACCTTTAACAGTCTGCCCGGTCTCTGGGTTTAGGGAGAAAGCAGACAACCCTCAAGCAAATGGTGAGTCTACCCTAGTCTGCCTACTGACTGAAGGGTCACAATTGGCAAGCTGGTGGAGGACATAATGGCAGTGCCCCGTCTCTGATGCTGACAGAATGGGAATGGGATGGGGTGGGGGGAACTGGTGACAGGAGAGGTCCTCAAGCTGGCCAGATTCCAGGTGGCAATGACATGGGCTGAGAAGCCGTTATGTAAGCAGAGATCGATGACCTTCCAGAAACAGCAGATAGTTCCCAGTGACAAGGCCAGGGCAATCTATCTGAGTTCTGTCCTTGTTCTCGGGCTTCTCAGAAGCTTTTGTCCTTAGTCCAGCTTTGGCTCTGGGCATTAAAAGCCCATAAGGGGCTGTGATCAGGAGAGATGTGTGGACAGACACCAAGGAACTCTTGGGCTGGCTAGCCTTGTCTATGATGGTGGAGGCTAGCTCCACCCAACCCTCCATCTGTGTCAGGGCTGTGACCCTGGAAGCAATGCAGCTGCCTTCCCATAACCCCTTCACCCCCAACCCACCAGGGTCAGAGTCTTCATACTAATTTGGCAAAACAGAACAACGATTTGCAAAGTTCAACCACAAGAGGCCTGCAGCCAGAAGGTGCCAGTGTGGTGGTACCTAATGGTCACAGTAATCCAGTCCTAAGAGAACAAAAGCACACCTGCCAATCCCTCCAAGTGACTCAGTCACCCCTTAAAGACCAGTCATGCAGCATTCCACAAGTGAGGCGAAAGTTCAGCATGAGTTTGAGAGGAACAGCCCACATCCAGGCCACAGTCGGTCCAGCTGGCTTGCCATAGCTCACACGCTTCTCACAATGCAAGCTATAATCAATTCCATCCCACAGTCTCTAGTGCCAACCTGAAAGCCCCAAGTCCGACTGTGAGCTCAAACCAACCGTCTGCTTCGAGGCAAGAGGGTATGGGACAGGCGAGCTGTCCCAGAGGAAGGCAGGCCCGAAGGAAGGGTGACAGGCCTGTGGCCCACAGACCTTCTCCTAGAGCTGTAGGGAGGACTAGCATGTTACCTCAGGGACCACCTCCTGCACACCTGCACACCCAAAGCACCAAGCAGCCCTGCCCCATGGCTTGCTGGGCTCAGTTCAGCTTTGGCTGTTAGAGTTGACTATGGTTTTCCTGGGATGTGTGGCTTGCCTCTGGTGGCTCTGCTGCCCTGGCTTCCCAAGGTGGCACCCACTGACAGCACAGTCTTGGTGACATTCTCTGAGGGGGCTCTGCCCTGTGGCTGAGGAAGCTGTGCCTCAGAATCAGCCTCACAAGGGTGCTGCCAAGGTTCATGGCTTACACGCCCTGGGCTGCTCCTGCAGCAAAGGGGGCGTGGCCAGGGCTGGAGAGGGCCATTTGTGGATGCAGGATCGGAGGCATCCTTGAAGATCTCTGATGTTCCTCCAGGGTTTTCCCTGTGGTGAAGAGGCCTTCACTGCTGTTCATTTCCTACCCATGGGATCCCTTAGCAATCTGCTTCACTGCACCCCTGCATCCCTTTCCACTCGGCATGTGGCCAGGCTGCACCCCTGCACCCCTTTCCACTCTGCATGTGGCCAGGCTGCACCCTTGCATCCCTTTCCACTCTGCAT